>OY757936.1:38541987-38601987 GCA_963585895.1 Sepioteuthis lessoniana | reverse complement strand
TATTGCCACAACAAAAATGTTTAGCTATGAAGCTTCTTCCAAAATTAGACTTAGAATTTTTTGAGTGACCTTTACAAAGGACACATTGCAATAGATCTAAAATTTGATCCTATTTACCAACCCCTCCGCGCGGGCAGGATATGACACAAGGTCAATTTTTAAGCGGAGTTTAACAGGTTTGAATTCAGAGTTTTCCTTCTCCTAGACTAGTTGCCTCACCATGGCTGAAGAACCTAGTCTATCCTACTATTTACCCATAGCTGGAGGGAGAATAATTGGATTCATACCTTTCCCAAGGGTATTAGTGCTATGTGAAATGCAATCAGTCTTGTCCAGGATTTGAACTCGTGTCGTCCTGTCCATTTCCTACGATGATAACCATTACACCACGGGCACCTCCAGATCTAAAATATGATCACCTGAGAACATTCACAACTGTTGTTGACATTTTTTGAATATAAATAGTTTGATCAGTAACTGCCAGATCAAAACACTCAAAATATCACTGTGCCCAAGTCAAAAGAGTCATCACAATATGTTTGGAGGTGCCCGTGGTGTAATGGTTATCGTCGTAGGAAATGGACACAGCGACACGAGTTTAAATCCTGGATGAGACTGATTGCATTTCACATAGCACTAATACCCTTGGGAAAGGTATGAATCCAATTATTCTCCCTCCAGCTATGGGTAAATAGTAAGACAGACTGGGTTCTTCAGCCTTGGTGAGGCAACTAGTCTAGGAGAAGGAAAACTCTGAATTCAAACCTGTTAAACTCCGCTTAAAAATTTGACCTTGTGTCATATCCTGCCCGAGTGGAGGGGTTGGTAAATAGGATCACAATATATTTGAGGTTTTCAATATCATTCCATAATAATGGACTGAGATATAGGAAAATGTCGAGTCAAATAAATGTCCCAATTTCAGTCAGTAGCGACACAAGTTGCTGATTCAGCTTTTATCATCTGACTGAGTATTTGCAATTGTCTGAACATTATGCCAAATATTTCAGTCTTGCTGCAAGAAATATAGTTTAAAAAGTGAAAAAATATGGAGAGAAATTGATAGATCTTTGGAAGAAGCTAGAAGAGTATCATGCAAAAATATGGCTTCAGAAAAATGTTTATTCAATCCAGTAATATTAAATAAAGAACAATGTAAAACTTTTAAACAGCCAGTATTTAACCACAGGCAATTTTATATCACTGCTCTAAGACCCTAGACTTTGAAAATTTTAATTACATCAATATATATTATTTCCATATGAATAAGTTTAATGTATTTTTAAAATACTGAACAAATAAAGTTCTGTTTTGTCTCCCTAACTCAGATATAATTTCAGAGCCCCTGTTTTGCTTGGTCATGTTTTTTTTAATAACAAACTTATCCTGAAGAGCTTTAGAAAGGGTTGAATGAAGCAAAAATGATAAAAGTTTTAAGAATAGAGTCAAGGAAAACAAGAGGAAAATTTCCAACATCAATTATTTTCCATTGTTCAAAATTTCAAGGAAGAAGAGAAACTGAAAGCCAATTTAAAATTACACATACATCTCTTTGCTTTTTATTTGATTATTCTCAGAAATTAGATACTTTGAGTTATATTTTTTCTGAAGATTATTTTAATAAACCTAAAATATTTGCACTTATCAACTCTTATTTCTTTCTATTTAGATCAAATATTTTTAATTTCAAAACAGGTTTTTCATAATTACCATTGATTCTTCAAATAATTCAATGAGGGAAGATTGATTAATTATAAAGGATTAAAAGATTTAAAATTTCTATTTTACTTTGATTTGAAAATGTTATGAATTTCAGGTGTCATTTGATAGGAAATGTTACAGGTTAATAATTAACTTCATCAACTTTTATCTTTCTTTGCATTTATAAAAATGTCTGTTGTAAATTTGGAGGTAAATCAATGTTTTGGTTGAACTTACTGCTTTGTGGGATATTACATTACTCTCCTTGATTATATTAACAACATTTAAAATTATCTATGCTGTTTAAAAATATTTCAAAATTATATAAAAATGTGTGTGCATTAGTGAATATATGTGTTGGTTCAAGTTTTCATTTTTACTACAGCTTTTTAAAGACATTTTCCTTCTTTTAATAAAAGCTTTCATTCTATAATGGAGTAGCTTCCCCCCCACACCAAAATAGACTAATCTAAAGTCTATTTAAAACAGTGCTCACTCTGGACTAGGAAAGCAACTTATGACTAACAGTTATTTATGTTAGTCAGTGTACTCAACTGTGTATCGTATTCTCTCTGGAATAAAATACCTCTAATTTTTACATGTGTATCGACCTTACATATTTCACAACACAACAGATTCATACCTATGTTGATTTCTGTTACAAAAGAAACAAAATTCATATTTTTTGCTATTTTTTTGTTCAAAAAATTTCCTCAATTAATTTTTATTGAGCTCAATTCGTGAACTCAATGCATTTTAATCAAGAAGTTAACACATTCTAGAAATGAATCTTAGAAAAATATTCTTATCTCATTCAAATTTTGTTTATTTTTTATTTTGTTTAATAAATCTTTTTACATCTTCCCTCTGTCTTTTTGTAATAAGTATTGTATCATATTTTGGAAATTTTACTTACATAATGATTCAAACTTTAAAATGATCTTATTCCTGCCAAATATTGTTAAAATTAAAAATAGTGAAGTTATGAAAGAAAAAAAATGAATACAATACTTTGATGTCTTCAGTTTTGGAAAAAATCAAAACAGAATGAAAAAAAAATTTGTCTCTTCTTTTTCCTTTATCATTTAGTATAGGGTGACTCAATATACATAGGGCCCATGTGACTGCTATTAACTCTACTAATAATAATATAGGGTGTTTCAATATATATAAGGCCCATATGACTGCTATTAACTCGACTAATAATAATATAGGGTGTTTCAATATACATAGGGCCCATGTGACTGCTATTAACTCGACTAATAATAATATAGGGTGTTTCAATATACATAGGGCCCATGTGACTGCTATTAACTCGACTAATAATAATATAGGGTGTTTCAATATACATAGGGCCCATGTGACTGCTATTAACTCGACTAATAATAATATAGGGTGTTTCAATATACATAGGGCCCATGTGACTGCAAATAACTCGACTAATAATAATGTGGTGTTCTTTTTTTATTTCAAATTTGAAAATAGTGTACTATCGTTGTAGGACCGATAAATGGATCAATCCTGCAAACGATTGTAAGTGATGAGATGTGTAAGGAGTGATTGACCAAGGACAAGACAAATGACAAGGACAAGTGGATAAGTTTAAATGTCAGGTTTTTATTGAGTAAATCATACACAAAAGATGTGCATGGGTGTAGAATCAAAATTGCTATATACTGCCTGTGTAGTCTCTGCAGAGTTGAAAGTCAATGTTGTAGAATGTTGTTAACTCAGCTGTCTATAATTTCTTGGCGACAGCACATCTAGAAGATCAGGATGGTCTTGAGGATGGTCTCAGTGCTTGGTGCAGATTGTAGGTGTAGCTGTATGGTCAGGTTATAGACGTAACTGGAGACAGTCAAAGATGTGGATGAATTGGTTACAGAGGCAGGATGATTGATGTCCCAGTTTATGCAATCTTTGGTTAACCAGGAATGTGTCACTGTGGCCTTGAAGTGCTAATCCAAGCAGAGTTCTTGCTCATGGACTAGGATGATGCAGGTGTCTGCTGTTTGATGATGGTGGTGCTGGTGCTGCTGTGTGAAGCTGAAGCTGAAGCTGGAGCTGGTCTGTTTCAAGTGTGGCTGGCTGCTGCATCATCGTCTCATGATATCCATAAAGATGTGTAGTGAGGAGACCAGAGGTATCCTCAGAAGACTTTTTAAAGTTAGCTCTTAGAAGAGTTGTTTTATGACTTTCTGAAATTAGCCCTGCAAATACCTGTTTGAATGAGAAAGAGCAGTGGTGATTGGTTGGAAGTTGGCATCGGCTGTACTCAATCCACAGCTGTGATTGGTTGGTTCTACTTAGGCTGCTTGGCTGATGGTAGAGGTGTAGACCCCACATTTGGCAGCTTGCTGTTGGGAGAGGAACAGATACTTCTCCTCCAGAACATGCTCGACCACACTTTTTTTTCAGTTACTGCCTACTGTGTTCATATAGAAGTATGGGTTTGCTTCTTTTATGGTCTAAGTGAAGGGGATTCTGTGTTATCATATGCATGAAGTTCCTCTTTTAAGTGTAATTAACAATGGGATACCTCATTGTACTTCAAAGAGGAGCTTTATTTACAATGTCTTTTATCCTATGGTTAAAAACTGTTTCTGAATGACCGGCAAAATTAATCTATTTTGAAAAACAGTTTGTGTGTTCACTGGTAAATGTAGACACAACATTGTTCTTGGCTGACATCACAGGTGTCTCAGTGTTTTCTTGAAACCGGGGATTTTAAGTTTAAGTAGCCAGGACGGTTATGATATTATAACAACTATTAATCCTCAATCACAAAGCTTTGAATAAGAGAGGAAAAAATATATTAAGACAAAATCATTCAAAACTGCCTCAAAATAGATGCAACCCATTAATATGATAATAATTCATTACTGAGACAAGAATCTCAAAAAAAGATTGCATGTTCTGGAAGCTGATATAATAACAATTAAAAAAACATTGATTTTATGTCTCTAGCTCAAAGGGTGCATTTTTTACACAACGTGTTTCAAATGACAGCCATTGCACTTATCTCAGTAATAAATCATTCTCAAATTAATTGGGTGCATCTATTTTGAAACATCCAGTTTCTGTTTTCTTGGGGGAGGGGCAAGTCTCTCTTCTGTACTTAATTCTATAATGTAAAGAGATCATGTGACAAGTTTGGTAATAGTTGTACCTCACACTTGCATTATATCTAAGTCAAGAAATGCAAACCGATTACGAACTGACACCAAATCAAAAACTTCTCCCCCCTATCTTTTTTCTTCCCGTGTTACAAAATAATTAATGTATACAAATATTTGTACACACAAGAATCTATATCCTTAAATGTATATATATTTGTAAGTGTTTGTGTAATGTATATAATTTCTCAACTCTCTATCTACACCTATACATACATTATTGTATCTATCTACACCATATATATATATATATATATATATATATATATATATATATATATATATATATATACAAGGCTCATTAAATAAGTTTCCAGATTTTTTTCGTATGGGCACTTTTATTGATAGTACACACATGAAACTCTAGTCCCCTTCGAAGTAATCTCCTCCAACTGCAATGCACTTGTTGTACCATTCCAACAACTTCTGCAAGGCCCAATGGAAGTCCTCTTGTGTGAGCATATCAATGACCTTCTTCACAGCCTCTTTCATTCCCCTCAATTTTCTCATAACAACAACCTCTGAGCCTAGGGAATTAGCAAAAGTCACAAGGAGCAAGGTCTGAACTATAGGGAGGCTGAGGAACTGTCTTGATGCCCACCTTGGTCAAATAGTCTGTGACAAGTATGGAGTTGTGGACTGGTGCATTGTTCTGGTAGAAATGCCACTGAGCTGATTTGAAGAGTGCTGGCCTCTTCCCTAGGAATCTCTTCCTGAACTCCCTTAAAACCTCAACATAGTTACCCTAACTCTTTGGCCAATCAACTCTGGTCTATTGACTTCCTTACTCCTCCCACACCTCTCATCATCCCTCATAGACTCCCTGGCTTCCTTGTATCTCTTTTGCCACTCAAAAACTGATGCTCGATTCATGCAAGATTCTCCAAAAGCAAGCTGAAGCATTCCATACGTTTCTGTGGCATTTTTTCCAAGTTTAAAACACAATTTTATTGCATATCGTTCTTCTAAAGTGTCCTCACATCCAGATTGCATTTTTGAAATTCACCAGCTGTGACATTCAGGCTTTAGTAGGGTGTATTCCAATTCCTACTGTAGATGTTCATTTAAACCTGAAATCATAAAAATTGGCCAGTCATCTCATAAGATGTATAGCAATAACATACTGAATTTTCAAGAGTCTATGACAATTTTAAATGCCTGTACAAAAAAAGTCTGGAAACTTATTGAATACCCCACCTATATGTTTAAGTATGTATGTATGTATGTATGTATGTATGTATGTATGTAAATCAGGCTGTTTGATATGAGAATGATGAGATATTTAAGAAAAATAAATGATTTATTTAATCAAAATATTTCACTTTACCTGGATGGATTTATTTTTCCTTTGTGCCAAGAAATGAATTTTCTTTTCAATTAATTCTTTATTCAAAAAACCAATAAATTACTCTTCAATTTGAACCCAATTGAAAAATTCTTGACAGTCATATTTATCTTCATGAAATGGTAATCCATACAAGAGGTTAAGTCAATAGTCAGTGCTGTCAGGTCCTCACCTCTAAACTGATTTAGCTTTAGTAATATGATTTTTGCAACATAGGATAAGTTTTATCATGGTATAAAATGATACCATTTTCATCTTCCAAACAGTGGCCTACCACACTCTTTATATTATCATTGGGTTGACTTCCCTCTCCTGAGTTTCTTGGTTGACATGAATAAATAATATATAATAAATTTTGAAAAAAAATCTTTCGGTCCATTCACTATCTGCCTGGTTTATAATTATAGAATTAACATTTTTTAAAGTTTCAACTTTATGGTGACATTAAATTCAAACAAGTAAGTGGGCGACCATAGTTGAGGGTGACCAGAAGGCTCCCTTTTCAATAGCTACTACACTGAGGTGTAAGGGAGGACGCTAATCCTTTTCCAGGATTGCTCCATTTTACGATTGATACGTACCTTATATTGTTGAGTGTTAAGCAAGGAGGTATTAAGTACCATTTTAAAACTCTCAGATCATTGGCAAACACTCTACCCACTAGGCCAATGAGCGGTTTGAATTCAAACAAGTTTATAATGTAAAACTAATGACTTGAAAGTTCTTTGAATTTGCTCAATAAAAATATACGGTAAAAATTAATGGAATAAAATGAAAAATTGAATAATCAACAAATAATACATTAATTAAAAAAAATTTTAATTGAAATGTTATTCTTTAATAGTCGTTAATTATGTCAAGCTTAAAACTTTACAATCTTATGTTTAACAAGTTTATAAGATAGTATTGGTTAATTAAATTATCTTATTGAATTAATTTATTTTTATAATAGCATTTGCTATGAGGTAGATAAAAACTAATCATATTTATGAAATAAATATTGCAAAAAACCATTATCTTAAAGTGTTACTATCTTCATATAATTATAAAATGACTTTTGCGGCAGTAGGTTTCTTTTAAGTGAGTCTGAATTTAAAGTAGAACATAAAATCAGTTGTATACTGATTTTTTTTCTTCTACAAACTGTCATAAAAATCCAAATAATGATCATATGTGAAGAGAAAACTGTCAATGTTTTTAAAGAAAAAATTCTGGAGTAATGAAATAACTCATTTTTTACAAAAATATTTTTATGATGATAACAGCAATTGTTTTTACTATTGAAACAAATCAACTTGAAGCTTATTAATCATTTGAGAACATAAAAAAAAAAAAACAATATTTTTATCAGAATCCATCAGTGGTACACTTTTTTCCTTCAAGATTTCCCTTTCTTACCTGACTTTTTAGAACTTTTTGCCTAAGTCTCTTTTACACAGCAAAAGAGGTAATTATCATTTACATTCAGTATTAGTGAGGGTCTAATGTATAAAAGGATTGAAGATACCTTGTTAAAATGACACCAGAATATATCATTGAATGTAATTTTTGAGGACCCTGTGAAAGCTCTAAGTTGTAACTTGTTTAGCTCATAGTTAAATCCATTAGTTTGATTAACAACATTGAAACCCCTACTTATCCTCCCAATGATGGGTTAAATAGTGTCACGGCTATTCTTTGGCAAGGATAGCTTTGGCACTAAATAACTCATGAAATTTGATAAGAAATCAAACCAACATTGAGAGATGTAAAAATTATAATAGAATCTATGTTAAATAAAATGATGCACTAACACTTGTAAAAATTAATTTTTTATTTTAAGATGGACACTCGTTTAGTTAATAACCATTAAAACAAAAAAAAGCTTAACTGGATCAAACAGAAATAATTCTATCATTTATCTAGTTGGAGTCTGGCTATGAATATTAAAACTCTAAAAATTTCAGGCTTATCTGATTTAGTGCAAAAAATAAGATCCACTATGTATATCTTTATGTTTTTAATAGACACATTTTAAGATCTTCAAATTGATGTTAAAAGATTTTTTTGTAATTCTAATGTTTCCTCAACTGCAAATCTATTATATATATATATATATATATATATATATATATATATATATATATATATATATGTAATGAATTTGCAGTTATATATATATATATATATATATATATATATATATATATATACCATTCAAATTAAAGAATTTTTTTTGTCCAGTAAAATTCTTTATTGACTCTTTGAAAGCCAATTTTCAAGAGCACAGGGTAGAAGAATCCAGTGGTATCATTAACATTTTATTTCAGCTGGAAAACAAGTTCAAAACCATTTAGATGCATCTCCATTCAAAGAATTACATAGACTTTATTTTAGTGTTCCAAAAGGATATAAAAGACATCAATCAAATCTGTGGGTGCTGTATTGGCCACTATTTTGTCTCCTCTAAACTCAGCTTTTATTTTAGAACTTAATAGAAATGAGACATCCAGGTAGTATGAAGTATCAGCTTCCTTTAAAACAAGGAAATAGGGATAGTCTTTCTTGAGAAGTGGCAATACTAGCAGGAATTCCTTGATTGTTCAGAGGATTTATTCCCTGATACCATCCACTTTATTATTGAGAATGACTGATTTACAGCAGTAGAAACAACACCAACAACAAATTGGAGGATAAGGAACAGTAATTAAGAAATGTCTTCAGGTGAAATTATTCGCATCATCTGATTATCTCTTTGATTATCTCAGTGCAATAAAATCTGAAGCGTTCAATATTTATTCCAAACCAAATTTCCATTTTTTAAAATTTAATTAATGAACATTACTGAACATGTTTTTTTTCTGGTAATTTATTTCAGAAAACAGGTACATATTAGTAAAGCAAATCCTATGAAGCTTATTCACAAGTAAAAGCCGATTCATTGTTATAAAGTTGTTTGGAACAAAACTTGACTTTTAAAAAAATTAGAGCATTTCAATTTGAAATGTATAAATTCAACATTGTTCCATAAAAATGCAATAATTATTTTCAGTTGCTGATTGGAAATCTTTCATAGCCAAAGGTCCTGAACAGTCTGCTCACAATTATTTGAAGAGTTCTTTTTTTTTGTTTTGTTTGGTTTCTTTATTTTTAAGGCATATCAATCCTCATGGGTTATTGTTCAATACTAACTAAAGGCAAGATAATAGAATCGTCTGTTTCTTATGAATAGCCAACCCTCGGATGAGAGAAAGGAACAAGACTTGTGAATGCTACCTGTCAAGTATTGATTGTTTGTTCACTGTATCTTGTGTAGTAAAACCTATTTCCTTATCAAACTATTTGATGTGTTGTTTTCTTTCTTTGTTAACTTGAATATATGAGTTACAACAGTTATTCAATGTCAAAGCCGTACTTGTAGAACAGTAGTCATTCTATTTAACCTATAGCAGATAGGATATGGGATTTATACCTTTCCCTGGCAAAAACTTACATTCATCAATTCTGTGCGGACACTAGGTGCTGTCTAGACGACTTACCAAGAGCAATGGCCAATAGTGACAAAGGAATCCATGTTGTTGGCTTGCCTTGATGATGTTGATGAAAATAGAAAGTGATAAATAAAATTGAAAAACTTATGAAGATATGAACAAAATAGACTATTAACATTAATCCACTAGAGCTAAATTCCTGAAATGACTAAAATTTCACCTTAGTTCAATGAAGGAACAGTTCCCCTCATATTCTAATAAATAGTCTATAATTTTTACTTTTTCTTGACAAAAAAGGTTATCTTTGGTATTGAGAATCCAAACAACTTAAGATGAAAGAACAATAAAGTAGAGATGAGATAATTATGTGTTTTTTTTTCTTTGCTTGAAAATAAATAAGTTGTAACATCTATTCAAAAGGCACCATATTTAGTAACAATGTCATTGTCCTTAAAGTTATGTACTCTTCTCGGAACTTCAAAAATACTTCACAACTATTCATTTAGAGAATAACACAATATTGAGTATTACAGGGTGTCTCAAAATAGATGCAATCCATTAATAGGATAATGATTTATTACTGAAACAAGCACAATGGTGGTCATTTTGAACACATCCTGTAAAAAACGCATCCTTTGAGTTAGATGGGTTTTTCAGTTTGATGGCATATCAACTTTTGTAGGTTATTTAATGCCAAATCCCTCCTTCAAGAAGAACAGTAGCTTGGAGGATAAGAGGGTACATACCTTTCCCAAGGGTATTTGTCTGAAAGTGAATAAAATAGCGCAACTGGAGTTTGAATTTGCTTACTACGATTCCACAGTCCATCGCTTTAAACATTACACCACGAGGGTACCCAATTCTTTGAGCTAGAGACATCAAATCAATGTTTTTTTATTATTATATCATCTTTCAGGACATGCAATCTTTTTTTGAGTTTCTGGTCTCAGTAATGAATTATTATCATATTAATGGGTTACATCTACTTTGAGACAATTTTAAATGATATTGTCTTCAGATAAGTAGTGACGCAAAATACTTTTTCCTCTCTCATCCAAGGCATTGTGATCAATGATTAATAGTTGTTATAGTATACTATTTTCAAATCTGAAACAAAAAAGAACACATGATCATTAAATGAGTTATTAGCAGTCACATGGGTCCCATGTATATTGAGACACCCTATATTATTAGTAGTAGAGTTATTAGCAGTCACATTGAGTCCTGTTTATATCAAGACACCCAAGACTTTATGTAAACAAGGAGGTATATAAATGGTTATCATCATAGGGAATCAAGTTGATGATCGCAGTTCAAATCCCACACAAGGTAGTTTGCATTTTACATATTGCTAATACCCCTGAGAGAAATATGAATCCAACTATTCTCCCCCAGTAAAAGGGGAGTATCCTCGTGGCATAATGACTAACAGGCTAGTCGACATCATAATAAGCGAGTTCAAACTCCAGTCATGGTATCATGTTCACTTTTGGACTAATACTCTTGGGAAAGTCATGAACACTCTTATGGGTTAAATAGTACCGCTACTGTCCCACAAGGATGGGTTTGGCATTAAATAACCCACAAAGGTTGATATGCAATTAATCAAAGCAAACAAACCAAAACAAACTAAACTCAGATATTTGTAAATAGTCTAGCAAATTGTTTTTTTTTAACCTTGATTGGACAACTATTCTAGGAGAAGGAAAAACACAGAAAAAAATTGTAAATCTTTCTTATTTTACTTTATTTCATTATTTCTAACAAGTCTGTTCTTACTAAAATACAGAATCTTGGGAGTTTTCTTTTTTCTGGACATGTCAAAAATAAATGAATGGAAGGAAATAAGTGGGAAGTTATAGTTTAAGGAATTTTGAACATTTTGTCTTATTTTTCTCCTCCACTTTGTTTCTCTTTACTTGAATTTTCTTCTTAAATAAGTTTATATACTTCTGACTAAATATCATTCCAATGAATTGTTCAATTTAAATCAGTTTATATCACTCAATGAATCACATTTAATTTATTTTTGATGATTGTATAAAGGTGGGGGACTGAAAAATTCATATCTGCTGTTCACAACTTTTGGACCAATGGGATTCAAGCTCTGAAATACTGGTCGAAGTGAGTGGACTGCAAGGAGAACGATGTTAAAAAATTAACTTCATTTGGTCACATTCCATGAGAGTATCTTGGTCAGGCAATGAACTTTTCAGCTAAACTTCATATATTTCCAAAAAAAGCATTGTCTAAAATTGTTGAATATTTAAAAGCTTATGAATTTCTTTTTATCTCTTTTTAGGTTTAAAGAACAAAGATGATATGTGTCTGAGTGAAGATTGTGTCAAGGGAGGTAAGTCAAATATTCTATATCTTATCAATCTTCAAAGAGTATTTTTATTGTTAGATGGCTTTAGATTACATTTTTAATCGTGACTTGATTACTTTCAATTTTTGTTTTTTCTTTATTATTTGCCATTCTTAAAAATGATGGCTGAGTAAGACTTAAATGAATTTGTGACTAATTAATCTAGGAAATGTTTAATTTTTAATGAATCAAGAAATAAAAGAAACATGTATGTATTACAAGGGTAGTGTAAATGTTGTCATAAATTATGCAGAATGAGTTTGTAATGAAATGTTGCTGAATATTGTAGCAAAGGATTTTTCTGGGTGCTGCAATAAAAAACATTATTGCTGAAATGAATTATTGATAAAACAAACAAAAAAAAAAAAAACGAAAACAAAACAAGCAGCAGCAGTTTCAGTTGAAATAGACATTGTCTATTATTTTTTATGATAAGCAACAGCTTACAAAAGATATGTTGTGTGAGTATTAATTTTTGTATGTGTACTGGGTATGTAGATGTTTTAGTATTCTTTATAAAATGTTTACTATTTTGTCAGTCCTGAAATTCTCTTGAAAACAAAACTTATTCACCACCAGAAAGTTTTATTTTGCAGCGTGCTGATACTTTTGTTTCATCAGTCATTGCTGGTCTATTTACACTTTCAAGCTTTTTGGTGGTAAAGAAGAGAAAAATTCTTCCTTGAAAACCATAGCACACATAGGTCTTTTTCTATTTGTAGATTTCGTGAGACCCATGGATTAATGACCATTACATAGAATTTAGAGGGGTAAAATGCAAATCTTGGGAGGATTTTTTGGTCAGTACCATAAAGAAAAAGTACTCATTCCAAAAACCTGAAATATTCTAAACTTTACAACAGAATTATGTGGTTGAATTAAGAATATTATTCAATTTAGACATTTTCAAATGGTGGTTAAAATTTACTGTCAAGATTTTTTATTCATTTGAAAAGAAGTGACAAATTTTTGATTTGAAGCAAAAATAGAGAAAGAGTTTTGGATAAATGAAATATTTCCTCTGAATTTATATGTCTGTCTAGTCTTAAATTTGTGATCAACCCAACCAGAGACTAACAAATTAAATATACATACTCTAAAAATTTGTCATAACTTTACAATCATTTCAACAAATAGACTAACAAGAAGCCACAACTGTCCACCACTTCACAAACATAATACAGAACACATCACATGACAGAACAACAGGTTTTTCTGACCAATCAGGATTCACCAAGTCCAAACTAAAAACCTTTTATTTAATCCACTGGCTGCACATAAATATAGCTAAGACAGACACTCAGGCATTCCTCAGAAACAACACACACTGTGACTGACTCTGAGATCATGCCAAGCAACACATCACATAGAACACTGACAGCTGTAAAGTAAATCTGGCTCCAACTCACTAAAATGCAGCCACAATTTATTTCATCTCACCAATTCCACAAGCACTTTACTAATGAGTCCTAGCATCATACATTTTTCATTTTATTTCTCAGACTGCTGATAATTTGTTTCTATCAAAAGCAAAATATATTTCCTCATGTAACAAATCAAACCAAATAAAAGGAACTTACTCAAGTCAAATGTAAAATCTTATGCTTTGTAAAAGCTTTTGTTTATAATTCATATGATCTTATTTATCATTCTTTAGTTTTCTTGTTTCAGCTTCTGAACTGGTAATTTAAAGTCTTGTAGACAAAAATCTTATAAGAGCACATGAGGAATAGTCAGAGGAAGGAGAAAGAACCATTAACTTCCTTTTCTTTCTCACACCTAACTTAGTTGCTGTTTATAAATCAAATTATGAACTGTTTGAAACAGAACTGTTTATTTGTATAAAAATGGATATGGCATTAAATAACCGACAAAGGTTGATATGCCATAATACCCTAACAAACAAACAAACAATAAATCTAGTTATTTCATGTTTATTTGACTTTACTTATATATTTGTAGATAGGACAGACTGAGTTCTTCAGCCATGGTGAGGCAACTAGTCTAGGAGAAGGAAAACTCTGAATTCAAACCTGTTAAACTCTGCTTAAAAAGTGAGCTTGTGTCATATCCTGCCCGAGCTGAGGGGTTGGTGAATATGATATATTTGTAGATAGGTCATTTTGATGAATCAGCTGTTCTTTTATCACTACAAATTTAGATAAATTACTAATAAATAATTCACAAATAAAATTAGTGGACATTTAGATAATGAAATGATAATTTAAAATAAAAACTTTTACAATTGTATCTTTCATCTTGTAAATATATATATATATATATATATATATATATAATTGGACTTAACGTCCTTGAAATATACAATCCTTTCCAGGTATAAATTTGCATATACAACATCATGCTCCAACTGAGAATCAAGGTCTATTGCAGAAGGAATGAGTTTGTAGATAGAATATCCCAGTTGACTTTCTTTACATCTCTTCCTTTTGAAACTCTTCCTTTCATTCTTTCCCTTTACCTTAAAGATACTCCTCCTTCCTTTTCTCCACTCTCTCCCACTTCTTATTTAAAAGGTGAACATGATTGAAAATGTTGAACTCTACTTCCTTACTTACTTATTCTATAGAGGTTTCATGATATTCATTGAAAATCTTATCAAAAGGAATTAAAATTATATGCAGGTTATTCAAAGTACTGTTACTTTTAATGTCTAATCAAATCATTCTGAGTTGAAATGAAATAGAAACTGTGGTCAATGATAACAAATTGTAAAGAAGAAGACAAAATCTTTTCTCTTTGAGAGAAATTCAATGAAACTTTACCTCAGGTCAAAATAAACATTTTCTTTTATCACAGATTGATAACATATGTTGTCTCTATATTTTTTATTTCAATTTTTGGAGCTTTGGAAAGTGTGAAGTACTCCTTCAATTCTATTATTCCCAAGTCCACTTTGACCTGGACTGACAGCACCTGTTAGGATTCCATAGATCTGTTTGAAAATTATTTGTATTTGATACGAATTCTTGATACCATTTAACTGTATGCAAATTGTTTGCATTTAGAATTGTTAATTGAAGTTATAAATGTTTACTAAGGATTATTTAAATGAAACCATATAACTGTGCACAAACAAATTATTATTATTGAAACGAAGTGGTTACTTGTAACCATATAATTGTGTATAAAGTATTAGTATTAAATAGAAGTGCTTGAACCTATGTTACTGTGTGCAAATTATTTGTATGAGACAGTAATAATATATATATATATATATATATATATATATATATGCTTCAGAAACTACACACACAAAAACTAAATGTATATATAAACATATAATGTATGCAATTCCCTAACTTTTAGGCATAAAATAACCCCAGACAAACTCACATTGTTAAAATCAATAAATCCTAAATTTTAATTTTCTTCCTTTCCCATCTCTATCAATTCAAATTTGATCTTACTGATTTTGCAATTTGAATTTAGCAACCAAACAACAATTCTGAATTCATTATTATGATTATTTTATGATTATTTTATTGATTATTATTATTTATTTATTTAATAATAATTATTAATTATTACTATTTATTTATTATGATTATTTTACCATTTTGAGGGGTTTTCACACCAATGTTAACAGATAGGTTTTCAATGCATCAGGACTCTTCTCAGTATTCTGATTGATCTTAATAATGCTGTAATCTGGATGGTCTCTGCTTGTCCTCTGATTTCCCTGTCCCTTTACTAATCCTTTAAGGAGTGTTCCAAGTGCACCAATTACAATTGGTATCACCATCACCTTCATGTTCCAAAGATTTTTTTTTTTTTACTTCTCTAGTAAGGTTAAAGTATTTATCTCTTTTTCACTTTCTTTTAATTTTATTCTGTGGTCTGCTATGAGGGCAAAGTCCACTATTTGGCAGGTTCTCTTTTTTTGTTGACTATCACTAGGTCTGGTCATCTGGCCAAGATTAGGTGATCCATTAATATCTCAAAATCCCAGAGAGGTTTGTGCTTTTCATTCTCCGGGATAGATTTTGGGCTGTGCAAATTTAAATTTCTTGCACAACTCCCAGTGGATTACTTTGCCCACCCAGTCATGTCTAGTCTTACACTCTTTTAGTGCTATTTTGCTGAATTCATTTATAATATGATTGATTCAACCGGGACATTGGCCCAGCGGTTAGAGTGTTCGCCAATGGCCCGGGAGACCTGGGTTCAATCCCAGGTCGAGTCATACCAAAGACTTTAAAAATGGTACTTGATACCACCTTGCTTAACACTCAGCATTATAAGGTACGGTTCAAGGGTAAAGTGGAGCAATCCTGGGAATGGAGTAGCGCCCTCCCCTACACCTTGGTGTAGTAGCTATCGAAAAGGGAGCCTTCGGGTCACCCTCGACTATGGTCGCTAACTTTACTTATGATTGATTGCTTTGTCTCTATCTCTACATAACCCACACTTCCTATTTTGTTGTATCGAATCTATTTTTGCTTGAACATAGATTGTCTTAATGGCATTGTTTTGTGCTGCTATTAGAAGAGATTCAGTTTCTCTCTGAAGGTTTTTTGCCATGTCCAAGTCTTCTTGTCTGAGATTTTGCTTGTTTGTGACTTGAAATATCCATACAGTTGTTATACTTCTCATTTTTGATTTCAAGTTGTTGTTCTATTGATCCTTGTGTTGTTTGTCTTGTTTCTTGTCACTGTAATTAGCTTTACTTTGTTCTTTTTTATGTAGTCTTTAAATTATGTTATTGATGTATTGACACTATCTTCAGTGCTGGCGAGTCCTCTTCTTCCTTCTTTTCTTGACATAGCCAATCTCTGTCATCCCTAGGATGTAAGGCCAAATGCATTATCATTAGTTTTCTTGTTCTCTTGTCCATTTGTTGAAGTTCTTCTCTTGTCCACTGAAAGAATGGTTCCAAGTATCCTAGAAGATGGACAGACCAGATGTTTATTCCTTTGCTGAGGTTTTGGCCATATAGTTTGGTTTTTGAGTAGTTTTCTTGTTCTCCTGAGATACTCTTTTCTAATTTTTTCTTTTCTTTGATTGTTCTGATCTTTTCTTGATTTGGTAGCTTTATTACTACCAGCTCATTGGCTTAGTGTATTGGTATATCTTCATACATTCTTCCCCTACTTGCTGGTAGAATTTTTTCATTGTTTTGGAAAGTCCTGTTTTATCTGTATCGCTTAATCCTCTCTCGGTATCTTTTTAGTCTTTCTTCTTTTACCAGTACCTTCTGATTTATTTCCTTGAGTCGTATTGTTTTTTTTTAATTCTGTTGCTTTTCTCTTTTCATCCCAATACATTCTAGCATTTTTCTTCTGTCTTAGCATTTTCACTTATTGTTATAGATTTCTTATTTATGTTTCCAGTTTAATTTTCCATCTAGGTTTTGAGTTTCTGTTAGTGTTCTTTAGGAGAACATCAATTTTAACACAGACAAAATTCACTCACGCATAAATTAGTTTGTTTAATTCTATGATGTTGTTCATTGAAATATGTGTTAATAATTTGTTTATTTTTTCCCATTTTCTGCTTTGACTGTTTTGGTTGGTTCTTCTTGATAGATGGTAATGTGGTTTTCTTTTCAGACATCATTCTCTTTATAGACTCTACATTCACTTTTTCTCATTGTGATAGTGTTTGTACTGTGGTATTTGAGTATGTTGTGTTTTGATTACTATTGCTTTGCATATCAATTTGGTTAAAGGATTGTTATTTTTCCATATTTAGAGTTTCAATTCTTATATTAGAGTCTCATTGATATGATTCCCTATTTCTTTGTTTGTGTATTTCTAATATTACAAGGTCAGAAAACTAATGTTTCTTTATGTAAGGAGATAACACAAAGTTACTTACACATATTTTTGAGGAGCACAAGAGGGACGTGAGAAAGTGAAAGATGACCCCTGGACTAGGAGGCTTTCAACTAGAAAAAACTGAAATCAATGTCAATCCGTTTAAGGCAGGTAGTGTGTGACAATCACCGGTTGACTGTTTGAATGATTGCAAGTCAGCTGAACATGAAAATGGACAGTTTTGAAGATTATTACCAATGTTGGTGTGGAAAGTCTACACAAAAGTGGTACCAAGACAGCTGAATAATGATCAAGAGTAGCGTATGCAGGTGTATCAGGACATCAACGAGTCAAAGCAAGTCTGATTCAGTTAAATCAAGTTGTTGTCTTAAATCTAGCACATTCTTATCCTCTTTGCATAGAGTTGCTTCTAACATAACAGTTAAGTACAAACTAGTTGTCTTCCCCAGTCCATTTTCTCCATTGGTGTCACTGATTCAAGTGGTTGCTTAGTCTGTTATTTGTGTACCTGAAAAAAGAACAGCCAATATTTGCAGGATGCCAGTTGGATCCCCCATGTTGGCTATCAAGTGAGTATCAACCAATCATCACACCCAAACCTGTTGTCAGGGTTTCATGTTGAATTATGTTTTCGTTTTGCATATTGTGGTTATACCAGACCCTGGGGTTGCTTATTATCTGTGCACCTACCACAAAAATGACCAAGTATTCTTAAAGTAAAAGAACTCTTAAGCAGGTCACAAAAAAATCTTTCCTCGTGGATTTCTTAAGTTTTAACTTAGTTAAAGTCTGGGATAAACTCTTTTTCATTTTTAACCTGCCTTTTATGTTTACCTATAACTGTAATATTATTATTCTTATATTATGTTTACCTATAACTGTATAATTATTATACATATTTTTTTTTTTACTTTTCTAGTAAAATCTAAGTACTTATCTCTCTGTTTGCTTTCTTTTAATTTTACTCAGTGGTCTGCTAGGATAGCAAAGTCAACTATTTGGCAGGTTCTCTTTTTTGTTGACTATTAATAGGTCTCGTCTTCTGTTTTTATCTCAAAATCCCAGTGAAGTTTGTGCCTCTCATTCTCCAAGATGGATTCTGGGTTGTGCATATACCACTTGTTTATATGATTGAATTTCAATTTCTTGCACGATTCCTACTGGATCATCTTCCTCACTCAGTCTTGTCTCATATCATTATTCTTAGATAAATCATTATCAATCATTACTATTATTAACTCTGACTATTATTTTCTTACTTCTTTTAATTGTTATTTATTTTATTCTTATTTCAGTTTACACAGGTTGTTATTTCTGTGTAGGATTTCAAATCAAACCTATAAATACATCTTTTATCTAATTCCGCAATCGTGGCACCATATATGCTTTTGAAATACACTAGTATCTTTCATATATTTTTAGGTGAAACATTGTAATTATTTTTAGTTTTGACAAGTATTTTCTTTTATTTTTTAGTTGCTTTTTTTATTACTTCAATCCACTCAGGTTGTCAAATATCAGGTATCCATTGGTCATGTCAGAATTCAGGATCCTTTCTCATCTTCTTTTTGTCCCTGACCTTTGAATGGATAAGACCATTCTTTTTTATTTTATTTTACTTGGCCACGCCTATATGTGAATGACATTGTGGCTAAACCACAAGTCTTTTTACTATTTTTAACTCCTTTTCATATACAGCTTGTCTATACACATTTCATCTGTTGGACCATATTTGTGCATTCTTTTTATGTTATATGTTTTGGCACTAAATACCTATATGTGAAAATGAGCTTATTTTGTCTTTCCTTCCAGTAGATTAAAAAGGTATATTTTTTCTTTATAAAGTTTATTAGGATTATTAGAATGAAAAGAGATTCATGAATTATGAATAATCTATTCTCTAAAATTCCCAATTTTATATCAAAATGAATTATTAAAACTCCCAAATCTTCCATAATGATTAGCTTCTCATACAGTTTAATGACTCAAAAAACTTTGCCCTGTCTGCAAGGGCAGTTGAATATATTGACTACCTTAGCAGTAAGATAAGACCCCCAATTAGGACACTTGTTGGCTGAGGGTGGTAACCTGTGATACTTTAGGATGGGATTCTGGTGGCTGAGGAATCAGTGACCCAGTTACTTAAGTGGCCACATGACTTGCAACTCTTCACTTCAGCCTTTACTGGGCTAGACGGGCGATCAGAGAGGCCCAATCTGATCAATCATCAGATCATGTCAAGTTCTCTTCCAGAGTATTGCAAATTTTATTTTTTTGCAAAATTCTGAATCAGAAGGCAGTGGCTATAATTATGCTGAAAAAACACTTATGTTTTCCCTTCTATCACAAGGTGAGTAGTCATTTTGGAAATGAAAACCTAGAGATCCCAAATTATTAGTTCTTTTCCTCAGTGTGAGTATACAGACTATGATTCTTTGCCAAGAATTCTATGGTGGGTGTGCAGCACAATCAGTGAACTCATTAAAAATCCCTGTGGACACTAAAAAAAAAAAACTCAAGTGAAAAATCACAAACTCTAAAGTGCCCACATTCAGATACTGATTCAAATAATGACTCAGATCAGACCCTCTTTCTTAATTTCATAGTTCTGGAGTTAACACAAAATAGCCTTATAACCAAGTTACCCTTTTTCATTATTAAAAAGACACTCAGCTTTTTGATCCGACCTTCTGCTAGAACAGAAATACTTTTATAATCTTTGAATGAAAACCTACCCCCACATCCTTATGAACTTGTCAAAGGACATAGTGAGAAGTCCAGATCTCTCCCTTTGTGACTTAGATGCGGTAAAGACCAACTTTTGCAAACAAAGTATTACTGATGCCTAAAGAATCTCCATCAAGAAAAATGACAAAATAATCCAAACAAATACATATATTCTCAGCTTCAATACCCGCAAAACACCTACCAAAATAAAAATAGGATATATTATGATTAAAGTCAAAATATACATCTTTTACCCTTTAAGATGTCACAACTGCCAAAAATTTGTGTACCTCAGAGAAAAATGTATTAGACTTCCATTAGGCAAAAGATGAGAAGAAATTGGAACAGACCATATGGACTGTGAAATACCACAGAACTGTACAAACTGTAAACAAAACCATGCAGTATGAAAAAGAATATCAGAAATAAAACCTACAAAGAGTCTTTCATACCTGGAGGTAAAAAAAACTAGTAAAAAATTCCATAGCAACAACTTATGCAAATGTAGCCAAACCTTCCAAAAACCCAATCCAAAACCAACGAATGACCCATTACAAGATTGCCCAGTTGGTTGGGGCTGTAGAATACACCGACTGCACCTCTGCAGTGGGGGAAGAATCCCACCCCTCAATGAGTGTCCTTGATATGACACTAAGCAATCTGATGGTGAGGTTCCAGTGATGCTTGGGCTTTGGGGAATGCAGAGCATCCCTTCATTTATCCACAAAACCAAATTTATTATCTACTCAGACTCCAAATCAGTCCTCTGAGTACAACAGAATAAAGATACATCAACTCCTTTCATTACCAAATTCCTAAACAAAATGAACCCGCTTTCTAAAAATAATAGCATCATTCTCACCTGGATACTAAATTATGTTGGTATATATGGAAATAAAAAGGCCAACAATGCCACAAAAAAGCACTCCTGACGGACATTTCCAATTCAAAACTTCCATACATTGATCTAAAACTAACCATTAACAAATTCATGCAGGACAAATGGCAAAAATCATGGGATGATTTAATACAAAATAAGTTCTGCCATATACAAGATATTATTGGTAAATGGTCTGCAGGTTAGTGACAAAGCAGAAATGAAGAGGTGATACTTTCTAGACTTTGAATTTGACTCATCACTTACTCACACCTACTGAAAAGAAAAGACACCTCAATATGCTCAATCTGCAAAGTACTCCTCAAAGTCAAACATATTTTCTTAAACTGTGACATTTTTTGAAAAACTCACCCAAAATACTACCAGAGAAGCAACCTAAAGAACATTTTCAAAAACACCAAACCAGAGGACATCTTTTCTAAAAATAAAAAAAAAGGTTTGCATCAAAATCTGATCAGATGAATTCATCACTAAAATTGGACCAAATATAATCAGATACTATCATAAAAACCCATATCCTAAATGCTAAAACCCACGTAGAAGACAAAACCAATCTAACCTTTTAAAGCATTAAATGGCCTACAGAGGTTGATATGCCATTAAACAAAACTCAAACTCAAACACAAATTCAAAAAAACTTGTAAGTCAGAATAGATTGTTGAATATCTAATCAGAAATGATAGCAAGAGCTTTTCTTTTTCTGTTTGTTTACAAATTTTAATAAAACTTCAATAGCTTTAGACACACATAGAAAGTGATTATTTCCCTTAATTATTGTTGCCAAAGTACCCTTAGTTGTATGGAAAAGTCATTATTTTCTAAAAAGAAAATTCTCAGAAAAATTAAAAAATAGGAAATTTCTAAGAATTTTCTTTTCTTTGATACTTTAATTTATGATTTGTCTTTTGCTAATAGCTATAAGCAGTTGTCTGGGTTTGAAAAAGGTCAAATTGTTGCATACCATGATTGAGAACTGTAACTTTGTGATATTACAAAGAAATTAAATCACCATCATTCATCAAGTCATGTTTTCCTCAAAACAAAAACAAAAAAAAGGTAGAAATCATCATAAAAAAAGGTTGTGGCCGCAAGAGAAAAACCACTGCATCTGAAGATACAAAAATTGTTAGAGCAACACACGGCAATATCAAAAATAAATTAATGCAAAATTTTATGTCATCTGTTTTGTATTTTATCGGAGGTTTTTTTTTTTGTTTTGTACCATTGTACCATATTCACAATTAACACTATGTGCGAAATGGACATATAATGTTCATTACAATAGAATATATAAAGAACATAGGAATCTCGGAATTCGAAAACACGTAACGACTTCTTGTTCAGGTACGAAACCTTTTTATTAACTTTGAGTTAAAGGTTTCGACGTAAGGAGGAGAGACACAATCTTCTATGCTGTCTTATTGATTTGGCCCCCAACTCGAGCGGCCCCCATAGGGCGCACATTCGCCTTGCGCCTGCGAGCTCCAAAAATCGATCCTTCTCGTTTGGCGTCTAGTGCCCGACTCTTATTTTCTTCAAATTCTCTCACAAACTTCCGCGTGCTTCCGGTGCGTGACGTCACCCGCACCCTGTCACCCAGTATTGTCTCAGACTGTTATGACATCTGAGTGACACCTCCATCCGCCCGCACGCACCCGCGTTAACACCTGCTTCAATGTTACATCCAACCAACCCATGTGCTGAGCCGAAAGGTTCTCAGCCTAACTAAACTCAAAGGCATGAACCGAAATCCCTCGGCTATTTTATAACACCATAACTGAATCTTTACTTTCTGCAAAAAGTAAAAATATGATATATATTTTTATTTTTATCTTTAGTAGAAATTATTTGTGACAGAATAGGAATATTTATTGTGGATGATGTTTCATTGCAGTTGATGAGATTTTAAGGAGAGAGTCTTTAGAAAATGTTTAACCAGTTTTTAACTTGGAATTAGACTTGTGAATATTCTCTGATGGTTTGATTGTCTTTGTGGAAGTATTGTGGAGGAAAATGACAAATCTCTTCATGAGTTTAAAAACTTTTATTCATTGTTTTATTTTATTTTTTTAGTACATAAACATTGATATGCTGCGAGATGAAGCCATCTCACTACAACTAAAGATTTATCTCAGTTCAACCTCTTCAACAGCACAAGCCAGCTGTAAACCTTACACTCTGATTTGCTCTATCTCTGACTCTCTCTCTCTCTCTATATATATATATATATATATATATGATAACCTTCCATGACCTATGTCTCTTCATCAGAAGCATATTTTTGTTTCCAACTTTCTACCATCAATTAGATCCCAATAACCAATGAAAAAATACACAGTGTTCTACATGAAATATCTTTCATCAGCATCATCAAGTCATACTGAAAATATGGTGTTCCCTGATTCATTCTTGCCATCCATCGCGATCATCCAGGACTATGGCTGTATCTTGTGTCCACTCAAAGCTGATTTAAGTCCTTGCTGATTGACCAACACTATAGAAGTTCATAGGTAAACATCACTTATGAGTTCATCCTCGCTTCTCCAGCAATGCCCCACATGTCTTGTATATCTTACTTAGTTTGTGAGATGGGAGGCAGGTGGTCATACAGCTGCTATTTTGTGGAGTGTTACTTCCAGGATTTTTGCAAGACTGTACACAGCATTTTTGTGTAGTTCCTATGAAGCTTTTTCTCAATGTATTTGGTTAGTGTCCATGTGGTGCATCCATTTAGTTGTATGAACCCAGCTATCACTTTAAAGAAATCCCATTTTATTTCATCAGATAGATCAGATTTCCATAAGATCTATAACCTGTCAATAGCATTCCATGCTTTTACTAGGCATATGTTGACATCACTTTCAGTAGATGAGATGTTGCTGCTGAGGTATGTGAAATAGTCTATAAATTTTAGAGTCTTGCCTCTTTGAATAGAGATGGTTACTTTTCATTTAAAATGCATATACAATGTTCTGTTTGTATTCATGTAGATACCAATGCTTCTTTACTTTAGGCTATCCAGTATGGATCCAGCTTGGGTAGGTATATTTGCAGGAAGTGCTAGATCATCTATGTAGTTTGTGTTTGTCATCTTTTCTACCAGATTTCATCTGTTTCTTGCCTTTTTTTTAATGTAAAACCATTTTCTTTTATTAGATCTATGGACATTAATTGTACATAGTCTAAGCAAAGTATAAACAAAAAATGGTGCTAATGTTTTTTTTGCAAGACTCTAGCAACAATGTTGAAGAAGTTGGTGTCTTCAAACAAACTATTGCTTTCAAGTTTTTGTAAAGCATCATTATAGAAGTATCATTTTCTTTGGGAAGACCATATGCTCTATTTTGACTTTGTATGGAATCAAATATCTCAGAGAAATCTATGAATAGTAGTTTTGCCTCAAGATTCTTTGCCTTTGATGATTCAAACTATTGTCAGAATCTCTGAGGTTGTGGAGTGATTTCTTCAAAAGCCGTTCAGATTATTCCTAAGAATTTTCTTGATTTCCAGTATGATTAAAGATCAGGGCATTATAAACCTAAACAGTGGTTGTATTAAGAGTTATGCCTCTGTAGTTCTTAGTGATTTCAAAGCCACCTTTCTTGGGGAAGAGAAGGATGTAACCTTTTATCCATTTCTCAGTTTTGCTTTGTTTATAGACTGCGTTGCATAATTGGATAAATAAGCTTCCAAACTTCAGGAGGGTATCTTGTTGAGGCCAGCAGCTTTTCTAATTTTGATTTTTTTCAATACTATGTCAAGTTCTTCCTTTGTAGACTGTCAAAGTCAGATGTCTCGTTGACCATTAATAATTTTTTGGATAGGTTTTCCAGTGATTTTTGAAGGGTTTCCAAGCAGATTCTTGAAATGTTCTTTCCACTTCTGAGGTCTTTCTTCTTGGCAGGCAGCTTTTAGTTTTTCTCTTGAGGTGTTCTTTTTGCTCACTTCATTTACTGCCAGCTTTGCAAATAGTGATTGTCTATCCTCTATAGATTTTCTGATTTTATCAAATTGGCCCTGAATGTATTCTAATTATTCTTTCTTTTTCAAATAAAATCTATCTACAAGCCTGAATAAAATCAAAAAGGGTTTGTTGGAATTATTCCAGATATTGTTGAAGGAAATATATTCAGAATTTTTTTTTTATTTTGGATAGAAACTAAGATATTTCTCTCGGCAAACATAAATTTTTTATTGAACAAATCAAAGAGTTTCTTTAAAATCATCACCAACATAAATCTGGATTTTCTTTTTAAAACACAATGAACAAAGACCAATTTAGCTCTCCAATAAATTCTACTTTTATAATCTCCATGAAATTATATAGCATCATCTCTTTGGAAATCAATTATAACCTTTTATTTTTTATAAGATTTGTGTACATCTGTGTTAAACTTCTCTTTCTGTGCTTGAACAATAAACATCATATGGCACTTTGGATCATTCCTACTGATTAAATCCCTAATTTCATTTTAACTCTGGTTGTACAATAAATAGTCCCATTACCAAGTGTGAAGAAGAAAAGATAGAAAAGGAACTGAACACATCTCTTTTTTCATAAGTTCAAAAACTTTTATGACTAGTTTTATTTTATTTTCTGAGTCTGTGGTTGCTTTTGCTTATAGTTGAATGCTAATCTTCTTACTTCAACACAATCAAACAATGTGTTTATTGTATAGTCCTATTTACCCAACCCCTCCACTCGGGCAGGATATGACACAAGGTCAATTTTTAAGCGGAGTTTAACAGGTTTGAATTCAGAGTTTTCCTTCTCCTAGACTAGTCACCTCACCAAGGCTGAAGAACCTAGTCTGTCATACAATTTACCCATAGCTGGAGGGAGAATATTTGGATTCATACCTTTCCCAAGGGTATTAGTGCTATGTGAAATGCAATCAGTCTCGTCCAGGATTTGAACTCGTGTTGCCGTGTCCATATCCTGCGATGATAACCATTACACTACGGGCACCTCCACATGTGTTTATTGTATAGTACTTCTTTTAGCAAACACCAAAACCTCTGTAAAAATTTATGATGTTAGCTGAAGCTACCTAACTTTAATAGTGATGCATCTTCTCTGAATAGACAAGAAATCAACCAGTTAGCATTTTACAATTGTCCTTGAAATTTTAAAGAAACTCAGCAAAAAAGGAGCTAGGAAATGACCTATCAAAGAAAGAATAATTAATATCAGAAAAAAACTGTTATACATTTTTTTCAGTTTTAAGCCGTTTGGTAAAAAAAGGCATTTTAACAGTGTTTTTATCTTTTTAAGATAAACCATATTTTTAAGATTTGTTTTCTCAGTGAATGTACTGACCTAGCCCATATAAGAAAAACCTTCTATAGTGCAAACAATATGAAGGAACTGTTCCAAAACACTGAAATAATGTGATATCATCATCATCATCATCATCATGTCGTGCTGGTAGCACGGATATCCCTGACCCTCTCTCGCCACTTTTCCCTATCATTCATCGCCTCAGGCAGGTCTTCTGGACAACATCCCGTATCCTCACATAGTTGCTGAATGTATGTTCGTGCTGGTCATCCTGCTTTTGCACGGCCATGTGTGGGGGTCCATAACAATACATCACTTATGAGTTCGTCCCTGCTTCTCCAGCAGTGTCCTGCATGTCTGGTTCATCTAACTTGAATAGTTTTCGTGATAGGAGGCAGGTGGCCGTACAGTTGGTGTCTTGTGGGGTGTTGCCGCCAGGACTTGTTCAAGATTGCTTGCAGCATTCTTGTGTAAATAATGTGATATAATTTCTAAAAACAGTGAAGTTATATACAAAAATCTAAAGAAATTTACAATAAGATCAAATTACTTCTATTAACCCTTTCTTTACAAGATATATTCTAACAAACTGATTCCTTCCCCAACCTGTTTCACAGATTTTTTTTTTATCATGATTCCCTACAAATAAACTCAAAAAAAAAAAAGTTACCAACTAATTATCTAAAGTTTATCATTAATTCCTAAGAATTCTCCTTTGAATTTCTTTTCAGACTTATTTTCTTTAACTTGATTCAGCATTAAATGACCGATGAGGTTGATATGCCATAAAACAAAACAAAAAAAACCATATGAGACTTTGATATGCTTTTATTTATGTGGCTAATTATAAATTTGTCCATTGTACATCAAATTGTAATTGAATAATGTTTTTATATAATTAACATTGTCTATTTTAGTACCATTTCTTAGGTGAAGGAACAAAATGCTAAATTTTTAAAAATAAATGTGTGGAAATTCATTTGAATAAAATCTAGATTCACCAGAAAACTGGTTGACAAATTCTGATCTATTTCAGTATCACTGTTGTTATCAGTATCCTGAATCAACAAATGAATAATCAGAACTTATACAGAATGTCACAAAATAGATGCAACCCATTAATATGATAATGATTTATTATAGAGACAAGTGCAATGGTAGTCATTTGGAACACATCCTTTAAAAAATGCAGCCATTAAGATAGAGATATCAAATCAATGTTTTTTAATTGCTATTTTATCAGCTTCCAGAACATGTAATCTTTTTTTGAGTTTCTGGTCTCAGTAATAAACCATTATCATATTAATGGGTTGCATCTATTTTGAGACAGTTTTGATTGATTTTGTCTCCAAATAAGTAGTGACACAAAATACTTTTTCTTCTCTTGTCCAAGGCTTTGTGACTAAGGATTAATAATTGTTATTGTATGCTATTTTCAAATCTGAAACAAAAAACACAACATTACTATTAGATGAGTTATTTGCTGTCACATGGGTCTCTTATATATTGAAACACCCTATACTTGTCTAAACGAATAATATGAAATTTTCAACTGAATTCCCAATATTGAGGGTTACTGAGACATTATGTACATACATTTATTTGCTAGAAATGACATTTTTAGGAGTAAAAATAGTTTTCTTTGTAGAGCGTGTTTCAAAAGCATTTCCTATTAATAAAAATGCATGGTGCAGGACTTTTTGTTATACTAAATAATTTAAATGTTAAATAGAAAGAGGAGTAAAATAAACTTGTAGCATGTAGTGTTTATTTGTCAAAGTGAACAATAATATATACTGTATATATTTGTGTACACTGGGCCACTGGTTAAATGAGTAGAGTGTTTGTCAATGGTCCAGGAGACAAGGGTTCAATCCCAGGTCGAGTCATACCAAAGACCCAAAAAATGGTACTTGATGCCACCTTGCTTAACACTCAGCATTATAAGATAAGGATCAAGGGTAAAGTAGAGCCATCCAGGGAATGGAGTAGTGCCCTCCCCTATACCTCGGTAGAGTAGCTATTGAAAAGGGAGCCTTCGGGTCTCCCTCAGCTAAGGTCACCAACTTTAATTATCTATTTTTGTGTAATGAATGACTTTTTAAGACCAATTTTTCACCCCATTAAATAAGATGTATGCTAGCATGGCCAAAATCTTGGGGGTCATTCATTAAATGCAATCAATGATTTTAAAAAATCAGGGGTAATTCATTACTCAAGTGTATATGGTTTATTGCCAAAATATATAATTATTGGAGAATGAATTACCAATGAATTTGGTGGGGGGAGTCCTCATGGTGTAATAGTTAAAGTGATAAACTGTGGAATCATGATAAGCAAGTTTGAACTCCAGTCGCACTATTACATTCACTTTTTGACTAATGCCCCTTGGAAAAGATATAAACCCTCTATTCTCCTAGCTATGGGTTAAATAGTACCACTACTGTTTTTCAAGAAGGATGGCTTTGGTATTAGATAACCTACAAAGGTTGATATGCCATTAAACAAAGAAACCAAACCAAACTATACCAATGAATTTTTCATTATTTTCTATCTTGGCATATCAGTGATAAAACCTTGATTAAAATACTGGTAATTGAACCAAATCTATGGAATAATTTTCTGCCTGTGTAAAAGTGACACAAGTTATTCAAACCAGAATGTGGACTTTATGTGTTTCAGTTTTATTTCTGAGTTGTATATGATCGTGTTAATCACACCTTTTGTCCAATAAATACATCATCTTTATTTTTCAACCAGCCATGTTAATAGAGACTGCTTATTCTACAACAAAATTGTCTCTTGTCTCATTATCTTGTTTGCTTTACCATCAAATTTTCAAAGATTCTAGTTGATGTTTAATGTTTCTTTGTTTTGAATTCTATCATCAGAAAGCCCAAGCAGAAATTCTCAGCTAATAATATATTTTCACTCATTGTTGATATCAATTCTCTTTGTTGGTGGATTAACTGTCACTATTGTCTCAAGATAAACTTGTCTGACATTTCCCAAATATTTATCTTCAATCATCATTTTCTATGCCAGACATTCTGTTTTCTCAGATCACTTGTGGATGCTTTTGCTTGTCATAGATGAATATTAATCTTCTTCATCCAACAATGTGTTTATTGTATATTACTTCTTTTATCTAACAAAAAACTTCAGTAACAATTTCTGTGAAAGAAATTCTTTTAGTTTTTTTGTTTTTTTTTTAAATTATAATGAAAAAAGAAATTTTGTCAGCAGAAAACCAAAGGATTCCTGGTGGATGTAGTGTGAATGTTGTAGGCAATTATATATAAAGAGTTTATGACAAAGCGCAGCTCAATATTGTAGCCGAGGAGTTTTCTGGATGCTGCAATAAAAACGTTAATGTTGAAATTAATCCCAGATAAAACAAGCAAACAGTGACGTAAACAACAAAAATTTGATTGAAACAGATATTTTATTTTGATATAGTACTTTTGGTAATGAGTAACAACTTACAAAAGATATGTTGTGTGAATATTAATTTTTGTATGTATACTATGTATGTAAATGTTTTAATATTCTTTATAAAATGTTTACTAGTTTGTCAGTCCTGAAATTCCCTAGAAGATAAAATTTATTTATTGTCATTAAGTTATTGAGGTAGAAACTTTTGTTTTGTCTGTAGTCAAAGATTGTTGTGGCTGCTATGAAGAAATGTTGGGGATTTTGATCTTGGAATGGGTAACAAAAAAGCATCAGGTAACTCCATGCTATCAGCTCAACTTGATGGGGACAATGATACACACTAGATTTTTAATGGGAAATTAGAAGAATTTCTTTTTTGGAAAGTATGACACACATTTTTTTTTTATTTCTAGATTTGGCAACATATATCAGTTAGGAACCATAACAGATGTATAGGTTTAAAAAGTTTCCTCTGTTAATATAAGTGAGAATGCATCCAATCTATTTAATATCAAAACTTATTTTACTTTATTTTTAGATTTAATTTTGATATTCGTTCATCTACTGTATATATGTTTGTTCATTTGTTTGTTCGAATTTTATGGCATATCAACCGTTGTACATTATTTAATGACTAATCCATTTTTATACAAATAAACAGTTCTATTTCAAACAATTCAGTTTAGCATAAGTACAGTTTCAATGTCAAATACAGTTCCATTTCAAACAATTCAGTTTTGCATAAGTATACAGTTTAAATGTCAAAACAGTTCTATTTTAAACAATTCTGTTTAGCATCAGTACACAGTATAAAAATCAAAACAGTTTTATTTCAAGCAATTCAGTTTAGTTTGAGTACACAGTTTAGTTCTATATGACCCATTGATAGGACCCTATTAGGTGCTACCACTCTGAGCCAGAGTGGACCTGGGAACAATGACAATGAAGGGGTTCACCATTTTCCCCAAAGCTCCAGCATTACTGGAGCTTCACCATCAGATAGTTTAGTGCCATATCCAGGACACTCATTGGGTGAGTCTTAACCCTCTGGAGAGAATCAGTCAGCCTATTCTACAGCCCCAGCCAACTGGGCAAACTGTATATATGTTTTCATAGTCCAGCACAAGACAGCAAAAAACAAGAAAAACTTGGTTCTGAGGGTTTTAACCCATTGATGCCTCCCCAATACATTAAAGATTTTCCTTTGTCTGATGCCTATGAGAACTGGGCAATATGTATATGTCGAAATTGTTCCCATGTAGAGGTAGTGAAGTCTCAACTTATTTAATGTTAAAAGCATGAAACTGTTTGTTAAGCGCCATCATAGGAAATTACTAAAATCCATCCATCTTTTCACTTCACTCTTATGACATAACTATATTAATCAATATCAAAGTAAAGGATTTGTATCTCATATCAATTGAAGGTAAAAATATTTAATTTACAAAACTGTTTAATGGCTTTCACTGTCTCCAAGTCAGTGTTTTCTATCATTAAAAGGCAAACATCAAAAAGAACCAAGTGAATCTTCAGGATCTGAATCGATGATGTGAAAAAATCTGTCAAAAACTCACTTACTCAAGAGTATCACATTAAATAGAAAAAGGTGTCCCATGTAATGTTACAATATTGTCATTAGCTGTTTGGCTGAGAAGACAAAAATCTTTTCTACCTTTATCATATTTGCTGCATTTTTTCAGACTATACATGACACTGAATTTCTATTGAAAATGCAAGCAAAATTATGAATCTAAGTAAAAAGCAACTTGTATATTTGATTAGAGAAACCTTGACTCTTTTATAACTTCAATGGAAATGCCTTTTCAAGGCTGACATTCCTCAGAACATTAACATTCAGGTGTTTAAATTTAACCATACGATTCCACCTTAGGTCGATTCCTTCTGTAAGACTTTAACACATTTTATTGGTTTCCATGAAAAAAAATCCAAAAAGTTTTTCTAAAATAAGATGTAAAAGAGAAAATGTTCCAGATCTTGTAGATAATGCTTACGTTTTATTTTTGTATTTTGGATTGATAATCTAGTTAGGACTTCTAAGAAGATTTTCTAAATGGATTATGAAGATATTTTCCTACAGGACCTGTTGCTATTTCACTTTCTTCTTGTTTTTATTATGTCAATATCTTCGATGGGCACTCCCATATGTCAAATGACAAAATCCTTCTTTGACGATGACAACAATTTTCTTTATATACAGACATATTTTGATGCATTTAATTTAATTCATATTCCTGTTTTGAAGAATTTTAAAATTGGTTCTATTGTTTGAAAAGAGTATATTTTTAATTCAAGTTGTCAACAGCATCTGTTTTTCAATCTTATTTAAAATGCTTCAGTTAAGCCATATCATCTTTTTTTTTTCTTTATGATGATTACTCTGCTTTCAGGACCCTAGGGAAACTTGATCATCTTAATCTCTTAATAAATAGTTTGTTCTTTTACTAGGGTGAGTCAAAAAGTTTGCAATATTTTGGCACATGCTAGTTTGCAGCATGTACATCAAGTCCCCAAAGCAGTTCAAGCCTTGGCAGGTAACCACTGTGGTTGGTAATCGGGTAGTTAGTGTGCTGACATATTGTAATTGCTTCAGTCCATGTGTTATTTAAAAGTGACCACACAGATGAACATGCAATGTAGTGTAATTCAGGAACTTATGATTTATGAGTTAAGAAACCAAAAACATTTGTTTTACAAAAGGTAAAGGTGCAGTTATTACAGTACACTAAGCAGATGATTTAAGTAATTTTGCTCGGGTTATGAGAACCTTGACAATCAGGCAAGGTCAGATAGGCCTAAAACCGTGGATTTTGCGGCTGTGCTCCAAGTCATAGAAGCAAATCTGGCAAATCATACTCAAAGAGTATTAAGTGAGTTTGGCATCTTAGAGTCCAGTGTGTTCGGTCACCTACATGATCTCAGCAAAAGTATCCGGAGCTGCCAAATTGTATCCCACATTATCAAAATATTGCAAAACTTTTGATTCACAGTCTCAATTCATTTGATAAGATAGTGCTGTTCTTAACAAATCTTATCTGCATGTATATTTCCTGTTATTTGTTATTGTTTGAATTTTTGCTGACCAAACATCTTATCCATTTTTTTTATTAATATTACTTTTCCTTATTATTAAAACTTTTTTCTTTTCTCTAATTGGGTTTTAAAAAAAAACAACTTAGATTAATTTTAAAAAACAACTTTGGATTTTTGGGAGATTTCTGAAACAATATAACAAAAAATTTTTTCTCCTTTTATTATAAACTAGTGAGGATATCCGGCATTACCCTTGTATTATCAAAAGGAATTTTGTATTTATTGTTTAACAGGAAAGTAAAACTCTACATGACTCCATTTTGATGAAGATTTTTTATAGTTTCATCTAAAAATATTTTATTTTTACAGATTTATTTATATAGTCTCACTGAGTATGTAAAAACTATTTATTTCTTTAGTCTTTGCTCTTCTTAATTATTTAAATAATTTCTTTTTCTATTCTTTATCATTTTTTCTCCTTTACATGAAAGATAAATTCTCTGATTATTCCTAAGATTTTTGCACACAGCCTGCTGGAAATTATACATTTTCACTTTTATTTGTTAATTTTTTACAAGTAAAAAATAACTACTTTTCCGATTCTTACTGTAAATTTCTGGATCAGCAAAATGAAAAGTAGAATTTTGTTTTATAGACATAACAAATGTACCTTTGTGACTTTCTCAATAAGATGAAAGTTACTTCAAACAACCAAACTACAATCTACAACTGCTGATTCGTGTACAACTATGGACACTTCTAATTTCTTATTGCAGTTTTCTCGCAAGTTATTTTCTGATGTTTATTATTCAGAAGAATAACAGGAGGAATTTAATAAAATAAGATGGGAATACTTGAAAGCTGTAGCTGTGTCAGTACTACTAAGTAGATGCACCACTTTAACTTGAGTAAAACGCATGGAGAAAAAGCTAGATGGGAACTACTCAAGGACGCTGCAAGCTGTTTGGAAAAAATCCTAGAAGCAGCAACCCCCAAAAAAAAGGCAGCTGTATGACCACTTACCTTACATTTCGACACCACAAATTTCTTTGACTCTCTTTCAACATCTATCCCTACTGGCCACTGCTTATAAAAAGTAGAAGTAAAGTTGGCAACTTTAGTTGAGGGTGACCCAAAGGCTCCCTTTTCAATAGTTGCCATACCGAGGTGTAGGGGAGGGCGCTACTCCTTTCCCTGGACTGCTCCACTTTACCCTTGATCCTTATCTTATAATGCTGAGTGTTAAGCAAAGCGGCATCAAATACCATTTTTTGAGTCTTGGGTATGACTCAACCTGGGATTGAACCCAGGTCTCCCAGACCATTGGCGAACACTCTATTCATTAGGCCAATGGCCCGGTTCTCTTTTTACTATTGCTTTTCGTAGGTCCTTATTCAGTGTCTGCACAGAGCTTATTAATATAAGAATTTACTGGTCAGCCAATACTGGTGTGTCCATGTGTAGGAGTCCATAAAAAAGGTTGTTTATGAGTTTGTTCTTACTTTTGCAGCAGTTCTCAGAATATTGTGCTTATCTTACTTGGATGGTTTGTGAGATGGCAAGTAAGTGGCTGTACAGCCACTGCTTTGTAGGGTGCTGCTTCCAGGATTTGTTTAAAATAACATGCAACATCCTTGTCTAGTTACCATCTATCTATTTTTCCAGATGTTTTGTTAAAATCAAATAAGTACAATTATATAAGTTGCCCCAATAAAAATGTTCCGCTATGCTCTTCTTTCTGAGTGAGATTTTGAATTTTTCAAATGATCCTCGAAAATATACGTATATATATATATATATATATATTACGACAGTATATGTCTGTCACTATCTCACTTGGTGGGTTAGTGTCAGACCAAATGCAGTATAATCTGACGAGTGTTCAATATCTGTGATAGAGCTATAATATCATATAATATTTGATAGATATATATTAGTTTTTATATATATTTAATAGCATGGATGGTTATCTGCGACCACTGGTTTCATGCCATCTCTATATGACAATCATCAAATTCATTTATTATTCTATATATATATATATATATATATATATAAATGGTTCCATATCCACAATAAATGACAAGCCTTTGAAATTATAAGACCATTTCAAATACTTTGGTAGAAATATCTCATCTACTGAAAATGGTGCCAACATACCCATAGGAAAGGTATGTTCTGCAGTTGATAGGTTATCAACCTTATGAAAATCTAATCTCCAATAAAATACAACAGGAAATCTTCTACACCACTTGGACTTTAATGAAACACGTGGAGAAAAGCTAGATGGGAAATACACAAATATTTGATGCAACCTGATCAGAATACAAAGCAATTTCATACGAATAATAAGGTAGGCTACCCTTATTAATCTCTTTATTTCTCTCTCAAAGAAGAGCAACAACCACAGCGTGTAACATGTGAAACACCCTACTCTGTCAAATATTTTTTTTATATAATATGGAGCTTTTTCAATGCAAATAATACGTAAGATCTATTTGAAAACAGCCCAGTGTACAATATTCTCTAACCTTTAGGCAAAAAATAAATTCGAACAGGTTGACATGCCATTAAAATCCGTCAACCAGCCAACTTTTCTTGTTATGAGTTTCTTTTTTTTTCTGTCTGACAATTATAATCTTTCTTCCTCTGTTTTCTGTAATATTTTTTTGCGTCTTTACACTAATTCCAATTTTGCTCAGAACCCTCTCACACAATAGCAGAAATAATGATTACAGTGTGAGGACAACAACAATGACAACAACAACAGCAACAGCAACAATACTGTCTTTTCTTAATTATTTCTTCTTTGTTATTCTTTGAAGTATTGGGATTCAGGTCAATTGATGAGTAACTATAATGGCTGCTACCCTGCAACAATTTATAAGATTCTATGGTTACTAATTATTTGCAGTATATAAAAGCATGAACATGATATTTGTATTGGGAAGATGATAAATTAAGACCAGAAGATACTTTTTATTCCAGGTATCTTATGAATCAAATATTATTGTTTGGATGTTGATTGTATGACAGAAAAGATTTCATACCAGATGAATGGATTTAATTACAAAGATTAAACAAAACTTAACACATGAAAAATAAATTACAAAGCAAATACATCCTTGCAAACAATTTTTAAAAGAATCACCATCATCAAGATGTGCCATTTGCACAGATTCCCTTGTCTCTCTCATAATCCATCCCTACTGACTATCATACTAGTCCTCTTGATGACATCCAGAGTCCACTCAGAGCTGATAAATGTACATTTTTGCTGGTCAGCAAACACTGGTGTGTGTTGGAGTTTATAAGAGAATGTTGCTTGGATTGTTTGTGAGACGGGAGGTAAGTGGCCATAGAGCTGCTGTTTTGTAGGGTCTGCTTCTGAGATTTGCTTAAAACAACCCACAGCATCCTCGTATATTGTTCCCATCTAGGTTTTACCACAAGAATTTTGTTAAAGTCCAAGTTATGCGACCATAAGAAAGAATAAAGAATGTATGTCTATTAACTAATAAATGAAAGCAAAGTCACAAATCCTTGGAAATACGCATATATTTTATAATGAAATTTATCCTTCATGTATTCAAACTATCTTGCTAATTAGGTCCATATATACAGGTGCAGATTATATATAAATATTTATATATGAGTCATGATAATCTTTTCAAAGCAGCACTCATGTCAATTCTACTATATTGATGCACTGCATGGACACTGACTAAGCATATAGAGAAAAAGCTAGATGGGAATTGCTATGAGCAGTATTGAACAAATCCTGGATGCAACATCCTGTAAAACATCAGCTGTATGACCACTTACCTCCCATTTCTAAAACCATCCAAATAAGATGGACCCCTTCATACGAACGTACAAGTGTTGGACAACCAACTAGAACTTATCTACAACAGGTCTGTATGGACACAGGATGTAGTCCTGAAGACCTGCCAGAAGCAATGGATGATAGAGATGAATGGCAAGAGAGAGTCAGAGAAATCTATACAAGCAGCACAACATGATGATAACAGCTGCCACTCACATAAGGCAAATCTCTTCGAATGAATTGAGCACTCTGGTATCCAGTAAGGCAAAAATGTAAACAAACAGAAGCTACTACATAATACCTTATAATACCCAAAATGACGTGGTTCACTTGCTGGCTGAGTGGTATGATACTAAGTCTAACATAAAGTTGAGCAGGTTTCGATCCCAGCTTCAAGCATCCTATGTGTCTAGCCACACGGAAGAGTTGTGATACAATGAAACAGCCTGTGGATGACATATATATATATATATATATATATACCCAACCCCTCCATATGAACGAGATGTGACACAAAGTCAATTTTTTAAGCAAAGTATAACAGGTTTGAATTCAGAGTTTTCTTTTTCCAAGACCAGTTTTCCCTACTATTTACTCATAACTGGGGTGAAAAATAGTTGGATACATACCATTTCCAAGGGTATGAGCTCTCCATGAAATGCAAATAACCTTATCCTGGATTTGAACTCAATTCCCCCTATCCATTTCCTGTGATGGTAACCATTACACCACGAGTGTCTCTATAATATATAGATATGAAAACTAATTTCATGAAAAATGTTAAAATATTTTCTTTTAAGAAATTTATCGCAATGCTTCAAATAGAGACAAAGCTTTATTATAAACTTTTAATCAGGCACCTGTTTGCTAATTATTAGACTTTTTTCATTCAGTTAGATATATTCATTATTAATAAAGAAAATAAAATTTTAATCTAATGTAAAGTAAATGTTCACAAATGTAGAAATTTTGAAATTAAGAAATATTTGACTTGAATTGTTCTAGTTTTCAGAGAAACAAAAAAACAAATATTCAGTTTGATTAATCAAGAAAATCCTTATTTTGTTTTTAATTTGTAAATTGATTTGTAGCAAAAAATGGTAAATTCCAGGTTAATAAGCCAAAAAATATATTGCTTTATATTTTTCTTATCATTTTTGTTTAATTGAGAAAATATTATCTGAATATTTATTTATTTTATTGTAATAACATTATTTGTGTTAAAATCTTAATCAACTTTTTGTGGGTGATAATTAAAACTGACTCTAAGTTGCAAATCATCTGAGCTTTATTTATAGTAAATCACAGATTAAAACTTTTTCTTCCATATAACTTAACTCTGCTATTTTGAATTCTCATCGCTGTTACAGTCATCACTTTGCTAAATGTAACAATCACTTTATGTAACAATCCCTTTGCCGGCCTTTCTTAATGCAATTTATGTGTGAATTTTATGCAACATAAGAAAGTATCCAATCACACATTGCACAGAAACCATAGAATTGTATGTTGATAGATTTCATATTCTAAGTTATGATTTGTTATGTCTTACATTACCTGAGGAAACTGTTGAAAGTCACTATAAATATATCAAATATTTGAGATTAATGATTTTTTTAAGATAAATACTTTTAATTTTTCAGGTCTTTTGATAAAATGTTATTTTTATCATAAATAAAAAAATATCTGATTTTGAATGTTTTTATATTTGTATTAACAGACAAATAAAAATGAAAACAAATGAAATTTTTGAATGTTTTTTAACATTTATTCCTGACAGACGATGTAAGTCAGTAGATTCTCTTGTGTTACCAGACTATACAATATCATCCATAAATATGCAGAATCCTATTAGTTTTTTAATAAAAAGCTAGAAATACCAGGATTTTATTGTTCCTAGCGGAACATTATACAATTAAAATGGATATTATTAGGTATCATTTATTACCAAATTCTACAGCATTAATAAAGTAAAGTAAAATTGGTGACCCTTGTTGAGGGCAACCAGAAGGCTCCCTTTTCAATAGCTACTACATCTAGGTGTAGAGGAGGGTATTACTCCTTTCCCTGGATTGCTCCACTTTATCCTTGACACATACCTTATATTGCTGAGTGTTAAGCAAGTACCATTTGCTGAGTGTTAAGCAAGTACCATTTTTAAAGTCTTTGGTATGACGCAACTTGGGATTGAACCCAGGTCTCCCAGACCATTGGCGAACATTCATTAGACCAATGAGCCAGTTAACAGCATTAATACTTTCACCAAAAATATGAATATGTAGCAATTCAAGAATGAGTATACTAATTATATATATATATATATATATATATATATATGAGATGCCCGTAGTGTAATGGTTATTGTCATAGGAAATGGATATGGCGACACGAGTTCAAATCCTGGATGAGACTGATGACAATTCACATAGCACTAATACTTTTGGGAAAGGTATGAATCCAATTATTCTCCCTCCAGCTATGGGTAAATAGTAGGGTAGACTAGGTTCTTCAGCTTTGGTGAGGCAACTGGTCTAGGAGAAGGAAAACTCTGAATTCAAACCTTTTAAACTCCGCTTAAAAATTGACCTTGTGTCATATCCTGCCCGAGCGGAGGGGTTGGTAAATATGATATATATATAAATATATATATATGCAATATTATTTTCAATCTGTTAAAGTTTTCATATATTATGTCTGGTACTTTATGTAAAATTAGTATTGTTTTTGCCTGAACGTTTTCAGGTACTATCATTATTATACTCTGTTATACTAACAGATGTGTCCCAACATTTTAACCACTGTATCTTCCTCTCTTCTTTGAATGTTTATTATAATCATTAACATCCTGGGCCAGATACTATAAAAAGTCATACTACAGATCAGGCCTTAAGGCAGTTGGACCCTACATAAGAGTGTAATTTATTCTTGACTCTTCAAGTACACACAACAACACATTGCAATCTGTATATGTTCCCAATTGGGCCGCACACCTCCTAAGGCCAGACCTGCTCTTGTTCAATGGAAAAGGAAGACAAGTGACTTACACATGAACAAGTGAATTTAAATGAGGCAGGAGAACAATAGGGATTTAAATTAAAAAAAAACAGCCTGAAATTAACCAAAGTTTTCAATAAATCTGACAGAGGACCAACTAAAAAAGAACAGAGATGGTAGCTTCTGAAACACTATGATTATAATCATTAAGATGAGGATACTACATCAAATAAATCTGTATATAATAAGATTAGGTTTTTTATAAGAAAACAAATATATTTTATTCGTTGATAAAGAAAACGAATAATCCTATTAATACATTTCTTCTACATGAAAAGTTTTTTTTTTTTTAAGTCAGTTTTTTAGTTTGTTTTTCTTTCTATTCTTAAGTTTCCAATAACTCTTTTTATATATAATTGTTTGCCACATAGTTTAGAAACTATTGGCTGATTTCCTATTCAAATGTGTTATAAAATCAGACATTATTTTCTAAATACCCAAATATAAGGAATATCTTCCGGGTCTTTTCATGTGAGTACCTGTTAGGCTTCTTTTGTAACTTTGAACACAATGAAAGACCAGTTGATATAGCTCAGTAACAATATCTCATCTATGGAAAGCAATGTCAGCATGCACATTGGTAAAGCATGGACTGCTATCAACATGTTATCAACTATATGGAAATCTGATCTCTCAGATAAAATATAATGAGAATTCTTCAAGCTGCAGCCATGTCAGTACAACTGTATGGCTACACCACTCGAACTCTAAAGAAACGCTTGGAAAAAAAACTTGATAGGAACTATGTAAGAATGCTATGAGCTGTTTGAACAAATCCTGAAAGCATTACCCTGCAAAACAGAAACTTGATGACCACTTACCTCTTATCACACAAACCCTTCAAGTAATATGAGTAAGACATACTCAGTGTATCACAATTGAATGGCTCATAGGAAATTGAATGAATAGATTGATAAATAGATAAATAAAGCAAACAGTAGTTGCTGAATAACAAGGCTGAAAATGACAAAGGAAAACTGGAGATCCGAAATCTTGTGCACATGCGCAGTGCAAAAAGAAGTTTATGTCTCTGCTCCCAACATGACAGGCAGAAGTGAGGGGACAACTTGTGTCCTTTCAAAAGCTGACAGCAAGATTTAAGAAGGTGAAGAAGTCAGTTGAACTCCAGCCACAAAGATGTAAGGAAATGAAAGCTTACTAGCCCTATTGGGGGGGGGGCATTCCAAAGGGGGACTATACAACCCAGCATGTTAGAACCAGGAAAAAATTAAAGGTCTGTGTTGGCACATCTTTTTCTCACTAGGGTATGTTGCTTATAATTGTCAAGTAGACATGATTGTCACATGTTTTCATACTTCCTTTCTTTCTCCCAGTGACTGCTTGTTACCTAGTTGTAAATAAACCTTGATATATGTTTAATAGTTTCACATTCATCAACTTGTTACCATGGCTAGGTCACAATGGGGATCTAAAGTTTTTTTAGTGCCGCTATGGTACACTCAGCACTGTTAGATAGGGATGGATGGTCAGAAAGAGTCAAAGAAATCCGTAGTGCTAGAGAACTCATTCGGGACACATGGATGCACCAGTATTGGCCGACTAGCAAAAACTATGTGTAGACATGGAATATTACCAAGAGCAATGGTCAATAGGGATGGATGGTGAGAAAGAGTCAATTAAATCCATACTGTCACGTGGTCTACCACTGAGAGGAGAGAAATAAGGAATTTCTACTACCCCCTCGGTGTTTGAATTAACAGGCCGCCAAAGACTGAACGTTAAAAGAGAAATAAGGAATGTAGGTCAACTTCGGCCGGTCGTTTAAGGAAGAAAAGAATATGGGTCAAGCCATCCGTACCCCGTAACCTCACCTGGGTGAAAGAGATAGTAGTCCTAACGAACCGCCAGGGAAAGGAAGAAAAAAGGCTAAATGATTGGCCAGAACCCTAAAGCGGAATTAGCACCTTCTTTCGTCAGTGGAAATAGGGATAAAGAATATGAGTTTTGAAGAGAGATGTCGCGGTGAACAGATGGGGCGAGTCTCATGCCAAGACTCCAGGTGAAGAAGCGAAATAGAATCTAGGACAAGAAGAACCTATGCCTTCAAGCCAGAGCTATATATATATATATATATATATCACTCCGCTAGCCCGTGAAAGAGAAAATTCTCTCCGAAGGAACCCGACAAAAAGCTAAGTACTGCAATTGCATATTCTCTCTCTCTCTCTCTCTCTCTCTCAATTTAAAGAAAGAAGAAAGAAAAGAAAAAGAAAAGGAAGACATTTGTATTTATGTACTATCCGCTGATAACATAGCCGACACCTTAAAAACGTGTGCCCGCGTGTAGTAAAAAACCTTGTTGTATTTTAATGTCCTCACGTGTTGAAATTTATTCCTTGTGTTGTCTGCCTGTCAAGTTGTCAATTGCATGCTCCTTTTTCAGCTTCGTTCGCCTCATGTTATACTCGCCTAAATTGTCCTATTCTTTCCTTTGAAAAATATTATACGGGTAACCGGAATTGTTGACTACTATAATCAATATTATTATATCTAAACCTAGAGACCCATATCTTCCATTATCCTAAGGGTAGGAAGAGATAGTGGTCTGGTGGGCGTGTGTGCAACGTGAAATTTGGAAACCCCTTGCCAGCGGCGGTCAGTCTAGCCCCAAATTAACCCCAACATAATCTGCCAGTTTCCCTACACCCAAAAAGGGAATCTTTACTGGAACTTATTCTACGAGGGATTAAGTGCCAGGCTGTCCCGTCTTCACACGTGCGAAAAATAAACTCCCGTACTGGGAATATTTTAATTCACCGTCACAATGCTGTCAACATGCCTTGATAATGAGGATGATGATGTATTAAATAAAGTATAAGCTCAAAACAACACCCTCAGATATGACATCAACCAATTTTTTTTAATATAAAGAGTAATTCAATAAAAATTATGATTATTGCTTAGATTGAGAGGAAAGAGCCCTAACAGAATTCGATAACCCATAAATATTTGAACAAAGTTAACCAAGAAAAATAAGAATATGAAGAATATCAAAAAGACATGACACTTTTTTTATTTGTATGTTAGATACCATGGAAATTATTAGGTAAAAAGTTCTCAAAAAATGCAAGACAGTTTTGAATGTCAGTAAAGAAAATTTCTTTCAATGTAACGATTGAAACAAGAGAATTGTCCAGATCAGTAAAAGTTAGACAATTGGCAATGCAATAAGTGAAACTGGCTAAGAGAATTGTCCAGATCAGTAAAATTTAGACAATTGGCAGAGAAATTAACAGTAAAAATATAAGACACAAAAAGAAATATTACAATCTCAGTCTCATTTATACAACATTATTACAAGTACAAGAATCAACATTTCAATATTATATTTCCATAAATATATCGATAGCATGTTCTGGAATGTAATTTCACAGGCCAATTAAGTTAAAGTGAATATCCATTTTTAAGACGTAATTTCGCCTCAATGGTCACCAGTAGTCATTATAGCTTACTGTTATTCTAGATTGTCAACTTTTATAGTTTCAAATGAACTTACTGACAAAAGCCCATCTTGAAAATATACAGGGAATCTACAAAAGAAAGTTTTAAAAATGTATTTCGATTATAAAGAGAGAGACACCTACAATACACAGTTTTGTAAAGAAACACTTGAAGTTTATTATCAAGACTTTCAGCTGTATCAGGTGTCCAATTGTCAGTTAGAGTGCCAAAAGACTGTTGAGGAGGCATTTTGTGTGCTTGCATAAAGAAAATGGAATATATGATTGTCATCAGTATCAGAAAAACAATTCAAATGTGTTTCTGCAAGTTATCTAATTATCTATGCAACCCAAAGAAATTCGTAAGGAAATCAAGTAAGGAATTATAAATTCCACATCAAGCTGTTTAAGAAATTTTGTGAAAATTATTAAAAATAAGCATGTGGTTGCAAGAGACAACGGGCAAGAAGAATGGATTTAATTCTGTTTATTTCAAATAAATAAAAGTAGGTATATCTGGAGAGACACGGGCCTTCTTCTTCCACCAGATAATAGGTCAGAAGGAGAGTGGGTGTTGTAGGGAACGAATAAATAAATAAATAAAAATTTTAATTAAATTTTTTAAAAAAGAAAAGAAAACTATTAGATTTGCAGAAACTCCCAGAGGTCCCTAACAGGAAAAAGAGATGACGCATGCGTAAAAGAAAAAAGGCATTTCCTCTTGACAAAGGGAACCAAGCATTCTTTCTTTTTCAGGCAGTGCCCGTCGAACCAACAACACCATTTTGCTGTCTGGTGTTTGGGCACCACGCATATGTCTTTGGACGTAGCGTCGGTTAGTCCCTTTTACCCAGTAGCAGTCCTCTCTCGGTCAACATTATGCTGAAATATGCAAGACCCACTACTGAACAATAAACTAACCCTTACCGGACTTTGATAAAACTTCCAAAAGAAAACTAACTCTTATGGAAGCCCGAAATACCAAATGCGGACACCTACATACATGAAACGAATTAACGTAGTTTTGACACCTTAACTGGGGGATTCAACCATTTCAATGTATTCAGGAAAAACTCCCTCATCCACGGAATGGTTGTTGAACCCAATAAATAAAGGAAAGTATAAAAGAAACGTCTTCGTCTCTGTTGCTGTTGCTGTCTTTTCTTTTGTGTAATTCTCTTGGGACTTTCTTGGGCAAGGCATTACACCGACTAACCAACGTGGGGGTAAAATAAAATAACCAAAATATGGAGTCAGATATCTAACGGCAACACAGCCTTGCCCTTTGCCCATGACCTTCAGCCAAAAACCCCACAGTGTAAGTCGTTCTTGAGCGGCTGGTTTAGTATTGTGGCATGGTGCACGACGTGGGTTGGTGGGTTATAGGCCATCTATGGTGGTGTCGGAATGCAAACTTGATTGGTAGGGTATCTGGTTCTTTGTTCTTGTCTGACTGCGACGTGTGACGATCTTGTAGAGAAGAGGAAAATCTCGTATTTTGTTTTGGCGCGCTATTTAATTCAACACTGAATTTCACCCAATCAGGATGACATATCCCATTCAGCCCGGACCTTCATTTCCGGCTAGAAAAACGGGTGAGCGGCCAAACACACTCTCTTCGGCTTGAGACGGCGACCAGAACGGACGTGTCTCTGGTCGCCCCTGCTTAGCGATGCTTTTTAGCTAAACAAGCCACCCAGTGAGAACAACTCACTGTGGCTTTAACCCTAGCAGCAGCAACATGGACACTCAGCGGGGGAACCTTCTAATTTATGGATTCTTTGTGTCTAATATATTTTAGACCAAGGAATCCCAGTTGAATATGAATTAGATACGTTCAGCATGCCTTCCACAAGCACCACAAAAATTTACTATGTCGATCCGAGCGCCACTCCGCTCTCGACACAAAACTACACTGTGACTTTGAATACTCCCCTCACACGTCCAACGACATGCTGCCATTTCCAGCATCCCGCTAAGCCATTTCGTCTCAAACATCCAGCAAGCCTAAACACCACGAGTCTTGCAGCACCAAGAACAAACCTCCACAAAGCTGCTAATAAAGTATTTTCGTTATTGTGTGTTGTTTAAATCAAAGTCTCGTAATTCATTTCTAGTGCCTAAAATATATAGTGTTAGGGAAATTAATTAATTCCCTCAACAACCGCTATAATCTTCTCTCTCAAAATCTCAGACCTAACTGCCTTTTTTGAACTTCGTTGACCATTTTATCGTCATGTTTGGGTTGAATCGGCTTCAAAAAACTTTGGAGAGGAAAGTTCCTGACTGGTTGAAAAAAAAAAAGGATCTTTTTAATTGTAAATATATAGTTACATTTCAACTGGATGGATGCACGGATTCTACCTGAGCAGCGACGTGTTTTATTTATTTTGGTCTCAGCCATTGACTAGTCAATATCCGGCTTTTGAAATGTACATTCATTTATTTGTTCATTTATTCATTTTGCTTGTGAGTTAATTTGGAATGAATGAGTAAATCAGAAGGGATTTCTGTATAAAACAAAATGATTCCTTAAAGATTGTATTTATGGCAAAGTTCAGGTGACCAGAACAAAACCACATATTGTGATTTCTCTACAGAAATGTTTTCAAATTGTAGAAATGAAAAAGTTTGTAGAGCTTCTAATTTTCAATGATCAAACTGATTTGGAGTAATAAACTTTAAATGTTTCGTTTTAAAAATGTTTTATTAGTGTTAATATCTTTAATAGTTTTTTTTTTCTTTTTTAGATAAATTTTTGTAACTATTTCTTTCTTCAAAAGAAATATGAATTCAAAACAAGGAATTTTAAATTTCAAAGAATATATCTGTTGTAATAGAAGGTAAAACAAAATTTGATTTCATTTTTTGGTTTGAATAAAATATACAAACTTTGTTCCATAATAATTGTTACACATGCATATTCAAGAGTGGGCTGAAAAGTTCATAGGCTGACCAAGATATGACCAAATAAGATTTATTTTTCCAGAAAATGTGCTTTGGAGTACACACATTTCTCCCACTGGTGTTGCAGTACTTAGATCGCATTGGTCAAAAAAGTCCTCAATAACAAATATGAAGTCATCATATAAACTTTTAGCCCCCCCACACACACACACCGTAGATTTCATACACTAAATGTAATAGATATGTAGCAGAAGGAATTTTGGTTTGACGCACAATTTAATTCGATGCATAATTTCACCCAATCAGGATGACCTATCTTATTCATCTCGGATCTCCTTTCCAGGCAGCAGAAATTGGGTAAGCTGCCAAACACACTCTCTTTGGCTGAACAAAGCCGTCCTGTGCAGACGTCTCACTGGCGGTTCTTCAATAGCAGCAGCAGCATGGACACATGAGGGAATCTATCTAATTTATGGATTCCTTGCGTCTATTTTCTCTTAGGCCAAGGAATCCTAGTTGAATATGAACTAGATACATTCAATACGCCACTCACAGGAACAACTTTATGTCACCCCCAAAATTGGCTATGTCGATGCGATGCCTAATCCCGCTCCCGGCACCTAGCTCTCATTTCACCTCTGGGCAACATTAATGGAGACACGCACGCCTCTCCCCCAAACCACCAGACACACAAAACTCACGGTGACTCCAAAGTTTATTTCCTCAAACAGCAAACCTGACTTTTGTTCCATACGGCGAACATAACTCCCTCGCACGTCCAGAAACACACGCTGCTATCTCAACTTTCTCATAACTCCATTTCGTCTCTTTACATTTTTCCTTTTCCACGAAGCTTGCAGCACAAAAGCAAACTCTATTTTCCATGCTGCAAATAAAAACTATTCCTAAAAACATTTTGACTTCGACATCTTGGAACTTCTCTCCTTTACATACCTTTATATACCTAACAACAATTAGCGAGGGAATTACACACTTAGTGAGGAAACAACTCAACGTAAACACACACACACACGCACGTTACAACTCTTCCTCGCTAAAAACAATAACAAAACATTCTCACTCGCTCAAATGATAACAAGCATTTTACCGCCGCTAAAGATATTACAGGATAGAAGAAATATTTCATTGTACATTTCTTTCAACAAGGGAGTAAACATTTCAATGAATTGATTAAAAGTTAAAGTGAAATTGATGATTGTCAAAAAAAAAAAAAAAAGATGGATCAAATTCACCAGATTTGCTTAATTGATGGTTACATCAAAATTGGTTGAAATTTCATCTTTCAAAGATTGAAATTGCAAATATCTTTCATCTAAAACTCATTTCTCAACTGAATATTTATTAATGAAAATGATTTATTTGCTCTGAGAAAACAAATGGGTTTTTAGTGACTTCAATTGTTATATGCAGCAAAGAAAGACAACAACTCTGATGTATAATAATATAATCTGCTTCTTTTCTTTTCTTTTTATTACCCGAAATGTACGTATATCTAGAGTAAGAGGTGCCCGTGGTGTAATGGTTATCGTCGTAGGAAATGGACATGGCGACACGAGTTCAAATACTGGACGAGACTGATTGCATTTCACACAGCACTAATACCCTTGGGAAAGTTATGAATCCAATTATTCCCCCTCCAGCTATGGGTAAATAGCAGGGCAGACTAGGAGAAGGAAAACTCTGAATTCAAAACCTGTTAAACTCCGCTTAAAAATTGACCTTGTGTCATATCCTGCCCGAGCGGAGAGATTGGGTAAATAGGATAGCTAGAGTAAGAGAGAGTCGAAGATGGCAAAAATGTACACACAGGGGCTAGATACAAATCTTCAGTGAACCACTTCTACTTTGTTCTGCTTTTGTGAGACTGGTACAGGGCTGCCTTAAGGCATTGAATCACCATAGTTTCTACTTGCTTCTCGACTTTTATGAGTCTGATACAACTCAGGCTTTTCTCTACTTCTCAACCCTAGGCCAGTGACCAGAGCAGCAGCGTAACATCGGGTAGCTCTTCTACTAGTCTTCTTCCATGTCTGCCTTCTTCCATGTTTGCTTATCTCTGCCGGGGTCAAAATTTTACTAAGTTTATATAATTTTTCGGACGCCCACACAAATCCTTGTGATCATACCTGCTAACAATGCATTGCACATGAACATGCCTCCAGTCTAGCATGCCACTCATGTGACTTATGAGGCACTTCCACAGAGGAAATACCTGCATTCAGTTTACTTTAGGAAGCAGGTGCGTATCTTTTTATGTCACCCATGCAACTTATGTAGCAACTCAAAGGGATCTTTCTGATCAATATTCTTCACAAGGAAATGTTTTTATCATGTGAAATTTTATTTGGTTTAAAATTTTTCCTGCCTTAGTCAACAGAATATTACTTAAATTTCATAACTTTGTGTTTGAAACAATAAATAAAGATATTAATCATGAAAAAAGGAAAAAATGCAATGTATTTTGTCAACCAGAATAAAAGACACAGAAACTTTAAACAAAGCAGCAAAAGAAAAAACAAAAACATTGGAGAAAACCAGAACAGTTTCATGAAGAATTGTATTTAGACAAATTATAATCTGAAATTCAAATCAATTATCTTTTTCTACTCACTTTTATCATAATTAGTTTTAAGATACATATTTAGGATGTTCACAACATTTATCCCGATGATTAAGTAAAGATAAAAGAAAAATTTTAAAAACTTTATTAATCAAACTATTTACTATTTTGTTTCATACTTTTTGAAAACTTCTCAAAATCTCTGGAGTACTCGGTTGTCAATAATCGACTTTTCAACTTTTAGTCTAATATAACTTGTTTTAAAAATGGAACATTTTGTTTGTTTAAGCAACTAATCCTACATAAAAATACAGTTCAGTAGGTTTTTCTTTATTGTTGAAGGCACACATCAATGCGACTTTCATATCTTGTGAAAATGATTTTCCACATTGCATTACTTATTCTTGAATGATATCCAATTTTGATATATTTGATCATTTACAGTACCTTCTCCATGAGCTGCCTAACATTTTTACCTTTAAATTTCATAAATTTTACTTTTCTTAAAATAAATAAAAAATGTAAGGAAAAGCAATCTTTCTGGAGTTAAAACTAAATGCTTCAAATGACATTAACAAAAAAAGAAAAAGAAAAAATTGAGCTAAAGAAATATGTTTTCTTGCACACACACACACACACACACACATATATATATATATATGCAGAAAATTATTTTCTTTGAGGATTTGCTCACTCATAGTCTGATTGATAAATGTTTTCCGGACTAAAATGAATCATTCAATAAGCATCAGAAATTAAGATAGGTTTCATTCCTTGTGTTTGGAAATAACTTTCATATGATATAGATATAAAAGTTATTTCCAAATGCAAGAGAGTGAGAGGTATGAAACCTATAAGAATGTATAATCAATTTACTCCTCTCTCCCTCATTCTCTCTCTCTCTATCAATATTACTGTATATATATATATATATATATATATATATATATATATATATATATGAGAGGGAGAGAGAGAGAGAGAGAGAGAGAGAGAGAGAGAGAGAGAAAGAAATAAAGCTGAGAAAATTATTACAAAACAATATATTAAAGTTCAATAGAGTTTTAATAAAATGCTCCAACATCAGTTTTACCCAGAAATGCTAATAGAAGGCTACAATGAAATCTTGAGATAATGATAAAAATTCGTCATCATCGGTGAGTGGGAGGCTATTCTCTGTAACAGCTTCTGTTATAGCTACAGGCAAAATTAACAAGCAGAGTTTACTCTCAAATGCTTACCCAAGAAATATTTGACTGAAGTACAAGAAATATATATTAAATAAAGTCTTTCTATTTCATTTCTTTAGATTGATTTTCATTTTGATTTTTAAGAGAAGACGGCTTGAAATGTCTTACCTTGCACTGAGACTGTATCTGCTTGAAAGAAGCTGTAAAGTTTTTAAAGATATTGATGTTGGTTGGTTGGTTTTACTGCTGGAGAAACAGGGATGAACTCATAAGAGATGTACTCTTATGGACCCCCACACATGGCCGTGCAAAAGCAGGACGACCAGCACGAACATACATTCAGCAGCTATGTGAGGATACGGGATGTTGTCCTGAAGACCTGCCTAGGGCGATGAACGATAGGGAGGAGTGGCGAGAGAGGGTCAGGGATATCCGTGCTACCAGCGCGACATTGATGATGATGATGATGAACACCGAATTAAATTAATTAACAATTCAATTTAGTATAAGTGTAGTTTTTGTTTACACAGTTAAATGTCAAAATAGTTCTATTTCAAAGAATTCAGTTTAGCGTAAATACATAGTTTAAATGTCAAAACAGCTCTATTTCAAGCAGTTCAGTTTACCATAAGTATGCTTTTTAGTTCTATTGGACCCATAGATAGGGCCCTATCGAGTGCTATCACTCTGGGCCAGAGTGGACCTGGGAGCAATGGCAATGAAGGGGTGCTCTGCATTCCCCAAAATTCCGGCATTACTGGAACCACAGCATCAGATTGTTTAGTGTCATGTCCAGGGCACTCGTTGTTGGTGGGGGGGGCGTCTTACCCCTCTTCAGAGGTGCAGTCAGTGTATTTTACAGCCCCAGCCATTTAGGCAAAAATATTGAAGTAATAAACAGCTTTTAGGAAGGACTTACTCTGCAAGTTTAGAATATAATGGTTTGGTTTGGTCTGGTTTTATGGCATATCAACCATTATTGGTTATTTAATGCCAAATGCTGTTTTTACATATGTATCAAACAAATGATTTGTAAATATACTTTGTTGATACATACAGTTAAATTACCAAACAGTTCTATTTCTAACTCTTCATTTTAGTAAAAATCAACAAATGTGAATTGTTTTAAGTATTGCTATGTATCACTAACAATTCAATTAAGCATTATTCATTTGTTTACACACAGTTCAATGATTAAACAGTTCTATTTCAAATAATTCAATTTAGCTGAAGTCATTTGTCATTAGTTTAAATAGACAAATAGTTCTATTTGACCCACAGATAGGACCCTATCAGGTGCTACAACTCCAGGTCAGAGTGGACCTGGGAGTGATGGCCATAAAGGAGTACTCCATGTTTCCCAAAGCTCCAGCATTACTGGAGCCTGATCATCAAATAGTTTCATGTCATATAAAGGACACTCATTGGTTGGAGGGGGTCTTACCCCTGTGCAGAAAACCAGTCGGTGTATTCTACAGTCCCAGCCAACTGGGCTACTTAAAATATAAACAAGATTGAAAAATTTAATTTATGAATACTTGGTTTGATTTGACATGAATATAAAAGACTATCAAAGAAGAAATAAGTTTGAACAAAAAATTCATGAAGTATGTGTAAAATATCCACCTTTCTCACTATAATGAGAACTATTGTTTACTTATGAAAAAAAAATCACCAAGATGGTGAAACAGATATCAAACTAAATCAGAGACTTGTAGCTAGAATTAAAATTTGATAGAAAGTTCCAAATTTTCATATTCTAAATGCTATATTAACTTCTGAATGGTTTCATCTGCAGCAGTGACCCTGCCAATGTTGCCTTCTAGTAGGAATAGTTGTTGTCTTATTTCAAAGAGAGAGTTTGAATAAATGCGAAATGTGAACAGACATACTTTTGTGATCTCTTTATTGGCAATCTTGGTGTTCAAAATCTTAACTGTTGAGAAGACAAAAGATTTCCATTAGATAATGAACAGGAACATGAACTACTTGAAATTTTGCTCCATTTTAAAAATCTTTTTACAAGAAAAATGGTTGTCAAATCTTATTGAATCATAGTATTAGATTATGTTATGGCCTTGAAGAAAGGCTGCTTCACATTTGTGAAGCAGCCTTTCTTTAACTCAGACTAAGTTTTCTAAGCTTACCTGATAAATTATTTTTACTTCTGGAAAAACTCACTTACACAATTCATTTGTAAGTGGGTTTTTCCAGAATTGAAAATAGAATATGTGTAATTATAAAATAAATTAAAAATCCATGGCATAATGGTTAAAGTGCTGAACTGCAACATCATTCTGAGTTCAAACTCCAGTCATGTTATTATGTTCACTTTCAGATTAATACCCTTAGGAAAGATATAAGCTCTCATATTCCCCCAGCTATGGGTAAAATAGCACCACTACTGTCCTTCTGCAAGGATGGCTTTGGCATTAAAAAATCCACAAAGGTTCATGCATCAAGAAAGAAAGAAAGAAAGAATTAGTTTGTCCCAATTTTTATTCATTTGAAGCAATTAATAGAATCACTTCCAATGATTACAAGGAATCCTTATCAATTCAGATCATCCATGAAGATTTTTAAAAACATGTTATAGCTATGTATAATTTCAAATCTATTAAGTTTAAAATAATTGAGATTTTTTAATTGATTATATAATTCTCTGAAAAGTATTTGTCTAAATTTGACAGCAAAGATTCTGAGCCCCTCTCCCTATTATATAATTTCCAATATCTCTTGCAATCACTATTTCCAAACTTTTCATTTCTTTTAATATTTCAGTATAAGATTTACATCATCATAAATACTGCTCTATTCATGATGTGAATAATTATTTTAAAATGACTTCAGTAAAACTCAAACTATGCCATCAGAGTGTTTTTCTTGCATAAAAGGAATTTGTGTTTAATGATTAATAGAATCAATAGCGATAATTACAATGAATCTTTTTCAAGACTTTTAAAAACATGTTTTAGCTGGATATAATGCCAATTCAGTTAAAGTTTAATATAATTGATTTACATTTTGAATTTATTTTATAATTAATTTATAATGAAATTATATCTTAGAAAATTTTTTTTTCAAATTTGACTTCTATACTATTTTCCATGTTAAGATTGACATTTAAATAAACATTCTTGGTGGCTTCAAAAAGTTTAATCATGTTCTTTTATAATTATTTCTTTACTTGTATTTTCAGCTGTTTCACCTTCTTTTTCTCCCAAATTCACAATACTTTTTGAGTTGTCAAAATTTTTTTTTTTTTTGCTTAATTCTTTTAAATGCAAATCAAATAATTCTTGCATATTTCCCATGTCATTATTGAAAGTTCTATTATTTCCTATAAAAATTATTTCTTCATTTATTTTCTTTGTGAAACTGAAGCCAAAAAATCATTTGCATGATGGGGCAAAAGATATTTTCAAACTGCACTGCTCATACATCTAAATAATTATCAAGATGTACATTTTTTATGGCCTTGACTTCTCTAAAAACTAATCTGATCTTTAGTTGTACAACAATCAATAAACAAGCGCGCACACACACACACACACACACACACACACACACACACACACACACACACATATATATATATATATATATATATATATATATTATGGAGTTAATGTATCTCCTTCAAGCCTCCCATGACAATGTCAAAGAAATCAGGATTGCCATAAGTTGAGCAAACTTTGGCCTGCATATCCTTGTCAAGCATCATTATTACAGTAACAGTTTCTTTTGGAAAATCATCTTTGCTCTGGGTTTGGAATCAAATGCTTTAAGAAATCTACAAATGTGAATGTTGCCTTAAAATTTTTGCATATTTTCTTTTTCGACAAATTGTCAGAATCTGAGAAGATGTGGATTGATTTTTCCAAAGAGCTTTGTTGCATACTTGAACAAATCCTGGAAGCAGCACAATACAATACAGCAACTGTACAGCCACTTGCCTCCCCTCTCACAAACTCTCCAAGTTTGACAGACAAGACATACTGGGGGGCACTGCTGGAGAAATAAGGAAAAACTCATATACAACATTCTCCTATAAACCCATATGCATAGACACACTATTGTTGGCTGACAAGCAAAAACTTTCATTCACCACTGTGCAGACACTGAATTTTGAGAACCTACTAAGGGTGACAGCAAATTGGGACAGTTGGCAAGATAGAGTAAAAAGAATCTGTGCTGTCTGTACGCCTTCATGTTGCATATTGACCTTTGACAGAGCTGTCAATCAGGGATTTCTCTACCCAGGATGCACCTGTGTAAACAAGTGGAAGCAGGTCACATGTGTTGAAAACCGGAAGAATGCATAGGTATTATGAAATTATGTATACACAGGTACCCACAGAGTTATGGTCAGTCTCAGATACATAGTCAGGGAGTTAAGAGGGCTAGAGAACACTAGTGAGTGGCTGGTGAGTGCCCGAAGGGGTAGTGGCCCACAGTGGAACGCGGTTGAGAACTTTCCATCAAAAAAGTGCTTAGTGAGGCCCTGATCAGCGTTTTTAATAAGTTAAGGGTCAATATAGCAGTCTTTTGTCTGTTTCTGTCTCTCTGTCTCTCTAACACTTACAGTCAACTTCAAACCCTTTTGAGAAATAAAAGTGTGAGAGCTTTATTTTTGTAAAGGAATGTATTATGGTCCTTCATTAATCACATTATTCAACATTCATGCTGTTGCTGCTGCTGCTGCTGCTGCTGCTGCTGCTGCTGCTGCTGCTGCTGAAGATGATGATGTGGATATAAGAGTTTTTATTTGAGAACTTTCTGGAACTTCTTGGAAAATTCATGTTAACTGGATGATTAAATATAAATCAGGAAAATATCATTAGTTTGGGAAACTCATTACATCATATTTGATGCATTTCACATTATTTGAAATACCATATAACTGGTTGCCAAGTCGGCTGGGGCTGTAGAATACACCGACTGCTTCTCTGCAGAGGGGTAAGCCCCCCCCCTTAACAACTGTCCTGATTATGACACTAAACAATCTGATTGTGAGGTTCCAGCAATGCTGGAGCTTTGGGGAATGCGGAGTACCCCTTCATTGCCATCTCTCCCAGGTCCACTCTGGCCCCGGAGTGGTAGCACCTGATAAGGGTCCTATCTATGGGTTAAATAGAACTAAACAGTGCTTCTTTCACTATACTGATTTTTGCATTTAAACTGCGTATTTATGCTAAACTGAATTGTTTAAAATAGAACTGTTTTGACATTGGAACTGCATACTAGTGCTGAACTGAATTGCTCGAAATAGAACTGTTTTTGACGTCTAAACTGTGTACTTATGCTGAACTGAATTATCTGAAATAAAACTGTTTGGCATTTAACTCTGTGTATTGCCCAGTCGGCTGGGGCTGTAGAATACACTGACTGCACCTCTGCAGAGGGGTAACCCCCCCCAATGAGTGTCCTGGATATGACACTAAACAATCTGATGGTGAGGTTCCAGCAATGCTGGAGCTTTGGGGAATGCAGAGTACCCCTTCATTGCCATTGCTCCCAGGTCAACTCTGGCCCGGAGTGGTAGCATCTGATAAGGGTCCTATCTATGGGTTAAATAGAATTAACAGCATACTTATGCTAAAATGAATTGTTTGAGTAGAACTGAATAGTTTGAAATAGAAATGACTTTTACAATTAAACCGTACTTACATTTAAACTGCGTGCTTATGCTTAACTGAATTATTTCAAATAGAACTGTTTTTCGACATTAAAACAGTATTTACTCTTAACTGAATTGTTACATATAACTGCTTGAATAGTTTGAAATGGAAATGTTTTTGACAATTAAACTGTGTACTTATGCTAAACTGAATTGTTTTAAATAGAACAGATTATTTACATAAAAATGGATTTGGCATTAAATAACCTACAAGGGTTGATATGCCATAAAAACCACCAAACCAAACCAAACCATATAACTGGACTTACCAGTAGAATTTTTACAAATGTATCAATAAGGATATCAAGTTTTTTTTTTACTGCAGTAAGTAATCTCTTGATTAAAGTTATCAGGAGAAATTATTTGAATCCATATCATTAATAAATTCATGACAATTAAAAACAATTTGTTATGAATATCTGTGAAACTTGTTATAATAATTATAAAAAGGAAAATATCTATTATATATATCTTTTTCATTTCAATCATACATCTTAGATGCATCAGGGAGGTCTTCAGTGATGCGCTGTCTTTATTGCCGATTTCGGGTTATTTCAGCATTATATCGGCTCCGACAGTAACCCCGGCATGACTCTGAAAGAGCCAAGCCGCCTCCATGATCTCAATGTGCTACGCTCGTGCCTCTACCAAAGCAAAGAAAAAAATAATAATAAGGCCGGACTTCAGCCGTTCTTATAGACATCTGTCTTTTAGTAAACAGCCAATGAAAACAAGGCATTCCACACTCCTCTGCTATATAATACCATCTTTACCTCATCTAGTTTCGCCCAGCTACTTCCGGAATCGGTACCAAAGTAAGATGTTATTTTAATACTCGTCCATGTCCATGATTTACACTTCACTAGACTTACACAAATCTCCCACCAAATCTGTCCTATACTAATACTTCTAAACTAACATGAATTAAGCCCCCGCTCAAAACTATTCAGTCAGTCTTTAACTCTTACCTCATACCCTTATTTTATAGGAATAGATTTTTTTTTCCTTACTCGTCAAAAAATTTACAAATGCAGAAAATTTAGAAAATAAATGATCCATAATTGCTTCAGTTTTTGAAAAGTTCTTTCTGTACACATGTTGTCATTGTCCACTTTTAAGCTTTTCACCAACATTTTTTACATCTGGAGTTGTCCACCTTTTCTGATATTGAATTCAAACATATTTGACCAAAGATGTATTCAAAAAGTCAAAAAAATGGTAAACAAACTGTCATATCTGAAAAAGAATCTTTCCTGTATAATCTTATTTCTGAGACTGGCTTGTGCCGTTTATTTACCAATCTCCTATCTGAGGAAATTCAATATGAGACTTGCAAGGCTTGCAGCTATTGCTTGGTCAAAAGTCACTGCTAATTTAATTCTGTGCATTTTATTTGAAATTTTAAGACTACTATGGTAATATGAGAAAAGAATAGTTAAATTTAGTCAAGAAACAGAAAAGGAAGACTTGTTTAGTTTTTTTTAATATTCTAAAATTATAGCACAAAATTCCTTTCAACTAGTGGTTCTAAGTTTTATCTGAATTGTTTGTTTTTGTTAAATTTTAGACACATTCAAAACATTTAAAATATGCATGTAAGAAAGTCAGGATGTCTACTATAATGGGATAATTACATAGTCATCTTATAAATCAATTTGCTCTGTAATTTAAAGAGTTCAATCTCAACTAAGTACCCAACTGTTGTAGCCTTATGCCAAACTAACCTTTGTAGATAAAACTAAAAGATTGATTAAAAAATGGCCTTGAGTTTTCTGATATAAAAAAATTTCTTCTCTTTATACACACAAAAATATACATAAACATTAAATATTTCTCCAGTTGATCATGAATGCCAATGAAAATACATTACAGCAAAGAAATATGTATAAGAATAAAGATCATATTTAAATGTGTCTTTATCTAAAATTTGTATCTGCATGTATTGAAATTAAAAATCTTTAAGAATCTAATAATCAAATTTTCCTAATAGCATTATCTTAAAAATGAAAACTTTTTTGGTTAAAAAAAAACATTGACTTATCCCAGTAACCTAGTTTAATTATGGGGGTTCTAATTTATCTTGAATAAGAATAGCCTTACAGAGACCATCCTTCTCTTGGTCTGGTTTGAATTTAGAGTTTTCCTTCTATTAGACTGATTGCCATACCATGGCTAAAGAACCCAATTTGCTCTACTATTTATCTATAACAGGAGGGAGAATAATTAGACTTGTTCCCTACTAAGGGTATTTATACAATGTGAAATGCAAACAGCATTGTAGGATTTGAACTGAGTCTTTTTCCAACAACAATAAACATTATGCCAACAGCACTTTGGTCATTATGAAAATCAAGTGAAATATTTGGTTGGATGTAGGCATAATAGCCTATTAGATGATCAACATGCTATGCTAAGTCTCATGGATTTTTCATAGAATCAGCCACAAAACAAAAAGTGACATAAAACTAAAAGCCTTCATGTGATGTGCTATTTACTGAGAACTGATGCAGGGAAATAGATTCATATTTTTTAAATGTCATTAGTGCAAACTACTCCAACAGTAGTTTGAATTTGGTTTGTCAATTATAAGCTCTGTGAAGTTGACCATTAAATCATTTACACCCCTGAATTTGATGAAAATGTTTTTTAAAAAAAAAAGGTTTGTGTTGATTTTCGTGTATATAAATAAAAGTTTCTTTTGATTTGTATGAATATAAATAAAAGTTTGTATTGATTTGCATGGATATAAGTAAAAGAAAAATAGTTTTCTTTCAAAGAATGAATGAAATATTTTATCTAAATTCAAAGTTTAAGTCTGGAGTCAGAAGATTAAACTTTTCATAATTGGAGAAATGACAAGAAGCACAAACTTATATAAAATATTCTTTGTAAAAAAAGTCATTAAATATTTTTAATGCATAAAAGTGTTTATATCAACTTGCTATTGTAAATACTTTTTTTTTCAAATTACAGTCATTAGTTTATAAACTTTTTATCCTTTAGTATATACATATCATCAACACAATTCATTGATAATTACAGGATTTCCTGATCTAAATGACATTGTTCATAATGAAATTGGCATTAATTTTATGAACCAATTATAAGCATGAAATAAGATAATTATAAGTGTTTGTGTCTGCAAGTATCTAAAATAGAATATTGTACATTGGATAAGGTTTTTGATTTTCAAATATTTTGTTATAGCAAAAATAAAATGTGGAAGAAACCAAATAATTTTGAATAATAGATTCTGAGAGTTCAACAAATAAAACATTGAGTTTGTCAGAAAAAAGGAAAAATATCTTAACTCTGAAGTCCTCAACATATATGGCTTGCATAAGAAGTAGATATGAGTTCAACCTAAATCAAAATATGTAAAACCCACCAATCTTTAGAGTTTGTTATTTATATCTTTCCTGCATAAATAAAGTAAAGTTGGCGACAGTGGTCAAGGGTGACCCGAAGGCTCCCTTTTCGATAGCTACAACACCAAGGTGTAGGGAAGGGCACTACTCATTTCCCTGGATTGCTCCACTTTACCCTTGATGCGTACCTTATAATGCTGAGTGTTAAGCAAGGAGGCATCAAGTACCATTTTTTGAGTCTTTGGTATGACTCGACCTGGGATTGAATGCAGGTCTCCTGAGCCATTGGCGAACACTCTAACCATTATGCCAATGTCCCAGGTTGAGTCATACCAAAGACTCAAAAAATGATACTTGATGCTGCCTTGCTTAGCACTCAGCACTATAAGGTGAGGATCAAAAGTAAAGTGGAGTAATCCTGGGAATGGAGTAGTGCCCTCCCCTACACCTCGATGTAGTAGCTATAGAAAAATGAGCCTTCAGGTCACCCTCAACTTAGGTCGCCAACTTTACTTTACTTTCCTGTATAAGTGAATGAATACTGTCAAACAGTTGTGCATACTCAAATAGATATGTATATGTTGAGTGAAATATCTTCATCTCAATTTATCATAAAACACAAATATTTTTCAAAGCATGAATTTATACAAGGGTTATTGAATAAGAAGGAGGAATTTTTTTTT
>OY757936.1:38036987-38536987 GCA_963585895.1 Sepioteuthis lessoniana | reverse complement strand
ATTAATTTTAAGTATGGAAATGTATTAAAACTTATTTTATGAGTTGGAAAATACATTTTAACAAATCATCTGATCCTCAATTACTTGGTATTGCAAAAAGTTTGAATGAAAAGAAAATCCCTTTTCATTCAATGCAAATCTCTTTGTAAATCAATTAGATTTTATCTTCACTAATCTACTGATTATTTAGAGAAGGGCAAAATAACCATTGTAACCAATTAAATCCTGGTATTTTTACTCACTTATCTGGTTCATCTTCTATTATGTCACAGTCAAACATGTTGGCTACTATGTCATGGGAATTCCCCTCAGACTCATCAACACAAACATACTGAGATTTATACAACATTATGTCATAGTCCAGCATGTTAGCTACAATACCATCGGAATTCCCCTCAGACTCATCAACACAAACATACTGAGATTTATACAACATTATGTCACAGTCCAGCATGTTAGCTACAATACCATCGGAATTCCCCTCAGACTCATCAACACAAACATACTGAGATTTATACAACATTATGTCACAGTCCAGCATGTTAGCTACAATACCATCGGAATTCCCCTCAGACTCATCAACACAAACATACTGAGATTTATACAACATTATGTCACAGTCCAGCATGTTAGCTACAATACCATCGGAATTCCCCTCAGACTCATCAACACAAACATACTGAGATTTATACAACATTATGTCACAGTCCAGCATGTTAGCTACAATACCATCGGAATTCTCCTCAGACTCATCTACACAAACATACTGAGATTTATACAACATTATGTCACAGTCCAGCATGTTAGCTACAATACCATCGGAATTCTCCTCAGACTCATCTACACAAACATACTGAGATTTATACAACATTATGTCACAGTCCAGCATGTTAGCTACAATACCATCGGAATTCCCCTCAGACTCATCTACACAAACATACTGAGATTTATACAACATTATGTCACAGTCCAGCATGTTAGCTACAATACCATCGGAATTCCCCTCAGACTCATCTACACAAACATACTGAGATTTATACAACATTATGTCACAGTCCAGCATGTTAGCTACAATACCATCGGAATTCTCCTCAGACTCATCTACACAAACATACTGAGATTTATACAACATTATGTCACAGTCCAGCATGTTAGCTACAATACCATCGGAATTCCCCTCAGACTCATCTACACAAACATACTGAGATTTATACAACATTATGTCACAGTCCAGCATGTTAGCTACAATACCATCGGAATTCCCCTCAGACTCATCTACACAAACATACTGAGATTTATATAACTGATGGGTAAATGCAAGGATATTATAATTTTTGTGACCCTTTTGTTACTGTAATTAATTCACCTGAGTTAATCAAAAGCAAAAATAAAAAAAAACAAAGACAAATTTCTCATCCTAGTTACTAAAATCTCTTAACCAGTTGCTGAAACTTTGCAACCATGTAAGCTCATTAGATATATAAGGATGACACCCCAAAAGCGCATGCCTGTTTTTTCATCATTTGACAAGTGATCAATCTTTGACCCTTGGAACATCTACATACCATCCCTCACAATTCACAAGTAAATATTTTTTTAACTTCTCTCACTTATATGAATTCATCTTGAAATTTGACTTAAAATCATTTTATGCATTGAATCAAATAAAAACAAATGTCATTGTTGTTATTGGAAGACAAAGACTCATTTATATGGTAACTAGTAACTGCTAAGTCAATATATTCAAGATTCAAGGTGTAGGAATATTCTAACAAGCTAACAAACCTTTCCACAAGAATTGAACTTGCTAGCCACATTCCAATTTACCAATGACAACATAGCATCAATAACAGACATCATTGAAATAAAGAATTTTCTTACCAGGCATGATTTTGCTTTCAGTAGAAAAATCTCTGAAATTAAACTTTTTTTTTAAACTCTTAGAATTGTCTTGTGTAAACTCTCACACGACTTCATCAATACTATTTCTTTGTTGATTTAAGAATATATTTGCAGTTACATTACTATTCAGTTAAACAATGTAAAAATAGAGCTGACACATGTAACAATTAAACCAACCATGACTTGATAGAACATCCTTCAAATTATTTCATGTTCCTCCTTTGTCCTGACTTTTTATCTTGGAATTTACGAAAGATACATTCCTTTGTATTCATTCTTCCAACGTGACATAGTCTATCACAATTAATATCATAACATTTAAAATTGAACATCTTTTGACAGAATTTTTTATTGCTGCTATTGTTGAGAAGCAAAAGTTCATCTGCTATAAACAATGGATTTTCTTTACTGTACTTTTCCAATTTTGAAGTTTAACAAGTAAATCTAAAATGTTCATTTTTAGTTTGTTTTTCTCTTGTTATTATAAATGTATGAAATGCTGAAACATTTTTTCTTGATATTTTGCCAATGATATTCCAAAGAATTCTCTTCATGTATAGAATATGTGAGTATTCCACAATGAAAAAGAATGCTTAGCAATTCATATATGTTTATAAGGCAGAAAAGAATTCATCCTATTTCATTTTCAAATCACGACTGAATATTCTGCAAATTTAGATATGCTAGATAAAGAAACAAAATTATTGTTTTTAGATTTTACCACTTTTACAAAGACATTTCTTGTAAAAATTTCTTTTGTTTCATCATTTGATTCTGTTCTTTAACTGAGATTTGGAGGTGTTTCTGGTTCAAGGAAAAGTCACACAAAATTATGTTAACTAAATATATTTCAAGCTTATTAACGCTTCAGCAGACAAAGTGACATTTTTGTTGTCAACATTACTCAGACAGAGTAATATTTTTGGCATTTAGTGGTAGGTAAAGCATTATCCTCTTGGTTGCTCATTGACAAATTCAATCTTAATGTATAGAAACAGTGCTAGGAGGCTTCATTGTTGTGTAGGATTGTGTAAAGGTATAATATCATAATTAAAAATTAGTATTTTATTGTTTCCATGCTATTGTAATATGACACACAATTGCTGATCAAATTATCATGTTTTGTTTTGTTTTTATATATGATTTGTTGTTATTTTTTTAATATATGATTTGTTGTTATTTTTTAAATATATGATTTGTTGCTATTTTTTAATATATGACTTGTTTGAAAATACCCTCTTCAGCAAATTTTCCGAAAATAACTTGCCCACTCTACAAAGAATTTAAAAAAATTATCTACCTGCAAAGGGATTAAATATTCAGCATTTCATTGTTGTTTTTGGAATGCAAACAGGGACTCATTTATATAGTAACTGTTAACTGCTAAGTCAATATATTCAGGGTTCAAGGTGTAGGAATAATCTAAAAAATGAACAAACCTTTCCACAAGAATTGAACTTGCAAGCCACATTCCAATTCACCGATGACAACATAGCATTAGTAATAGACATCATTGAAATAAAGAATAAGAAGTTAGGAAACAGATTAATTTAGAAAGAGAAATTGATCTCAATAAAATGTCCATAAATATTATTTTTTCTTAAAAACAAGATCAGAGATTTAATCTACTGATGCAGACTAAAATGATTTTCAAGTTGATAAAAAAAAAGTATTTTCCAAGCAAACAGTGTTTAAAAAATGTTATCTAATGCACATTTTCTGTGGTTCTCTACTAATTATATCTTCCAACCATAATTTTGACTTTGCACCTAATTTCTACTGGAGCAGATACTTATCAAATTATTATACATGTGATTGACTGTTCCAACTAGTTTAAAGAAAAGTTCATTGATGCAACATGCCAATATATTGATAATTTTTAGGACACATACATAATTTTTATGAGTCTGTCAAGAACAAAAAGACATCAGCTAATTTTAGGAATATAAGAACAATAATATATTGGCTTCTTTCTGTTGCTAATATTGGCTGAAATCTGCTAATATTGGCTGAAATCTGCTCCCAGAAATTTATTTATTTATTAGATTATCAGTTATTGCTTATTGTTATTAATACTTAAAGTTATTAATGCTTATAGTTCTAATTATGATAATTCTCAAGATCATTATTAATCTTTCTTGAGTAATTTTCTTTTGATTTATTCACTTTTAACATAGAACAGAAAATAATAGAAGCAATCAATTGTTTCAATTTGTTCACAAACTAAAATTGCCCAGTCAGCTGCAGCAGTAGAATACACTGATTCCACCTCTGCAGAGGGGTAAGACCCCTCCTATGAGTATCCTAGATATGACACTAAACAATCTGATGGTGAGGTTCCAGTGATGATGGAACTTTGGGGAATGTGGAGCACCCCTTCATTGCTATCACTCCCAGGTTCACTCTGGCCCAGAGTGGTAGTACCTGATAGGGCATACTTGTGCTAAACTGAATTACTTGTATTAGAACTGTTTTGATATTTAAACTGCATACTTATGCTAAACTGAATTGTTTGAAATAGAACTGTTTTGATATTTATCTGTGTGAGCAAAATCTATACTTATACTAAACTGAATTGGTTGAATTAGAACTGTTTGACTGAACTGAATTGCTTGAAATAGAAATGTTTCTGACCATTAAACTGTGTACTCATGCTAAACTGAATAGTTTGAAATAGAACTGATCATTTGTATACAATGAATTTGGCATTGAATAACCTTCAAAGGTTGATAGGCCATAGAACCCACAAAACCAACCAAACAACCACAAGCTAAAAGTAAAAAAATTAAAATTGGTTATACAAATTTATATAAGCAATTTTTACTATTTTCACTCATGTAAATCTATATTGGAGGCACATGTGGCATAACAGCTTTCCTCGAAGGAAGTAGATTTGGCTACCCAATTTCAAAGCCTAAATGAGGTTGTTTACATTCCATATAGCATTTACATGAATCTGACTATCCTCCCTTCAGCTATGGGTAGATAGGTGGACAGACTGGGCTCTTCAATCTTGGTATGGCAACTGGTCTAAGAGAAGAAAAACTCTGAATTCAAACCTTTTGTTGACCGGGAGAGTGATGAGCTTTGCCAGCCTATTCCTGCCCAAGATACACATAACCAGTGCCCCTACAACTAAACCAGGCTAGGGCATATGTCTTAAATCTATATAATGATGAGAAACATTTTGATGCCTGTAAATCTAGTATTTTGCTTACAAAATTATGTGGATTTGATCAAAACTACTTCACTATCTTAAACATACTCTAATTTCTTTATTTACCCATAATCATACAAGAGCTAAACTGTTGCATTTGTTCATTTATTTTTCAAATATCAAAATATTATCTCAATGATTCTTAATTTGTTATTCAGCAACTATTAAACTTGGCTATAAAAATATATAAGGTTTTAATTGTTGAAATAATTTACTTATTTCAAGCTGTTTGCTCGGGAAAATTCAAATTTTGTTTTTGGTTTTACAAAACAACGGATAACAAGAGAATATAGTACAAAGTGAAAAGACTTATATTCTACTTACAATTTAAATAAAAACCTTTGAACTTTTTTCTTGAATCATGTGTTTAGCCTGAAGGGTTCTTTTTAACTTTATCTTAGTTGATTTGCTATGTATTTAATAAAAGGTGCATAATCCACTGGGCAATATTTTTAAAATAAATTTACTCTTCATGAAAAATAAAATTATACTAAGCTGCCTGTTTAAAAGATGACCATTTTTATGTCATCCCAATTTCTTTACTCAAAGAAACAAGATCAAATAACTATTAGCTGCATTTGCAATTTGAAATTCTTTTTTAGATATGCAAACAACAAAGTGGGTATTTTTTTTATCTATTTTGTATAATATTTCGATTCCAATGCAAAGCTATTTTGTAAAAATATATAACAATGCATCAAAGGTCAAAATTTCTAGTATTTTCTGAAGAAATTAAATAAATTATTCCAGTTCAAAGAACTTTGCTATTTTTTCTCAGCTCATATTATCAAAGATAAAAATTGATTTGATTATTTAAGCTTTTCTCTTGAATTTCTCAGTGATAGTGGAAGGTCAAGTGGTACACAAAATGTTCAAAACAATAAAAACATATTTAAATGCTCAAAGGCATTAAAAATATAATCTGAACATTTACTTTTCTGGTCAGAACTTTTCTTCTTATCAATTGAAAAAAAAAACTTGATCATTGATATTGTCTGAAATATTCAGAAACACCAAAATATTTTTCCTTTCACTCTCTTATATAGTATTTTACTTATTCATCCAATTTGTACACTTTGGTGATGTATTGCTGATTTAATTTTTTTTTCACTTCAAACTTGAAATCTCTTATACTTATCAATTTGCTGAAACATTTTATCTCCCAAATACAATGACAAGTAAAAAGAATATTTAATTTTTTAAAATAAAATTAAATCTAAATAAATAATCAAAGGTAATGAAAATTTAATTATTGACAAGCATAAAAGTTAATGAATTTTTTTTCCATCTTTATTCATGTAATTTTTAATCAAAGTAATTTGTGTTATTCTTTTACAAGGAAAGTTTTGAAGAAATTATTTTTAAAAAGATACTGGAAATTTTAACAAAGTTTGTGATATTCTTTTTTGTTTTGATTAAGCAAATAAATGCCATTTTTTTTTCCAGATAAGAGTAAATATTCTTATTAAACTTTTTTTTTTTCAAAAGCACAGCTGAATGAGAATGTCTCATACTATAATGTGAATGGAACTGGAATCACGGGTGCAAGACTGATCAGATTTGAGATTGGGGTTGCTTATCAAATATTTTGGTTAATCTTGGGAAGAAAGAGTTTTATTTTTATAAACTTTATGAAGTTTTGCTTTTATAAACTTTTGTTTACTCCCACAAAAAGAAAGAACAATAGATGGAAGTAAAACTATATATTGTTGTTATCTAGTAAGCTTTGCTTTCTCTGGCAGACAGATCTCCAAATGTTTATGTTATCTGCTGTTACTAAATGGTCACTCATCTGAATACTAAGCAGGCTCATTGCTTCTTAACTTCGGCAATTTGGTGAGAACCGATGCTTTCAGCAGGACTTAACCATAAGTATTGTTGGTGATAAATAAATTACCAGTTCCTTACCCTTTTAGATATTTGTCAATGTATGGTGTATTTTTTTGTTCCCAATACAAACTGATATGGATCACTTATCATAATCTGTTTTATAACCTCTGTAGGAGTGGTTGTAGAAGCACCACTGATGATTCTGGTAATGTCCTGCTTCATATCTTGGAAGGGGTAGTTGTCATCATCATGTGGTTTATATTGGGCAGAAAAGCTTGGCAGAGTTCATCCCTCTTCAAGCTTGCCCATGGCAGAGGTTACCTTATTTGGTGGCTCACCCTGGTTGTGAACATGTGGTCATTGTAATTCTTGTAGGACCCAGTCCACCCAAGTCTGAACCTTCATTAGGGTCATTTGCTCAGTGGTGCTGTGTTATCACCACCTATCATATGATTTAACCTTCCAGCTGAAGTAGTGTCTCTGGGCATGACACTTGGAACCATCTATAGATGTCAAAACAGGAAACAGAAGAACATACCCATCTAAATTCTAAGATTTCCAGACAAACAAGGAGTAGGCTGCAGGAATTGTAAGAACTGAACTGTATGCATCATTTTTTTTAGGAAATTTCTTTTCTAAAAGAATTATAATTTAGGTAATATGAAGTTTTTTTTTGAAAATTTTCCTCATCAAACTGAATGCTTCAGGCTTCAGACAATTGTTTGGTATCCTATTAGATTAGTCTGTAGACAGATAAACAGCATTATTTTGGATAGATTCTGCTCACTGACAAAAAATGGTATAGAGAAACATTGGAGGGCTACTGCAATTCACTGATAAAATGTTGAAAGAGAAAAAAAGGTGTTTCTTTTGATTGTTTCCACATTATTGGACAAAGTCAACATTAAGTTTTCTTAGTGTTCATTTTGTTACTTTGTTTTTATTTCATTAGAATATTGTTGGTTGAATAAACATTAACCATAGTCCCATTTATTCCTCTGACTACTTTGAACTGAATATATACCCCATCAACAAGTCAATATATGCTCCTCTCCATCTATCTCCCACCTATATTTTGATATATACTCCAGCTATCTCCAATCTATATGTTAATATATGCCCTATCTATCCACCATCTATATTTCAATATATCACCTTTCTATCCCCTATCTATATTTCAATATATGCACCATCTATCTCCCACCTATATTTTAATATATACTCCAGCTATCTCCAATCTATATGTTAATATATGCCCTATCTATCCACCATCTATATTTCAATATATCACCTTTCTATCCCCTATGTATATTTCAATATATGCACCATCTCTCTCCCACCTATATTTTAATATATACTCCAGCTATCTCCAATCTATATGTTAATATATGCCCTATCTATCCATCATCTATATTTCAATATATCACCTTTCTATCCCCTATCTATATTTCAATATATGCACCATCTATCTCCCACCTATATTTTAATATATACTCCAGCTATCTCCAATCTATATGTTAATATATGCCCTATCTATCCACCATTTATATTTCAATATATCACCTTTCTATCCCCTATCTATATTTCAATATATATACCATCTATATTTCCACATATGCCTCAAAGGTCCCCCATCTATATGTCAATATATGCCCCTTCTATCCCTCATCTATATGTCAATATATGCCCAACCTATTGCTTGTACATGGTTCTGAATAATAACTTTCTGATGACAATTGTTCATTTAGAATCCTTTTACTTCCACTTGAGTAGACATGACTGGTTTTTCACCAAATCTTTTTATAAAAATCACTGAATGGATGTAATAAATTCATTCCATCCACCTATTTTTGTAGCTTTCATTTTGTTTTAAATGTTGATTTATCTCCTGATTTAATATCATCCAATTTAAAAATACAGCTCAAAAGGATCCATTAAAAATTGTAGAAAATAATCACATAATAACTTTGCAATCATTGCATAGATTTAACATATCAAAAACTGGTTTATTTATTCACAAAAAATGAAGAGCAAGAAGTCACTTGCATTGGAAATAGACTTTATGCAAAATATTATACGTATTGGTTTTCAGGAAATATGCCTTTCATGTGTCAAGGTTTTTTTCTTTGTAATATTTTGCAATTATAAAAATTGCTCAAAATAATAATCTAAGACCAACTTTTGTAAAAATATTTATTGCCAAACCATTGCATAACTTCTTTTTATGGGTGGTTGTTTCTCTTACTATTCTTATTATTCTTATTATTATGGTTAGTTTATTTTCTTTATGGTGACTTATACAAATAACTTCTCTCATTGATTTTATTAGGAATTTTAAGTTTTTAGAAAATTATACACAGTGAGTTTCTTAACAGCTTGATAGAGTATTGTCACATATTAAGTAAAATCTCATTATGATTCATGATTCTTTTTATCATGTCTAAAAACTGTATGGTTGGTAGAAGCCACTATCTACTGCAGATGTTGTATACCCACATGCATATAAAAGCAGAACATAATCAAAGATAATGACAAACTTTAATGAACGAATGAACACACTTCTTTATAAAAATATATCTCTCACACTTTATTCTCAAAAGGGTTGATGTTTCTGTGGTGTGTGAGAGATGGGTGGAAGACATATACTCAGAGAGACGACTTCTTCTTCCCATATCTTCTTCCAGGAGCCAGGAGGTGCCAACGCTTGCACCCCCTTGCAAGCTTGTCAGAGACGCCTCCGATTGGCTGAGTGTCCCTCGCTCAACTGTGATTCTCTGCACTCTATCTAAATCTGACTGCATGATTCTCATCACGTGGTCTCCTTCCAGTTACACACCTGTTGTACCCAAATGCCCTGATGTGCTGTAATCCTTGTTTACTCATCACAGCGTGACAGCCTATCAAAGCATATGGGGTCACTTGGAACGAACCGAAAATCCATGTCATGTGTTATATAACACAGACAGGGTTGTGAGTAGGTCATATTATCCTTTTTGGCCAACTGGAAGGCACGACAACCAATTTTTCCAAAAACACATAAATATACCAAATTTTTCATTTTCTTCCTATTTTCAGACAGGCTCAAGTTCAAATTCTAGACAAGTGTGTATGTAGTGCTAAATACCCTTGGGAAAATTATGAATCCTACTATTCTCCCTCCAGTTATGGGCAAATAGTAGGTCAGATGAGGTTTTTTAACCATGGTATGACAACCAGTCTGAGAGAAGGAAAACTCTGAATTCAAACCTGTTAAACTTCACACATCAAATTGACTCATCAAAGTGAAGGGGCTGGGTAAATACTTATTTTCAGGCTGCCTTCTCATCCAAAACATATGGTAACCTTTTATCAAATTAACTTTGTGTAGCATCCTTCTCTTGGTGAAGGGGCTGGGTAAATACTTATTTTCAGGCAGCCTTCTCATCCAAAACATATGGTAACCTTTTATCAAATTAACTTTGTGTAGCATCCTTCTCTTGGTGAAGGGGCTGGGTAAATACTTATTTTCAGGCAGCCTTTTCAACCAAGACAAATGGCAACCATTTTGCAATGCTGCACATAATGCTGCTTTTCATGTTGCCAGACCAGCCAAAGTACATGGCAGGTTTTTCAACCCAAGCACAGATGATAATTCTTTCTTCTTGACTCACTGGCCCTAAAAATGGTAGAACCTTAGACTTGCCACACATGATACCTCTTTCTTGCTGTACCACCAATCAATGCACATGTCTAATCATCTTGATCTCATGAGATAATCAGACATCCTTATTCTATTCTTGTCCCCACTAACAGCTCTATTCATCTTAGAACAGTTGCATAGAAACCCACTTTAACAGATCTGTTTGAGAAACTCCATGAAGAATGCATGTACCTCTTTGCATCCCTGCAACTACACCTCATATTTACATGAAAAATAAGCCAAAATATGGACTATACTGTAAATGATGAAACTTCTTGCACATATCTTTTTGAACCATGTGACTATATCTCAAGCATGCACAAAACAACAAGCCAAATATACAGATTATAAAAGATCCATTCCTCAAACTCTGAACAAGAAAATTTGAATCTTCTGAAAACAGACATTCCTATTGTGAAATTGTCTTATATATTCCTGAAATAAAATATACCCCTTTTTTGTTAAAGCTATTTGTTTGTTTTTTGCTATTTTTAATACCACCTTGTCAACTGGCAAGCAATACAATGTTGTCTTTGTTAAATCAGCTTTTCCTCTTCCCTTTCTAAACTCTCTATTCCTTTACATTGCCATATAATAATATCATTGGGAAATTATAAATCTCACTATTCTCCCTCTAGCTATGGGCAAATAGCAGCTCAGACTAGGTTCTTTAAGCTGGGAATGGCAACTGGTCTCGGAGAAGGAAAACCCTGAATTTAAACGTGTTAAAATCGCTTAACAAATTGACCTTGTACCACATCCTGCTTGGAGTGGAGGAGTTGGGTAAACACTATAATATTAGGATTTCACATTTCTTTGATTTCTCTTTTTTTTAGGGGATTATTTCTATATTTTGATTTTCTTTTTGCAACTGTAGTTGAAGGCAACCCGAAGGCTCCTTTTCAATAGCGACAAGACCAAGATGTAGAGGCGATCGCCACTTCTTTCCCTGGATTGCTTCACTTTACCCTTGATCCTTACCTTATAATGCTGAGTGTTAAGCAAGGAGGCATCAAGTACCATTTTTTGAGTCTTTGGTATGAATCAACCTGGGATATACATATATATTTGGATAAAAAGAAAAAAGTTTTGATTTAAGGTCATTCATTAACAATTTTTTTTTCTTTTTCATTTCAACAAACTACAGTTCTATGCAATAAAAAAAAAAAAGAATTTAACCAAAAAACAAAAATGTTACAATTGATTATAATAATAAATGTCAAAATATTTTCTTTCTTCATGCTGCATTTTTATTTCATTTAAAGTATGATGATAACATTTTCATACTTGCCATAAAATGCTAAAAGAATGTTATATTGCATCTACTTCAACATATATATATATATTTACCAACCCCTCCGCTCGGGCAGGATATGACACAAGGTCAGTTTTTAAGTGGAGTTAAACAGGTTTGAATTCAGAGTTTTCCTTCTCCTAGACTAGTTGCCTCACCAAGGCTGATGAACCAAGTCTGTCCTGCTATTTACCCATAGCTGGAGGGAGAATAATTGGATTCATACCTTTACCATAGGTATTAGGGCTATGTAAAATGCAATCAGTCTCGTGCAGGATTTGAACTCGTGTCGTTGTGTCCATTTCCTATGACGATAACCATTACACTACGGCACTTCAGCATATATAAAGTCTGTGCTTCAGAAAAATAGTCCTGTTCTTGAGCAAAAGAGAATTGCTTATCTTTTAATACATTAAAATAAAAAGTGTAAAGTCTGGAGGAAAAAAATATAACCTGTAAGAAGATGATTAAATAACTAAAAATCCTTGTATAAAGTTATTAGAGGAGAAAGTATCTATATAAATGTTATAGGAAATTGATAATGATGAAACTATAAAAACAAAAACAAAAACCAAAAAATCTGAATATGAGCACAGGTAAAAAAATCATACATAATAGTAGTAATTCTAGTCAAGTAAGATCATTAAGTTAATAAGTCCCAAAAATTTACTCTGAATCGTCCAGCAGGACACATGGTGTAATGGTTATAGGCTTCTAAGGAGACAATCATCTGGAGGTTGCTGGTTCAATCCTCACTACAGGCGAGTAACAATACAGGAATACTTAACACTTGTACACAGTTATGGCGAATGGAATCAGAACAGGCAACCGCCATGGATTCAATAAAGGACATAGTTCAAAGTTCCGTGAAGGTTCCTGAGTTCGACAAACACCTGAAGAAGGCCGGAGGACATATCAGCCGAAACGTTGTGGAAATAACAATAAAGATGAAGACAATAGTCCGAAAACCCTTAAAGATAAAAATCAACAAGCTTCATCTCAGAAATTTAGAAAACTATAAAAGCAAGCAAACTCAAAGAGTGAAGTGAATATATCAGGGAGAATAGAAGGTACCAAGTCACTGTTGCTGAAATACAGACAAAGATGAAAAAATGTCACACGATTTTGATAGAGATGAACATATTAACAAATTGTGATTAAAGAGAAAGTAAAATATAAATATACTGCCAAGCACAGGGATAATATTTCTTATAGATCTGGCACCCCTATTAGTTAGAATGGTTTAGCCTGTGGAGAGATATAAAAACCAAAGCAGAAACTACTTCTTTCTGCTGCTTTAGAATTTTTGCCAGTTACCAAGAAAGTCAAGCAGATTTTATACAAGATTCTTGCAACCTAAACAAAATTTCTTGAACCCTCTGGTTACTGCACTGTGATCAACTGGACTTTAACCTTTTATACAAAAAATGTTCTTCGTTGTTTCTGCAGCATTATGGCTCAGTTCAAAGTTGTAAAGCATGTTCCCTAATTAGATTTGGTTGCACATTTATCTGTGTGACTTTCAAATCAATCACAGAATAAAACAATGAACAATGTGTCAGTATACCAACTAATATGACACAACCAATTACTGTGGGTATCTTCCACAGCTTGAACTGCTTTGGTCATATTATGTATGCACCACAAACTATCACATATCAAAATAGTGCAAAACTTTTGACTCACCGTAGTAACTTATAAATTAGATATTTGTCATATTGGCACAGTGTTTCAAGTTTATCATAAGCTGCTTTCAGGAATGTTATGAAACCTTGGAAATTAGAGGATGTAAATTGGATGAACCTGCCCACTTAATTTATAATCAGGGACATTGAAACAAAATAAGAAGATAAAGTAGCTTGAAACTTTCTTCAAATATTTGACAGGTTTTCAATGTATTTCAAGATGAATTATGGAATGTTTCCAGTAAAGTTATGGAACTTATCCAATAAAGGTTCTTCAGCACTTACCAATGTATTAATGTCCACCCCTATCATGCACAAAGTTTCTCTTTCTTTCTGATGTAGATGGACCAGTTTCCATAAAATTTGGCAAAATGACTAACATTAATGAGCAAAGCATGCTGAAGGGAAATGCTATGATCTGTCCCAACAAAGTTTCTCCTCTTCCTCCTCCTCGTTGTCATCCTCCTCCTCCTTTACAAAGTTGTATCACTCTTTAGTTTGTCCATGTCTTCATAAAAGATAGAAAAAGCATGTTCTTCATTCTAGAAGAAAGAGTACAAAGAGAAATGTTCATTTCTAAAAACATAAACAGCAAAGGGTAAACTATATAAATATATATATACAAGGTTTATTCAATAAATAGGGTAAATATTGCCCAAGGAGTTGGCAAGAGGAAGCATTGTTTACAGTCACACCTTTTTCAAGGAAATCAATAGAAATGAGACTTTTTATGTCTTAGAAAACCGTCAGAATGACCTTCTTTACTGACCACTGCACCTGGAACTTTTTGAACTCAGGTTACAGCATCCATTCCGTATGACAATAACTATTATGCTAAGCGCACCTCCTACTGCACCTGGAACTTTTTCTTTCCTGGAAAATCAATGTGTTTCCACTCTATGGACTGTCTTTTTGACTCAGGCTAGTAGTGACAAAGGCATGTTTAGCCTATTTGTAAACACTTTTTAATTAAAATATGCTTTTCCATAGATATCACACATTGATCTGTAAATTTCATTAGTTTTGCACTTCTCAGCCACCAAAAATTTGATGAGAGACTTCTTCAAATGTAGAGCACTCTATCTGATTTGCCACCATTTTGAATAGCCTCAAAACAAATATTTTTGTGAGATTAAGATAATTTTTGCCATAAACCAATTCCAAACAATTTAGAGTTTACATTTATGGAAGAAAAATTCTAAAAGAAAAATCTATTTTGTTTTTTACAAAAAAATTCCACTTATTCATTGAACAGTCAGCTGACTGCATCTCTACAAACGGATAAACCCCAGCTCCCAAACAAAATGTCCTGGATATGACATTAAATCATCTGATTGTGAGGCTCTTGTCCTGGAGCTTTGAAGAATGTGGATTACCTCTTCATTGCCATTACTCCCAAGTCCACTTTTGTGTTGTAGTACCTTTGAGGGTCCTATCTATGGGGTCAAATATCCAATAACTTTATATACTTGCAAGCATTTAACAGTGTAAAAACAAATGACTGTTAAATTGAATAATTGTTTTTACATAGCAGTACTTGGAACCATTTAACCATGCGCAAATGAATAAATAATGTTAAATAGAAAAACTAATTTTAAATAGCAATACTTGAAACCATTTAACAACGTTCAGACAAATGAGCTCTGACATTTAAAAATTGTTACCAACAAACTATTTAATAAATCATATATACTTAATATATATGTAAAATAGGATTTGGCATTACATAACCTACAAGAGTTGATATGCCTTGAAACACAATCAACCAACCATATTTACAGAATGATCCTCATGTATGTTTATATATAAACATATACAAATATCTGAGTTAAGATAGCATAGATATAGAGTCACTGTCACATGGTTACTAAGTTACTCACTAATATGATCACTGAATGAAGGACCATTGATTCTGTCGATGCTATCCTAACTTTTATATACAGGGTGAGCATAAAAACACTCCTAGAAATCAAACATATATAAAATATTCTTACACATTGGTGGCTACAATTGCATGATCTCATAAAGTTTCATGTGGTATTGGTTGATATCAGAGTCACTTGATGTGCACCTCAGCCATTAATCAGCAAACAACAATGCTCTAATTTAGCTTGGTGCACACTCACTGCAGCATATCCAATATAAATGTCCCTTTCAATGATCACAGATGTATCACTTCAAAATGAACTTGTTAGTAGGCAGATATGCATGAAATTCACATCTAAAAAAGACTGAATGCTGACTACACTGTTTGATTTAACAAATTCTTATTCATACCAGCTACTTTTCTAAAGAGTGAGTACCATCTTGGATTTTGATGCCTCATAGCAGCTGGAAGGGTGCACAGAGATTCTGCTGGTAAGAAAATGAATATTTTGAGTTAATGTCATCATCATGTCGCATCGCCAGCACGGATATCCCTGACCCTCTCTCGCCACTTCTCCCTATCATTCATCGCCTCCGGCAGGTCTTCAGAGTTACATCCTGTGTCCTCACATAGTTGCTGTATGTAAGTTCATGCTGGTCGTCCTGCTTTTGCACATCCATATGTGGGGGTCCACAGGAGTACATCGCTTATGAGCTCGTCCTTGCTTCTCCAGCAGTGTCCCGCGTGTCTGGTTCGTCTAACTTGTATAGTTTTCGTGATGGGGGGCAAGTGTCCATATAGTTGGTGTCTCGTGGGGTGTTGTCACCAGGACTTGTTCAATACTACTCTCAACATTCTTGTGTAATTTCTGTCTAGTTTCCTCTCCAGCCACTTAGTTAGCGTCCATGTGGTGCATCCATATAGCAGTATCAACACAACTGCTGCCTGGAAGAAACTGCGTTTCATTTTATCGGTTAGGTCCGACTTCCATATGATCGAGAGCCTATCGATAGCATGTCCATGCGTGTGTCGATGTCTTTTTCGGTGATGAGTTGATGTAAAGTAAAGTTGACAACCGTAGTTGAGGGCAACCCTAAGGCTCCCTTTACAATAGCTACTACACCGAGGTGTAGGAGAGGGTGCTACTCCTTTTCCTGGATTGCACCACTTTACCCTTGATACATACCTTATATTGCTGAGTGTTAAGCAAAGAGGTATCAAGTACCATTTTAAAAGTTTTTGGTATGACGCGATGTGGGATTGAACCCAGGTCTCCCGGACCATTAGCGAGCACTCTACCCACTAGGCCAATAATGCCATGATATTTTTTAACATTTTCCGATATGTCTTGATATTATGACAACTTGAAATCAAGGTGTGTTTTTGTCCTCACCCTGTATATGCTCTATCACTGATATTGAGCACTCTTTTCTTATAAATATAGTGAATTATATTATTAATATAAATATTAATATCTGTTGTTGAAGGGACTCTAAACTTGGGATTTGTGCTTGTTTTACAAGTTGTGAATTGAAACATAGATCTGAAATTCTGAAATAATGAAAAAACATATTTAATTATGGATCATCTGATTCTTGAGATCTAGTGTTTGTATAAATATGATTTGAGATTGAAGAAGATTTGAAGAAGAATCTTCGTAGAATTGAAATCTGCTCTATTCAAACAACCAATTCCTGTCAGTTTAATCTTTAGTTAATGGAATTTGTAATACTTCTTTCATGTTTGCTTTAAAATAAAACAAGCTTTACTTTCTTTGTTTTTTGAAGGATATATCAACTTTTATAGATTATTTAATGCCAAAGCCATCTTTGTAGAAGAAAAGTAGTGGTACTATTAACCTGTAGCTGGAGGAACAAGGGGGTTCATATCTTTTCCGAGGGTATTACTTCAAAAGTGAATGTATATATCCAACAACCCCTCCACATGGGCAGGATATGACACAAAGTCAATTTTTTAAGTAGAATTTAACATGTTTGAATTCAGAGTTTTCCTTCTCTTAGATTGGTGGCCTAACCAAGACTAGAGAATCCAGTCTGCACTAGATTTTACCCATAGCTGGAGAAAGAATAATTGGATTCATACCTTTCCAAAGGGCATTTGTGCTATGTGAAATGCAATCAACCTCATCCAGGATTTGGACTTATGTCGATATGTATATGTCCTACACCACGGCCACCTCCATAAGTCAATGTAAAAGTAAAGTTAGCGACCATAGTCGAGGGTGACCCGAAGGCTCCCTTTTCGATAGCTACTACACCAAGGTGTAGGGGAGGGCGCTACTCCATTCCCAGGATTGCTCCACTTTACCCTTGAACCGTACCTTATAATGCTGAGTGTTAAGCAAGGTGGTATCAAGTTCCATTTTTAAAGTCTTTGGTATGACTCGACCTGGGATTGAACCCAGGTCTCCCAGGCCATTGGCGAACACTCTAACCGCTGGGCCAATGTCAATGTAATAGCCCTAAAAGAGTTCAAACTTGCTTATTATGATGTTGCAGTCCAGCACATTAGCCATTATGCCATAGGGACTCTCCAACAAGCTTTAAAGTACATGATTTTGATAACAACTACTATAAAAAAAATTTCTAAGATTTTTAAAAAAATAAAAGAATTTGGTTAATGGAAAAAGAAATGTTTAGCTCTTTATTACCTTTATAGATATCAGTCTGTTACAATATCATAGTTTCTCTTATTTATTTAAAACTTAAACTTGCCCAGTCGGCTGGGGCTGTAGAATACACCGACTGCTTCTCTGCAGAAGTGTAAGACCCCACCAATGAGAGTCCTGTATATGACACAAAACAATCTGATAGTGAGGTCCCAGTAATGCTAGAGCTTTGGAGAATGCAGGGTACCCCTTCATTGCTATCCCTCCCAGATCCACTCTGGCCTGGAGTAGTAACACCTGATAAGGGTCCTATCCATGGGTTAAATAGAACTAAAATAGAACTTTTGACATTTAAACAGCGTACTTATGCTAAACTGAATTATCTAAAATATAACTGTTTTGGTATTGACTCAGTCAGCTGGTGCTGTAAAATACACTGACTGTACCTCTGCAGAGAGGTAAGACCCCCACCCCAATAAGTGTCCTGGATACGACACTAAACAATCTGATGGTGAGGTTTTAGTGATGCCATCGCTCCCAGGTTCACTCTGGCCCTGAATGGCAGCACCTGATAGGGCCCTCTCTATGGATTAAATAAAACTAACAGCATACTTATGCTAAACTGAATTGTTTGAATTAGAGCTGTTTGAATAAACTGAATAGCTTGAAATAGAAATGTTTTTCACAATTAAACTGTATACTCATGCTAAACTGAATTGTTTGAAATAGAACTGACAATTTGCATAAAAATGGATTTGGCATTTAATAAACTACAAAGGTTGATATGCCATAAAACCCAACCAACCAACCTAAAACTTAAACATTACTTTCTCTGCACAATGATAAGATGATAAGATGAACATGTTTTCTTCAAATAAATGTAACCAAAAAATATGAATATGTAGCAATCCAAAAATAAGTTTATGCAGATTTGTTTTTTGTTACAGAGTTTAAATGCTACACAATTTGCTATTAAATTGTAGTTAATGATATCTGTTTTGATTGTAAAATAGAATCCCAGTATTTTTAGTTTAGAAGAAAATTAACATTATATATATATATATATATATATATATATAAGAGAGATAAATGTATAACTTCCAAAAATGTCTTACTTTATAATATTAATGAAGCAACTTTTACACCAATAGCTATGGATAAATATAACCTTCAAATTCTCACCAATATAAATACCAACACTTGCATAAAAAGAAATCTGCAATCTTCTAGAATATCATGGTGAAAATGTAAGACTCTTCGAAGTTTTCTTTAAGACTTAGGGAAATATGGATAATTATGAACATTTCAATTTTTTCTCTAGTAACATAATTATTTGTGCCTAACACACACACCAAAATTTTGGCAGCAAAATTCTGAAAAAAAAATATGTTGTACAAAATATGCACTGACATTTTAGAATTTATTGCAGTTAAATTTAACATTTGTTCAACTTTTTATCCAATGTGGATTTACAAAAAATAAAAAATTCATATACTATTTATCTATTTTCTAAAACAAAACACTTACATGGCATTTTAAAAAGATGAATGTGCAACATAGTTTAATTCCAGACCTTATGCTTTACAAGTTTGAATTGGGCCATAACACCATGGAGGCAACCAAAAACATTTGTTGAGTGAAAAGTGAAGATAGAGTTGATCACAGTACTGTAACCAGATGGTTTCAAGAAATTTTGATTGAATTGTGGGAACCTTAATGATCAGACAAGGTCAGATGGTTCAAGAAATTTTGTTTGAATTGTGAGAACCTTAATGATCACACAAGGTCAGATGGTTCAAGAAATTTTGTTTGAATTGTGAGAACCTCGATGATCAGACAAGGTCAGATGGTTCAAGAAATTTTGTTTGAATTGTAAGAACCTTAATGATCAGACAAGGTCAGATGGTTCAAGAAATTTTGTTTGAATTGTGAGAACCTTAATGATCACACAAGGTCAGATGGTTCAAGAAATTTTGTTTGAATTGTGAGAACCTCAATGATCACACAAGGTCAGATGGTTCAAGAAATTTTGTTTGAATTGTGAGAACCTTAATGATCAGACAAGGTCAGATGGTTCAAGAAATTTTGTTTGAATTGTGAGAACCTTAATGATCAGACAAGGTCAGATAGTTCAAGAAATTTTGTTTGAATTGTAAGAACCTTAATGATCAGACAAGGTCAGATGGTTCAAGAAATTTTGCTTGAATTGTGAGAACCTTAATGATCAGACAAGGTCAGATGGTTCAAGAAATTTTGTTTGAATTGTGAGAACCTTAATGATCAGACAAGGTCAGATGATTCAAGAAATTTTGTTTGAATTGTGAGAACTTTAATGATCAGACAAGGTCAGATGGTTCAAGAAATTTTGTTTGAATTGTGAGAACCTTAATGATCACACAAGGTCATATGGGTCAAGAAATTTTGCTTGGGTTGCAAGAACCTTGATGATCAGGCAAAGTCAAGTAGGTCTGAAAACAAGGATTCCAAGACAGTGCTTTAAACAAATCAGGCAAATCCAGTGAATAACATTCAGAGAGCATCAGGCAAGCTTGACATCTCTCAGTCCAGTGTGATTCATCACTTTCACTGCCTCAACAAAAGCAACTAGAACTGCTTAATTGTACTTCACATTCCACAATATTTCAAAACTTTTGACTCATCCTAGTATCTATACCTGTGGAAATTGAATGAGATTAATTACCAAAAAAAAAAAGGAAAAAAACTTAATGACCAAGTCAGCTGAGGTTGCAGAATACGCTGACTGCATCTCTGCAGGGGGTAAGACGTCCCCAATGAGTGTCCTTAACAATCTGATGGTGAGGCTCCAATAATGCAAGAGCTTTGGGGAATGCAGTGTACCCTTTTATTGCCATCACTCCCAGGTTCACTCTGGCCTGGAGTGGCAGCACTTGATAGAATCCTATCTATGGATCAAATAGAACTAAACAGTGTACTTATGCTAAACTGAGTTATTTGAAATAGAGCTGTTTATATGTATAAAGATGGATTTGGCATTAAATAACCTACAATGGTTGATATGCCATAAAACCAAGCCAAACTAAACTAAACAAAAAATTAAAGCATCATCTAAATCTTCTTTTTTATTTTTAAAAAATTATTTTTGAGGAGCTTGCGGAGGAGTCCTCATAGCATAGTGACTAATGTGTTGGACTGCAACATCATAGTAAGTTGGAGGGAATCTCCATGGCGTAGTAGCTAACATGTTGGACTGCAACATCATAGTAAGGGAATTTGAATTCTAATCCTGCAATTATATTTACCTTCAGAATAATTCTCTTGGGAAAGGTATGAACCTCATTATCTCCACAAGCTATGTGTTGAATAGTATTACAACTCCACAAAAATGTGCCCCAATCAGTTAGGGCAGTAGAATACACAGACTGCATCTCAGTAGAGGGGTAGGAATCCCCGAACAAGTGTCCTAGATATAATACTAAACAATCTGATGATAAGGCTCCAATAATGCTGGAGCATTGGAGAATATGGAATACTTCTTTACTGCCATCACTCCCAGGTCCACTCTGGATCAAATAGAAATATACACTTATGCTAAACTGAATTGTTAGAGATAGAATTGTTTTTACATTGAAACTGTGTACTTATGCCAAACTGAATTGTTTGAAATAGAACTGTTTTTACATTTAGCTGTGTGTAAACAAAAAACTGTACTTATACTAAACTGAATTGTTTGAAACTGAACTGTTTATATGTATCAAAATGGATTTGGCATTAAATAACCTACAATAGTTGATATGCCATAAAACCAAACCAAACCAAACCAAACCAAAACCACAAGGATGGCTTTGGCATTAAATAACCTATGACGGTTGATATGCCATTGAATAAGGAAATCAATTATTAAGAAAGTATTGAATTTTATTGATTTTGAAAAGATATGTTTCCATTTGCATAGTTGTATTTTACAGTTTTTAAAATTAGGATAGAATTTTCCTAAGCGCAGATACTAGACTCTAATCCTCAGGAATGCTAGAGAGTAATACTTTAATTCTAGACAGAGCTCACAGGTACTACATTCTGATCCAATGTAAAAATGATGATCCATATGTAAATAATGGTACTTCCTCTCCATGAACTGGGAAGTTGCCATGACAATATGGCTAAAGGGCAGAGTTTGAACTCCAGCCATGCTTTTATGTTCACTTTGGGATTAATACCCTTGGGAAAGGTATAAGTAAAAGTTGGTGACCTTAGTCAAGGGTGACCCAAAGGCTCCCTTTTCAATAGCTACTACACCAAGGTGTAGGGAAGAGCACCACTCCATTCCCTGGATTGCTCCACTTTATCCTTGATACTTATCTTATAATGCTGAATGTTAAGCAAGGCAGAATCAAGTACCATTTTTTAAGTCTTTAGTATGACTCAACCTGGGATTGAACCCCGATCTCCCGGACCATTGGCTAACAGCACACTTATACTCCCGCTTATTGATAAGCCATTAAACACAGAAATCAAAGCAGACCAAAAAAAAATCTACCTGAACTATGATAAAACAGAGTTTATGTGTTTTAATGAAGATGTTGCCCTCTCCTCATTAAATGGCCTGCCTATAACATTTGTAGAGGGTTCATATACCTTGGTAGTTATATCTCATCAACTGAAAGTTATATTAACTTATGTATAGGTAAAGCATGGACTACGTTTGATAGATTATTAACCATATTGAAATCTGACTGTGGTGATAAAATAAAATAGGAATTTTTCCAAGCTTTAGCTGTGTCAGTACTATTGTATGGTTGAACCACTTACACTTTAACAAAATGCTTGGAGAAAAAGCTCAGTGGGAACTATACAAGAACGGTGCCTGTTGTTTTAGATGAATCCTTGAAGCAGCACCTCACAAAACAGCAGCTGTACAGTCACTTTCCTCCCATCTCAACTAAGACATGCTGGGCACTACTGGAGAAGTAAGGACAAACTCATAAAGAAAATTTTCCTATTGACTCCTGCATATGGGTACCCCAGTGCAGGCTGACAAGCAAAAGTTTTCATTCATTAGTTCGGTACAGACTGTAGATGTAATCTAGAGGGGATGATGATGATGATGATATAACATTGAGATGACATGTCATTGGCCTTCAAGTATAAAAACCATGAATTTCCACAAGAATTCTTGATCATTGAAAGACTGTTAAAGAACTGGAATGTAAAATAGTTGAGCTGAAGTTCAATTAGCAAATTCTGTATGCTGTTTAATGCCATAATGGATATGCTTAAGGTTTAACGGCTATCTATCTTCATATGACACAAAGTGACTCAAGTTCAAATCCTGGACCAAGCTGTTTGCATTCCACATTATACTAATGTCCTTGGGAAAGGTATGAATCCAATAACTCTTCCTCCACTATGAAAAAATTAGGAAGGGTAGACTGGGTTCTTTGGCTTTGGTTAAGTAGCTAGTCAAAGAAAAGGAAAACTGATTTCAAACCTGTTAAACTCCACTTGTGTCAAATCCTGCCGGTGCAGAAGGGTTCATAAATACATAATACCAAACTATTTTCTCATTCAATTAGTGAGTTCCTCTAAATAAGCAAAGAGTTTTGTTGCTTCTCTCTGAAGACGTTGAATGAACAATCGTCAAGCATCTGCTGACAGCAAAGGAAACAGTCTCATCAGAGATGTCTATACAAAACAAAGTCAGTTGATGGATAAGGCACTTGTTTAGTAAAATGAAAACTCTATGTCACATGCATAAGTCCAATAATAACAGCAATGGTCAAAATAAAGTCAAACAGAAAATGTCTATTACAAGGTCATTTAAATCTTAATGATGACCTAAACTCTTGCCTTGTGGGATCTGTCAAATAACTTCATTTAAAATCAGTAGACATTGAAGAGACCAATGAAAACCTGACTCCAAAAATTGCTGAGATTGTTTTTTCAATTAAGATATTAATGTTATAACCTTGAATGGATAATGAAAAAGTTGGATATTGAAAATAAATTTATCTATATAGTTAATGCCATTCATAGGTATGATTCACTGGTAAACTATTAGAATGTAGAAATAAGGTCTATGGTTTAATCACTAATTCTAGATTAGCAAAGTGTTTTTTGTTTGTGGTTTAATGGTATATCAACCTTCTTGGGTTATTTAATACCAAATCCATCCTTCTAGAAGAACAGTAGTGTTTCTGCTATTTAACCCATTGCTGTTAGGATAAGGGGATTCATACCTTTCCAAGGGTATTCATCCAAAAGTGAGCATAATAGCACACCTGGAATTTGAACTTGCATACTACAATTCCGCAGTACAGCACTTTAACCATAATGCCACGAGGACACCCCTTTGACAACAGAGATTTTTTACTAAAACAAAGCGGAATGATTTGACTAATGACTCTTCTTGTAAAATAATTTGGGTGAAAACCAAAGAGACAAACTGGGTTAGACATTGGTGCAAGTCAGTGAGAGATGGGATGGTGGGTGCTTCTTTGTGACTGGAAGCAAGGTTTGTACATAAACTCTTAAAGGCCTTCCCCTCTCTGCGTGTTTACATTGGATTGCCAGGATTGGAGACAGTCTGAATAAAAGACTTTTTCGTAACTGATTAATAGAGTTGCCTGTTGTTATTTTTTAATTATGAACATTCAAGATAATACAATAACATTACATTCTCATTTACAAGTTGCCTACTTAAAAATAGACCCTATGTCACATCCTACCTATGATAGATGGGTTGGCTTAATGAATACAAGTAACCCCCTCCAAATACAGACCAAGATATGGAAAGGGATCATGGTTCTTCATATATATGCACATTGTAGAGAAAAGAAAAATTTTGTATTTTGGTTTGGCGCGCAATTTAATTTGACACTTAATTTCACCCAATCAGGATGACTTATCCTATTCAGCCCAGACCTTCATTTCCAGCTACCAAATCTTGTAAGCTGCCAAACACAGTCTCTTTGGCTTGAGAACGCCGCCCAGTGCAGACGTCTCACTGCGGCTCTAGAATAGCAGCAGCATGGACAAAAGAGGGAACCCATCTAATTTATGGATTCCTTACAAGGAATCCCAGTTGAATATAAATTAGATGCATTCAACATGCCTCGCACAGGCACAACTTTATGTCACCCCAAATTTGGCTATGTCGATCTGAGCGTGATCCCGCTCTCGACACGCTAGCTCTCAATTCACTTCTGGGACACTTTAATGGAGACCAACGCATGCCTTCTCCCCAAGTTACCAGACACACAAAACCGTGGTGACTCTAAAGCACAATCCCTCACACGTCTGACGAGACACGCTGCCATCACAACCTTCTCAACTTCTCATAACTCAATTTTGTCTCAATAAGCATAACCTCTCCACGAGTCTTGCAGCACCAAAAGCAAACCCAATATTCCATGCTGCAAATAAAAACCTATTCATAAAGATATATTTCAACTATCGCCATCTTACTACTTCATCATTCTACCTTTATTTACCCTAAAACTTAGCGAGGGGACTAACAACACTAAGCAAGGAAACAACTCAACGTAAACACACATATGTTACACCAATCTTTCTCGCAAACAACAAAACTTCCCTTGCTACTAACAAACCAACTTCTCCAGCTAAAATCATCCTACTAAAACTCACGCTAAAACATCATAAAATATTACAAAGTACAGGTAAGAACTGAATTCATGGAGTATAATGTTTAAAAACATGCAAAATTTAGATACTTTCCTTTAAGCTTCAGTTCGTTTGGACATCCTGACAAAATTTTTCTCTATATTCATTTTAATACACATAAAGAGTAATTTGAAATTGATCTATCATTTGTCATGGTAGCATGAGTCATCACTAGTAAACAGGCTGCACTGTCAGTTAGTGCTGTAGAATACACCAACCATACCTCTGCAGAGTAGGTAAGACTCCACCCCAACAAGTGTCCTGGGTGTAACACTAAACTATCTAAATGGTGTGGATCCAGTCCTGAATATTTGCTTCTTTCTTTGTTTGTTTGTTGTTTTTAATGGCATATCAACCTTCTTCGATTATTTAAAGCCAAATTCACCCTTTTAGGACAGTAGTGGTACTATCTAACCCATAGCTGGGAGGATAAGCGGGTTCATACATTTCCCAAGGGTATTTGTCTGAAAGTGAACATGGTAGCATGACTGGAGTTTAAACACACTTACTATGATTCCACAGTCTATCGCTTTAACCGTTACACCACAAGGACACACCCTGAAGATTTGCCATTACTCTCAGGTCTTCTCTGACACGGTGTCTTAGTACCCATTAGGGTCCCATCTATGGGTCAAATTGAACTATTCTATCATTTAATCTACTTAAAACCATTTAACTGTGTGCAAACAAATGATTGATAATTAATATCAAATATTATTATCAGTACAAGATATCAATACTTGGAACCATTTCACTGTAGGCAACAAATAAACTCTAGTTAGTTTAAAAATAATGATCCCAACAAACTATTTGCTAACAAATTATATGCGTGTGTGTATGTGTGTATAAACAGGATTTAACATTAAATAACCCACAAGTATTGATATGCCATAAAACATAACCAAACTACTTGAAAACATTTAACTGTATGTAAACAAATGATTAATATTGAATTGAATTATTAGTGTTGGATAACAATACTTGAAACCATTTAACTATGTGCAAACAAATGAGCTCTGGTTCATTTTAAAATAATGTTACCTACAAAACTATTCACTTACAAATCATATACATATATATATGTACATATAAACAGGATTTGGCATTAAATAACCTTCAAGGGTTGATATGCCATTAAACCAAATAACCTCACCTAATGTTATACTAACCATGCTTCGCATTACTCAACCGACCAGGTTGTTAATATATTATTAAAAGTTTAATATAAAGTAAAATAAAGTTGGCGACCATAGTCAAGGGTGACTGGAAGGCTCCCTTTTCAATAGCTATTACACCGAAGTGTAGGGGAGGGTGCTACTCCTTTCCCTGGATTGCTCCACTTTACCCTTGATACATACTTTATATTGCTGAGTGTTAAGCAAAGAGGTATCAAGTACCATTTTTAAAGTCTTTGATATGATGTGACCTGGGATTGAACCCAGGTCTTCTGGGCCATTGGTGAACATTCTACCCACTAGTTTAATATAAAAGTTCTAAATTGAGTGAATTTGGGTTAAAGAGGAATATCAATGCAACAATTACAAAAACCAAATGAATCTTATGTAAGTATTTATATTATTATTAATTTTTGGCCCAAATTTTGTCAATTTTAAGCAGTCATTTTAGAATAATAATTAATTTATCATTTTTTAAATTTTACATATATCTTGAAGATGAGGAACAGATACTACTCTCAGATCCCAATCTGAAGACCAGGTGTGCTGGGTAGGATACTAAACTGCATCTGATAGTGAAGCTCCAGTTCTGGAGTACTTCCTCATTGCCAATAATCCCTGCTTCACTTTGACTTGAAGTGGTAGTACCTGTTAGAGTCCCATCTATAGGTCAAGTAGATATGTTTTAAAATTATTTGTATTAGATAGGAATACTTGATACTAACCATGTTCAAAAACATTTAAGAAACTACATGAAAAATGTCAATATAGATGATTGCAATTCCCTAAAATCTAGGCATGAATAACCCAAACTTAATTGATATGCCATTGTTGGATCAGTAAAATGGTAATTCCTGTGTATAGAGTGAGTGAAGGAGAGGCTCTCTGTGATTGGATATACTAATCATGTGATAAGCCCTGAAGTCTTGGTGCAAAAATCCAAAATCCCGAAATAGATTCCATGAGGCATTGACATTAAAAGCTCTCAGAAAGACAGCCTTAAGATACCAGATATCTTTTTCAGCATGCCAGTAAGTTCCTTAAACTCAACTTTATACACAGGAAGGACTGTATATTATTATTCATTGTTTCACATGCCGGTTAATAAATTGTTAGAATTAAATGAAGTATTAATTCATTCATTTGTTGCTGTTAGCCTTAAATGAATGCTATGCTAACACAATACCATTAAAATGAATCAATCAACCTGAAATCTAGGGAACTATGTGCTTATTCTATGCAGTAGATACTACACTTTAATCTTTATTTTTTCATTTATTTGTTATGACTCCTCAGGTATCTCTACTTTTTACTCTCTTCTCACATCAACCTTAAAAAAAAAAGAATCTTTGCACAGAACATATACAATATATTCAGATCAAAATCTGTTAAGTAATTCATCTGATAGTTTCCAAAAATGCCCCCACAAATTATTTTTTTAACCATTTTTTCTGAAATCATCCAGTTTAATCTTAACATTTCTTACACAATTGATCTTTTTGATCTGATTAGGCAATTTGTTCAAAAAATTTAGCAAAAAATCAAATTGATTAGTAGACTTAGTTTTTGAAATCTGTCTTGACAGTAAATTTCCAGTTTAAGGAAAAATATTGAAAAAATATCAACCATGATTAGAAATTCCATGAATTATTTTGGAAGTTTCAATTAGATCACCTCTCATTCTTCTTTTTAGTAAAATTGTTAATCCTAATTTCTCTAATATCTTCCTATAACTGTAATCTATTACTTCTTTAATTTCTTAGGCAGAATTATTGACCCATATGTAATTAATCCCATCATTTTTATGGGTACTATGCCAGTTGTATAATATGCTATAAGTGTAAACCCAGAGTTTGCAATTATCTTGCAAAAAATGCATTTAAAATATTTCTTACATTTTTTATTGACATCATCTTTACATATTTTATTTGAAGCTTTGAAATGACTGTAGAATTGATGATGTATTATAAGAATTTTTTTATGATGTAGCCACTTGGCTTATAAAAATCTATAAACAGAAATTAGACTTGAAAATATATTGAGTGATAGTGAACTGGACTGAAGCCTTGCAAAGAAAATATTCTTTTAAAACCAAAAAAAGATTAAAGTAACTCAAAAGAACATTAGCTATTAATATTTTTATTGTTTTCATTCATTTTATTTGTATATCTCTCTTTATTCATATTACCTTGTTTTAAAGATGACATGAATAACAAGATCAACTATATATTTTGATTGTTAATCCATATCTGATTATTTAAAAGCAGAATTTTAAAAATTATTTTTATCATTTTTGCTTTGAAATTGTCTATATAAGTAAAAAATCTTCATGAAACAGATAAATTTTATGAAGTTTCGGATGAAAACTATTAAAATACTTGAATCATAAAGTTAGGAGAAGAACATTGATGTTTTATCGCTAATGGGATATTCAAAAATAACTTTGAAGATTTTTCTATTTTCATTTTAGGATTTTTGCTTCCTATTTAGTAATATTTCATTCAATTCTAAGAAGATAAGATTTTTATATTTGTTTGTATATATTGCGAACAAAAACAGCCGAGACTGAAGCTGTATTTACCAAAGCAGAAAGGAACAATAAATGATACATTAATTTTCTTCCAAAAAATTCTCTTAGAGTCAAACATACTTATATCAACAATTTTCTCATTGGTTAAAGCACCTTTGAAACTCCTCTTTTGGAATGGTATGAAGCAGCACAATTGTATTTCTTTGAATATCATCTATGTCCTTAAATCATTTGTACTTGAAATGAATTTTTAGTTTAGAAAACAAGAAAAAGTAACATGAACAAATATAGAGGGCGCTGCCCTTACATAATCCTGTGTGTTGCCAAAAACTGCTTGACAAACTGAACAATGTACAGGTGCAGTGTCATAGAGAATCTACTATGGTTCTGTAGATGTAAAGCATCAGAGAGACAGTAAAAAGGTTCCAAGTAATATTGTTTGGTGACAATTTACTTTCTGATGTGTATTCATAGTGGACTACTTCTTCTTTGTCAAAAAGACCATGAGCAGTACTTTGGTGGTGAAAGAAAATTTCTTTCAAATGACTAAGCCTTAGTTTCAGGATTAAAGCAACTTACCCATCTTTTTTCATGGGCTCATTGGTCTAGTGGGTAGAGTGTTTTCCAGTGGCCCAGGAGACCAGGGTTCAGTCCCAGGTCACGTCATACCAAAAACACAAAAAATGATACTTAATACCTCCTTGCTTAAGACTCAGCATTATAAGGTACGTATCAAGGGTAAAGTGGAGCAATCCTGGGAAAGGAGTAATGCCCTCCCCTATACCTCAGTGTAGTAGTTATTGAAAAGGGAACTTTTGGGTCACCCTCAACTACGGTAGCCAAATTTGCTTATTTTACTATAATGTTTTTCAAAAAGTATGCATTCGGTTCTGAGTACTAAATCAAATCAGTTGCTCTGAAACAAGAATGTATTGACATGACCTTTCACAAAATTCTCCAAAAAGTCAATCTTATATCCATCTTCAACAGAATGTGTACCGTCTTAAAATATCTACTAGTTACAAGTCTCCCTGGATGTTCATCACATTTAACTGATCTTTCTTCCTTGAAAAATGATGCCTGTCAAAAATCTTGGCTCCATCATGTCCATGAACTTCTTCAAGTATTTCAAAGGTTTCAGAACCAGTTTTGCCTAATCTTTTTTGTAACATTTAATGCATGCTCATTGTTCTGTATTTCTGCCCAGTAAAATGTGACATACTGAAAGAATAAAATTTAGATAAAGATGTATGCACAGGAAAGTAAATGTACATATTTCTATTTTTTAAGTAGAGGAATTAATATTGTCAATTGAATTACCACGACCAGAAAATCCGCCAAACACCTATGCACAACATACATGTTGATTTAGTGTCACTTGTGAGCAATATGAACTGGTGGCTCAGTTGTAGAGTTTCGGCTCTGCAATCTGTGGTCGCTGGTTTGATCTCCAGTGGTGGAGATTATGGTATACACTGCTAATGAGACCTAATTAGGTTGAAACATCTGTTCAGTGTTCCTGTATGTCGTGCATTGGTGTTCGGTGGATTTTCTGGTCCTGGTAATTCAATTCACTACAGGGAAGTAACTTATATCATAAAATGATGATTTCTACACAAATCAGCACCAATTAGAAAGAAAATATGAACACTTTTAAGACCCATCTTGTATCATTCATGGAAAAAAATCATAATTAAAAACACTATTAAGAACATACAGTTGCAATGAGTAAGTAAGTCTATATAATCACTGAATCAAGTTTCATATGTGTTGCATTAATTATTTAACAGGACACAAATGATATCCACAAGTCTGAAACTAAACCAAAATCTTAAAATTTTTGACTGCATTAAATTAAGAAATATATCTTCATTTCTTATGTTGATTGGTATCCATCTTGATCTATCATGGCTGCTGCTACCATTAGCTTGTTGATGCCTCTAGCAGTTTGAATTATTGATAAACTCTTTGGAAAATATGAAGATGACTATTTTGATTTAGTTTTATACTTTTATTTTTAAAGCTTTGTACCGTTTCTCCCAGTCATATTTTCAGTGATTTTATTTTGTGATTTCTATGATGGACAATGTAAACATTGTAACATATGAGGACACAATTTTTTTTTCTAAATTAAAAGCAACTGTACAAGGAATTTTGATGGGAAATTCTGAATAATATAAAATTTAACTAAAATTAAAGCTTTTTGGGTAGTATTTTCTGTTTGTTGGTCATGATGGGGAAACTTTGATTGCATGAAAACTTATGTGGTTGTTATTTATACAGGGGATCTCAAAATAGATGAAACCAATTTGTATGATAATGATTGATTATTGAGACAATCACAATGGCATTATTTGGAACACTTCCCGTAAAAGATGCATTCTTTGAGCTAAAGACATCAAATCAATGTTTTTCTTAATTGTTATAATATCAGCTTCTAGGACATACAATTTTTTTTTAGTTTCTTGTCTCAGTAATAAATCATTATTATATTAATGGGTTGCATTTACTTTGAGACAATTTTGAATGATTTAGTCTCCAATTAAATAGTGACGCAAAATATTTTTTCCTCTCTTGTCCAAGGCATTGTGATCAAAGATTAAGGATTATTATAGTATACTATTTTCAAATCTGAAACAAAAGAGAACACATTATTATTAGTATAGTTATTAACAGTCACATGGGCCCCATGTATATTGAGACATCCTAGTAAAACATACACGCTTTTACTTTTAAATATACTAGTGAATTTGATGCATAGCTTTGTACTACTTTCTACAAGTAGTTTGGTTGCTTCATAACAAGCTTGCTACACTCAAACCCTATTACATTATTACAGATTTGTACCATATATTGCATACTATGTATAACCTATTATAATACATACCTATTATAATACATACCTATTATCATATTCATTTTAACTAGGAACTTATACCTTTCACCCTTAACCTTTTTACTTATCCATTCACTATAGATGACTTGGCCATAAAAAGAAAAACATTATAAAATGACACTTGATGAAATAAGATTTATTTATCACATAACCTGATCTTCCTATAATATAATGAGTAATTCCATTGTTATGGTAACACAAGGCATTATTCAATAAAATATGAATCAAATAATCATTATGCTACCATAAAAAAAGATTTTCTCATTGCTCAATTGTGATAACAGGTTGTTAATCCACTGACAATATTCCAACTAAAGATTAATACAGGGTGGAATGATAAAATTGTCGTCCTAGAAAAGACGACATGATTCTGTTTCTGTTTAATGAAAACCAGTTTTCTTTTTTTGTTGCAGACCATCTACTAGTTGGCCAGTTGTGTACAAATCCCAAGAGTGATAGGAGCCTTCTATCATGTCTGAAAGTGACACAATGTTCGACGAGCGAGATCGGAGATGCGCCGCTGTAGAACTCATGCTCTCTACTGATCCAAGGTATGACAACAGGACCATTGCCAGCACCCTCAAAATGCAAATCCGGACAGTTCAATGTGCCCAGAGTGATGAAAACAAAGTTTCCGGCTACAGTTATGGTCTTTGGTGTGGTTTCAAGTGAGGGCCACATCATGCCACCTTACATCTTCGAAGTCAGCTTAAAAGTCAACACCAAAGTATACCTGGATGTGCTGAAGAGTGTGGTGATCCCCTGGTGCAATCAGGTGGCCAGTGGCAGACCCTGAGTGTGGCAGCAGGACTCGGCGCCGGCCCACAAGTCCAAAGTCCAAAGTTCCGGATCCATATCAAGGCGGTGATTAAGGCTGAAGGTTGCTACATTGAATAGATGTCAGCTCTACTACATAATCAAGTTACCTGAATTGATTTTTTCAATAAAAGTTTTAAAATAAAGCTGTCATGTTGTTTTCTTTAGGACGACAATTTTATCATTTCACCCTGTATTGATAAAACAAATAAAAAAAACAGTGGAGGAATCCCCATGGTGTAGAGGCCAAGATGCTGGGCTGAGATCTCGAAATAAGCAAGTTCAAAATCCAGTCCCAATACTGCATTCACTTTTGGACTAATACCCTTGAGAATGATATGAGCCTCATTATCCACCCAACTATGGGTTAAATAGTACTGCTGCTGTTCTTTTACAAGAATGTTTTTGGCATTAAATAACCCACAAATGTTTATATGCCATTAAACAAAGAACCTGCACCAAAAAAAAAAAAACCCTGAAAAACCTTATTTCACAATTTAATTATTAATCCTTAATCCAAATTTTGTCAATTCAATGATGTATAATATGTCAAAATAATTCTGATTTTATATGATTGTTATACTAATTTTACATATATTTTGAGTAGAAGTAACAGACCCCAGCCTGAAGGCTGTGATGATATATTTTGATAGGAGACAGAAGTATCAAAGACCAGCATATTGATTATAGCCAGAACAACAAACAGATTGTTCACCTACACACACACACACACATATATATATATATATATATATATATCGTCAAGTTGTGCTGATAGCATGGAGTATCCTGACTCTCTCTCACCATCTGTCCCTGTCATTCATTGCTTTTGGCATCCAGTGTCCAAACAGAGCTGATATGTCTATGTTCTTGCTGATCAGCCAACAATGGCATGACCATGTTTAGATGTCCATGATAAATGTTGCTTATGAGTTCATCCTTACTTATCCAGCAGTACCCTGCATGTCTTGATTATTTTAGTTGGACGGTTTGTGAAATGGGTGGTAAGTAGTCAAACAGCTTCTGTTTTGTGGAGTGTTGCCTCCACGAGTTGTTCAAAACAGGGCACAGCATTCTTGTGTAGTTTCAATCAAGCTGTTTTTTTTTCAATGTGTTTTGTTAGCATCCAAGTGATGCATCTGTACTGTAGTACTGTCACAGTCACAGCTTGGAAGAAATCCCATTTTATTTTATTAGTGAGATCAGATATATATATATATATATATATATATATATATATATATATATATATATATATATATATATGTGGTGCCTTCAATAAGTTTCCAGACTTTTTCATACAGGCATTTAAAATTGTTATAGACTCTTGAAAATTCACTATGTTATTGTTATACATCTTATGAGAGGACTGACCAATTTTTATGATTTCAGCTTCAAATGAATAGCTACAGCAACAATTGGAATACACCCTACTAAAGCCTAATTGTTACAGCTGGTGAATTTCAAAAAAGCAATCTGGACGTGAGGACACATTAGAAGAATGATATGCAATAAAATTGTGTTTTAAATTTAGAAAAAATGCCACAGAAACGTATGGAATGCTTCAGACTGCTTTTGGAGCATCTTGCATGAATCGAGCATCAGCTTTTGAGTGACATAAGAGATTCAAGGAAGGCAGGGAGTCTGTGAGGGATGATGACAGGTGTGGGAGGAGTAAGGAAGTCAATACACCAGAGTTGATTGGCCAAACGGTTAGGGTTAGAGTTACTATGATGAGGTTTTAAGGGAGTTCAGGAAGAGATTCCTAGGGAAGAGGCCAGCACTCTTCAAATCGGCTCAGTGGCATTTCCACCAGGAAAATGCACCAGTCCACAACTCCATCCTTGTCACAGACTATTTGACCAAGATGGGCATCAAGACAGTTCCTCAGCCTCCCTATAGTAAAGACCTTGCTCCCTGTGACTTTTGCTTATTCCCTAAGCTCAGAGGCTGTCATTATGAGACAACTGAGGAGATGAAAGAGGCTATGAGGAAGGTCATTGACATGCTAACATTTGAGGACTTCCATGGGGCCTTCCAGAAGTTGTTGGAACGGTACAACAAGTGTATTTCAGCTGGAGGAGATTACTTGGAAGGGGACTACAGTTTCATGTGTGTACTATCAATAAAAGTGCCCTTATGAAAAAAGTCTGGAAACTTATTTAATGATCCTCATATATATATATATATATATATATATATATATATATATATATATATGTATGTAGATAACTCCATTAAAATGATTTATTAATTTGTGTTGGAAATCTTTTAAGGCTATTATTCTGCCTGAAATTGTTTGCTTAAATAAAAAGTCTCTTGCTTTTTAAGACCTTTAACAAACTTTACCAAGGCCTTGTATCAAGTGCAAAAATAATATATTTATATGTGTTTATAGCTGTCTGTTTTGTATACTTGTAAAAATTTCAACTGGGATGTTGGGGAAGTAAAATTTTCATTACACTTAACTTTTAGTATTGATTGACCTTCAGTTCTGTAATAACAAGTTGTTCACCTTTTTCCTTATGAGAGAACAATTATTTCACTTGGGTGGAAACAGTTATTAAATAATTTATTATAACTGTGTTTATTTTTTTAATCCGCCTGAAAACTGATTCATCAAAAAAAAAACTATTAAAGAGAAGAAAATTTAACATTCAAGAAATTTGTTATTATCAAAGAATTGAAACAACTTGTGAGTAAAGAAACATTATTTTTCCCTGAAATCATTAAAATTTTTCCTTTTGAAATGTCTTTTTCTCCATCACTTGATTTGAACAATTTAATAATATGAACACTTGCTAAAAGGGTCATCTTTTATAAGTGACCTATATCACTTAGTATTTAAAAAGGTCAGAAATACTAGGATGGTCAGTCTTATTTTAATTAGTTCTCTTGCAAATATATCAATACACATTTTTAAGTAAATAAATAATGTGATAATGAAATATTTAAATAGTTATGTACAAAAGTCTTTAACATCTAAAACTAACTACTTTAAGATAAAAAGAAATAACAAAACAATCTGACTTGTCTGTTTTTCTACCAGGGTGATGTTAATAACAATTTTGGCTGTTTTCTTTGTTTTTTTCACAACCATTTGAATTTAATACTCATGTTCAATTTCATGACCCTAAAAATTGCTGCTTTATTTTTCTCTTTTACAGGATTCTATAAATAACTCTTTTATTATTTTAAACATTTTAAGTAAATGAACAATATTATAATATGTATTTATTCAAAACACAAGCAGGATACAAAACAAGGTCAATTTTTAAGCTGACTTCAACAGGTTTGAATTTAGAGTTTTCTTTCTTCTTGACCAGTTGCCTTTGCAAGGTTAAAGAGCCCATTTTTCTGTCCAACTATTTACCCATAGCTGGTGGGAGAATAGTTGGATGCATACCTTTAATGAGGTCATTAGCACTATGTGAAATGTAAACAGCTCAGTCTAGGATTTGAAATTGGGTTACCGTGTTCATTTCCTACAGCAATATCCATCTCACCAGGAACACTTATTATAATAGAATACTTAAATATAGTAATGTACAAGAGTCTTGTCAGCTTATTATATCAAATTTGTTTATAATGAAAACATTGTCTCATTCTAAGTCATTTTCATTATCATGAAACTGGCTTTCAAAATTAATGAGTTAGTAGTAAGACAAGCCACCTCCCAAAATGGTTCACCTATAAAATACATTATGTCAAAAATTTACTGATTAGATGGCCATTATTAGAAATTTATAAGAGTTTAATGAGACTAAAGACTTTTATATGATATTGAACTAACTTCTAAGCTCAAGAAAATTAGATGTATTTGCAGTGTTTTTACGTGATAAAAGTACAATTATTTTAAGCTTTCATTTGTTATTCTTTCTTTACTTAAGCTTATTGAATATATAAATACAGAATTTTTTTTATATTTACAAGACAGATTAATTATCCAATTTTAAATCTTTTTGCAACTCAATTTGGGTCATGACCATGGCATACTATACTCCAGGCTTGCTCACGGCGTAACTGGAGGCCAATTAAAACATGCTTGATTTACAGAAATTTGGGAAGAAATTTAAAAATACTTCCAATAGCATTTTGACTCTTACCTGAGAATAATAGAATGTGCTGAAATTTAAATAAATGAAAACAGGTATTTTTGTTGTGGATATTAAACAAAACAAAGAGGTTATCAAAATTTTATTTTATTTCATTTCATTTCATTGTTTAATGGCATATCAACCTTCAAGGGTTATTTAATGCCAAAGCCATCCTTATAGAAGAACAGCTGTGATGCTATTTAACCCTTAGCTGGGAGGATAAGGGGGTTCATACCTTTCCCAAGGGTATTTGTCCGAAAGTGAACATAGTAGCACGACTGGAGTTTGAACTTTGCTCTCTATGATTCAGCAGTCCAGCGCTTTAACCATTACACCGGGGGGACACCCCCGTTAAAATTTTAGGTAAAAGATATGATCCACATTATATTGAAACAGAAACATTCACACTATTTACAGGTCTTTCCGAACCCTTTGTTTAATCTACTGAAGGGATTGAATAAAGAGTGTGTTTCAAATTTTCCTTAAAGTTACCAAATTCAGCAAACAGTACCTGGAGAAGTCTGGAAGGCACCAGGACCGATAAAACAAAATCATTCTTGGAAAGTTTCAAAACCTTCAAAGCTGGTTCTTTGTCCGATCTCGGTTTGTAATATTTGCGAAAGTTTTTCTAAACTATATTTGCCAAAATATGAGCATGCTTTCTTTCCATGTTAAAAAAAAAATAAAACTCAGAAATAAGCATAAAAATGTTACTTAATTGTTTATCACACTCCTTTTTCCTTATTGGATGGAAAAAGATGAAACAAAAAAAATAATCATTAGCAAGTGTGGTCAAAAAGAACCTTTAGTTTTCCATATTCAATTGATATATTTTCCATATTTTTCATAATAAAAATGGGTTTCATATTCACTGGGTTAGTTATCATTTCACATATATCCAACTATGTACAAGAGAGCCATTTTTATTTTATCAGAAAGAGATGGTTTTAAATTTTCCTGATTGTCAAATATTTCTCAACCTTCCTGACTAAGTTTATAATCGCAAAATGTACATTGGTAACCTGACTTAGCATTAAAAACATCAATATTTTCATTTTGAATTAAAATCAAAGATATCTACTTCATTGTCATAGGATAAAGTGTACGCCAGTTACCCAGGAGTCCAGGGTTCAATTCCAAGTTGAGTCATACTAAAGACTCAAAAAATGGTACTTGATACGTCCTTTTTTGACACTCAGCATCATAAGGTATGTATCAAGGGTAAAGTGGAGCAATCCAGGGAAAGGAGTAGCACCCTTCCCTACACCTTGGTGTAGTAGCTATTGAAAAGGGAGTCTTCAGGTTGCCCTTGACTATACTTGCCAACTTTACTTACTTAATATGCAGCTTTTCAAGACACTGTTGGACATTTATAAAATTGGTGCCACCTGATCCTTGATGAAGTTTACTAAATTCTTTTTCTAATGGATCAGTTCTAAATTGCCCAAGTAGCACAATGCAAGTATGGTACATGGCAGTAGCAGTGTGATTGGATAATTGTTTTATATGATTACCTTGACTGCCAGCCATTTGACCAAAATCAATGATGAAATCAAATCAGCTGTCATTTGGAGATGTGACTTTAGCTCATAGAAGGTCATTGAATTGATAATCAATTCGAAGGGTCTTAACATTTAAAATTTCCCCCTATGTCAAAACCTTGTTTATGAAAATGGCAGAATCATTCTTATCTGCACTTATTCCAGAGACATTTTCATTTTGAATTAAAGATGCGCATTCTACATTTTTCTGAAAATACTCTTGAGGCAAATCAAAACCTGCTTTTTCAACAGATGAATATATTCAAAAAGCAAATGTGTATTATCTTCAATTAACCAAACTTTTCTGGGAATGTGGGACACAATTTTAAAAAAGCTTGGTTCACTTGATTGCTATCATATATAATAGCCTTTACACCAGCTGATATGAACTGTTAACTCAATTTGTTCAAATAAAAAGGCTGACATTAATTTTAAAATTAGAATAACCAAAAATGTTAAACCCCTATTAAGAAATGTCAATATTACTGATTCAGCAAGAAGAGATAGATTGTTAACTGATTTACCAAATAGTTGTTTGCAATGATATAACATTTTCTTGATATATAGTTCATCAAAGAGAATTATAGACCCTTTTTAATTGGCATTAAGAGTATTAAATACAGATAGCAAAAAAGATTTTTCATTAATTTTGAAACTTTTGGTGTCCTTGTTAATGTTGCTAATGATAGGAATTGAAAATCCTGTCTTAATCTATTGTTCAATGACTGTCATGTTGCATAGTACTTCAAAGCATGTATTACTATATCTGAGCAGTATTTCATTCTAACCATTTTGAGTGCCATTACTAAAAAGTACTTACTCAAGATATCCTTCTTGTGATCAAAAGCCACAGAATTTAAATCTAAAAGTAGTTGGCAACCTTTGTCGTGGGTGACCCGAAGGCTCCCTTTTCAATAGCTAATACACTGAGGTGTAGGGGAGGATGCTATTCCATTCCTTGGATTCCTCTGATTTATCTTGATTCTTTACCTTATAGTGCTAAGTGTTAAGAAAGGTGACATCAAGTATCATTTTTTGAATCTTTGATATGACTCAACCGAGGATTGAAACCCAGTCTTCTGGACCATTTATGAACACTCTACTCATTAGGCCAATAGTCTGGTTGAATAGTTTGAATTTAAATCTAATATCAGATAATATCTTCAAATGTTGACTAAATATCAACTGTTTTCATATGGTTTTTACACAGCCTGCTAACGTAACATATAACTCCATAATGAAAAGTTTGAAATGGCAAATTTTTATAAATTCTCGACATAAAGAGCAAGATACCATCGATAACTTTTGATGATTGAACAGTTGAAATATTTCCATCCAAAACTGCTACAACAGGACACACAAGGTTTTTTTAGTTGTTGATTAGACTTTCTTTTAAATTTGTACAATTGATCTTATCTAATTCTAAAAAAAGCATTCATCCCATCATCAATTTGATTTCAAGCAGTACTTGAGCTTTTTTTATTATCCCTTTGAACAGAAGAGGGTGATGGTATTTGACTCTTTGGCACACATACAGATGGTGGGGTTTTGAGGTGCATTTTTCTGTAAACTTACATAAGAATATTCTTTAATGTATTTTCATTCATTTTGTAAAACAAAAATATCATTTACTTTCATTCTACGTTTAATTGAAACTAACCTAAAATCAGTTTATGTTTAAAATAAAATAAAAAAATTACTTATAAATGACATTTTATTTCAATTTTACAGAAATGAATTTTGCAGTAAAATAGAAGCACAAAAAAGACTTCAGAAAATCTAAACCTCATGGTAGAAGCAAAGCCCATTTACTTTTTTTTTTTTTTTGAGAAGAATAAACTTTAAGTGAAAAATGTTGAACAAACTTAAAGGGAAAAATATGTAATAAACTTTAATTCAAAAGTGCTGAATAAGGAGCTTAAAATTCAAAGTAACAAGAAAACCAAAATTCCTACACACCATTTTTGCAGAGTGAATTACAAGCCCAAAAGTTTGAATTTACAATCTACATATAATATTGTTGTACTCCCTACATAATGGACTCCCCCTCCTCCATAAATACATGTCAACAGAGCGTCAGAGGGAGTTTACCAGACCTGCGTGACTCGGTCACGTGTGATACCACTTGCATAGTGGATGGATAGTTGCTACCCCACTGGACTCTCAGCTTCCTATTAACTAACTACTGTTGAACCAGGTTCACTTGTATCTTGTTTCTGTTACTTGAATATATATGTTTTTCTATCAACCTTTTTGTGTTCCCCGTGTCTTTCTTTTGCCAGCATCACAACAAATATAATAACAAATGATATAACAACTCAAATTAATAATTCTTATTATCCTGTAACCCGGATATAAGAGAGTTACCACGGCTGGATGACAAGTCTCTTATATCCGGGTTTGATCTACTTTGTTTAGTTTACACCGGCTGTGATCTAGGACCAGAGAAAAATCTCTCTTATATCCAGGGTTCTTATATCCAGGTTAGTAAGTAGTACTAACTTACCTCAATAAGATAAAGCCAATGATATCCAGAGGAGGTGCCCGTGGTGTAATGGTTATCGTCGTAGGAATTGGACACGACGATACAAGTTTAAATCCTGGACGAGACTGATTGCATTTCACATAACACTAATACCCTTGGGAAAGGTATGAATCCAATTATTCTCCCTCCAGCTATGGGTAAATAGTAGGACAGATTAGGTTCTTCAGCCTTGGTGAGGCAACTAGTCTAGGAGAAGGAAAACTCTGAATTCAAACCTGTTAAACTCCGCTTAAAAATTGACCTTGTGTCATATCCTGCCCAAGCAGGTAAATATGATAAAGCTAATGATATGCCAAATGTTAGAGAAAATTTTGTCAAATTCTCAAGCCAAAACTACAGGACTAGCTTGCTCAAATGGAAACTGAAACTAAAATGCTGCACAACTGAAATCAATCTCTAGTTCTGTCCCTTATATTTTATTATGACTTGGCTTCTAATATAGAATACCATGGTTATGATCTTTGGGTGAAGAAACTCTGCTCTACAAAAAAAATGCTGTTACAAGCATTAAAAAATATTACAATACTTCCATTAGTTCATCCTTATCTATTTATTTATAAAATTTGCAAAATTGTTACATATATATATATATATATATATATATATATATATATTGTTATGGCCTCGGAAAAGTGCATAAAATAAATAAGACCAACACATACTTAGAGAGAAAAATAAAAGTTATATATGACAGAAAACAAGTAATACAATGTTGCCAGTGTAGCTTTGCTACTAAAATCCCGTGTGGATTACAGTCAAATGTTATATCTTTATTGGAAGAGTCTGTTGTGTATCAAAAATAGGGATGATACCACAACATATATATATATATATATATATATATATATATATATATAATGAGATTATTTATATATTAGAGGTGCTCTGAAAGTAAAGCCTCCAAAATTTGAAAAAAATTGTCTCAATGTACATAACTAGGAAGAATTCAGTATCACCCACAAATAATTACATATCTATCAATGTTTTTAATCAAAAGTTGATTTACTTCTAAATCAAAAACAGCATGGCTTTATGATTTCTCATGGAATATCATACAATCAAAATGGATATTATTTGGTTTGGTTTCTTTGTTTAATGATATATCAAACTTCATGAATTATTTAATGCCAAAGCCTTCCTTGTAGAAGGAGAGTAGAGGAACTATTTAATCCTTCCCCAAGGGTATTTGTCTAAAAGTGAATATAATTGCACAGAGGAAGTTCAAACTCATTTACTATAATTTTACAGTCAAGCATATTAGTCACTACACCAAAGGAACTCCCCAATGGATATCATTAGGTATTATTTATTACCAAACTCCACAGGACTGAAAGTCCATAACAAAGAATATGAATATGTTATGGTTCAAAAGTAATTGCACCTCTAGTATACATTTAGGCAATTTTTTTTTTGCTTGAAGAGTTTTAGTGCTGCAGAGTTTGGTAAGTAATAGTACCTAATAATATCTATTTTGAAAGTATAATCTTCCACTAAAAATGATTAAATTCCTGATATCTTTAAGTTTTTATAAAAGAATGTACATATAGAGCTTTACAAAAGTTATAACTTCAGTATAACCGGCTCATTAGCCTAGTGGGTAGAGAGTTTGCCAATGGTCCAGGAGTTCAATCTCAGGTTTCATCATACCAAAGACTTTAAAAATGGTACTTGATACCTCCTTGCTTAACACTCAGTAATATAAGGTATGTATCAAGGGTAAAGTGGAACAATCCAGGGAAAGTAGTAGTGCCCTTCCCTATACCACAGTGTAGTAGCTTCTGGTCGCCCTTGTCTATGGTCGCCCTCGACTATGGTTGCTCTCAACTACAGTCGTCCTCGACTACAGTCACCAATTTTACTTTATTTTATTTTCTCAAAGAAACTATGATAACACCATTGGATAGAGCATGTTTTCAGTTAGAAAATATTCATGTAATCACTTCTGTTGGCTATACATTTTCCCCAGCAATGAATAAAAACCTGCATACTGCATCATTGAAGGTAGTTCTGAAAGTAATGTCAAGTATTTTATTATATTATCCCACAATGCTTTGTGGTATGGCAGTAGAGTTTGAACATTCTTTTCTGTATCTCATAATTTTTTTGTATTGTTACTGAGAGCAACTCAGCAGGATGTTGCATAGCCCCTTAAAGTCCTTTTCTTATGATGGGCCAGCTCCTCACCTCACTTTTTCATCCTGTCATCTGTTGCCCAGTGTCATTCTTTCATGTTGCTCCCTTGGTTCTTATTGTTGTCTTCTATTGGGATCCCCGCTTGTTTTAAGTTCTTTGCTGGGATAGAAAATGAACATGTGATTACAATTCCGTGTGCACATTTTACTTTGTATTTCTTGGCAACTTTTCTGTGGCCTAAATAGGGAATCAGTTAGAGCAAGATAGAGCATTCAACTTCTTGCATAGAGGGTTTCTCATGATCTGACTTATTTCTAACTTTAGAGCTGTCTTGGTCACCTGAATGAAACCATTCAATGACAGTTGTGGTTTCTGATTGACCTTGAGTTCAATAACTATCTATCATATTGATCAACATGTATTTTTCCACATATTTAATGGCTAAACACTTCATTTGAATGCCACACTACTGGTCAAAAATAGATCTCATAATATTGTAGTATACTATTTGGTGATGTTAATAATACCAATGATACAAATACATATACAAATACAGGCTAACTCCGTCATTTCTGATACGAATGGGTTTATTAATTCTTGGCTTCGGTCCATGACGACACGAGGAGAGAGACACAATTCTTAAAAGCCTATGCTAACCATACTATGCTGCCCCCACCCCAATGAGCGGTGCATTTTGTGATGTTTAAGATCTCAATTCATCTCTGCCAGTTGAGATCCGAAAAACTCAACTGCCGCTGCAACGGTAGAAAACCCAACTCTCATCTTCAACGGTCAAATACCCAACTGACGTCTTTTCAAAATTCTCAAATTCTCTGGACCATCTCTTCTGGGCATGACATCATCCACACTCCAGCCCCATTTCCTCTCTGGGGGTTTATTATGACAATGGTGATTGTCATATCCTTTGCGCGCGAGCATAAACTGCACCAAATGACTATGCACCTGAACTAAGAGACTCGAATTGTTCAAAGCCTTACCAAACTGAGTGATAAAACATTATTAACAAAAAATGATTTTAAAAAATCATTCCTTAATTATATAACAATATATTGTGTAACAAAGTGTCATGAATACAGAGATGTGTAATTAAATTACTACATGTTGAAAAAAGTGTATATTAACATTTATCATTGTTTGTTAGATGTTTATGGAGACCGAACAGTGAATTTGAAAGCAGCTAGGTGGTGGATAATGTGTTTCCACAATGGCAACAGCAATATGACAAGTTATGTTTGACCCAGCCATAAATCCACAAAATGAAGAGGAACTTGATCAGCTCATCCCCAAAAATCAGGTCAATGAACATTATCAGTATTGTGTCGAAGTTGGTCACCTCCATTGGTGCACATTCTTATAAGATTTCTTTCATCACCAATGGTGGTGACTATGTATAAAGATAGTTTTGTCACTGAAAATTTGTTCTATCCCTCAGTGAAAATATGTAGGAGGCATTACTTTTTGAGAGTCATGTATATACATATATATAGATGTATTTACCCAACCCCTCCAATTATTAAATCATAATTATTTAATAACCTTTATCATCCTTTGCAACATCTCACACATGAACAAGAAAAAACTAATAAAAACTCAACTTCAAATCCATGTCTGTTATCTTTAATAGAATATACCAACAAAAATATCTGCTGCCTAAATATTCACTATATGTATATATATATATAATTATCCTATTTACCAACCCCTCCGCTCGGGCAGGATAGGACACAAGGTCAATTTTAAGCGGAGTTTAACAGGTTTGAATTCAGAGTTTTCCTTCTCCTAGACAAGTTGCCTAACCAAGGCTGAAGAACCCAGTCTGTCCTACTATTTACCCATAGCTGGAGGGAGAATAATTGGATTCATACCTTTCCCAAGGGCATTAGTGCTATGTGAAATGCAATCAGTCTCGTCCAGGATTTGAACTCGTGTCACCGTGTCCAATTCCTACGACGACAACCATTACACCACGGGCATATATATATATAATTATTAAGACATGAACATCAGTGTAACACCAGTTAAAAGCTCATATTCCAATTTTATTCAACATATAAAATGAATGATATAAAATGTTGATAAAGGTCTGCTAAAATTCCTTAGAGTTCAAAAGAATTTTACATTATAATGCAACGTGGGACACTGCTGGAAAAGCAAGGACGAGCTCATAAGTGATGTACTCCTATGGACCGCCACATATGGCTGTGCAAAAGCAGGACGACCAGCTCGAGCTTACTTACAGCAACTATGTGAGGACACAGGATGTAATCTTGAAGACCTGCCGGAGGCGATGAATGATAGGGAGAAGTGGCGAGAGAGGGTCAGGGATATCCGTGCTGGTGGCACGACATGATGATGATGATGATGTAACCATCTAGTGTGTCTTTTAGTGTATAGATGTGTATGTATAGAAAAGAATTATTTTTACTTAATAGTTTTGTGTTCAGTTGCAACTATGATAAAAATTTAATGGATTTTGGAGAGTTTTTAATATTTTTTCTTAATATGATTTCACCATAAACTGAGTAAGGCTTTTGTTGTCTTCATAAAGGTGAAAGATAGAAATACTTGAATGTGGTTGAAATATGACTATGACCTTATGACCTGATTGGTACAGGTCATCTTTGTGGCATCTGTTAAATAAAAAGACCTGATATTTAGTGAATTTTGTTGCCGCTTCACCTTTTGGTGTCAAACTATCTGTCCAAGTGCAAATAATCAAATATTTTCCATATCATACACATATATCTATGTATGTAAGATAAATTATGTCTATTCAACTAGGTAGTTATAATGATTGATATTTTTGTTATTCCAATGATAGAAAAATATTTCTACTCAGATGTAACTGAAGGGAAGTTTTGATTGAATCTAAAAATAACTCAAGGGTGAGTCAAAATTTTGGTACTTGCTAGTTTACAGTACTTATATCACACAACCAAAGCAGTTCAAACTATGGAAGGTACCTGCTGTGGTTGGTAGTATTGTGGTAGTAAGAACGCTAACACATGCATTGCTTCACTCTGTGTGCATGATTTGAAAGCCACACAGATGAATGTGTGATGTTATCTAATTCAAGAACTTATGTTTTAGAAGTTCAAACAGGACCATAACACCATGGAAACAACCAGAAATATTTGTTGTATGAAAGGTGAAGGTGCAGTTGATTACAGTAGAATAACTAGATAGTTGAAGATAGTTTCTGCTTTACAAGTTCAAACTTGGCCATCACAATGTGGAAATAGCCAAAGACATTTATTTTGAAAAAGGTGAAGACTCAGTAGAATAACCAGATGGTTAAAGAAATTTTGCTTGGGTCGCAAGAACCTCAATAGTAAACCTAAAAGTGTTGATTTCTTTTCAAGGCTACAGAACACAGCAGAAGCACAGAAGCAAATCTGGCAAGTAACACTTGGAGAAGATCAGGTGAGCTTGGGATCTCACTGTAAAGTGTGAATTGTCACCTTCATGACCTCGGCAAAAGCATCAAACGTTACTGCTGAATTGTGCCTCTTACTACCAAAATATCGAAAAACTTTTGACTCACCCAAGTATATGTAACAAGTTTCTTTCCATTGATAAAATCATAACTTCAAAAGTACAAAACAGTTTTTAAAGAAATTCAGTAAACATGGAAAATTTCATTTCAGCAAATCAGATTATTTGAAGTTGAATTAAGAAAAAAATCATTTTCTCATAGAAACAAAAAATCAACTAATGTTAAAAATGGAAAGTGAAAGGTTAAACATGATTTTATGTTCATAGAAAAACAAATAAATGAATATTTTCTTCTTGGAGATTAGATTTGAACTGAGAATAATCAAAAGTTTAAAAGGAAATAGATTTTTAAAAAATCAGAATCTATTTTTCCACAGTAATCATACATTGATTTCAATGATTTTACACTTGACTATGATGAATGTTCATCTTATTTTTGTTTATTACATTTCTCATTCTCTTTTTAATTAAGTTTTTCCAAACTTCTCTTATTTATATTTCCTGTACAATTATTTCTTGTAAACAAGTCGTAAAGGTTGTCTCCCCTGAGGGCAGCAATGGAAACTTGCCATATTTTACAAATATGGTCTTGTCTGTTTTATTCCTCCTGGCACTTGTATAGAGAAAAATTATCATACAGATGAGACAAAAAAGCAAAAAAATGTTTTAATCAATAGTTAAATGATGATATCTAAGCAGTAAAACTTGAAATTACAAAAAATTTTAGCTTATAACAGTAGAAAAGTTTATCAGTATATTTACAAGCCATAGGCTAACAAAAAAGGAAAAAAGAACTTTGTATCTGGACAAAAATCAGCCAGCTTCACTCCCATTCAATCACAAGGTTATGAAGAGAAACAGTTGTTGCAAGGCTGTTTATGGTAGCTGACCCTACAAACTGTTAAAAATTAGTAAAGTGACTCTGGAAAGGCAAGGATAACAAAATGAGATATTAGGTTATAACAAAGTTGCCAAATTGATTATTTCGAGAAAAATTTGACGATGTAAATAAATTTGCTAGTAGAGCTGTGATTTGTTGTCAGTCTTAGCAGTGTCCATCTCTTACTGATTGGTGTCATTAATGTGTTAGGTTATTGATTCATAGGTCAGGGAGTACATCCCAAGTTGCTAGGGGTCACTGCACTGGACTGGTCAGTCTGTTCCGGTGTATGTCCCAGCATCAGGCTGGTAGGTTAAGAACTGACTGGTCCTCTAAGCTGGATTGGTGAGAAAAACTTTCTTACCCTGAAAAAGGCAGTTTTGAGTTGTTCAGCTGCTGGATTCTATATTGGACTGGCTGGTCCAGAAATTGTTGGTTCTCAAAACTGGATTAGGGAGAAAGATTTTCTTAACTTGAAAAGGCAGTTAAAAATAACTGGACAGTTGAATTCTCAGGGCATCATTGGGGAACTAAGGTGGTATCATCTGGTTACTAGGAACTCGGGAGGTCATCCCAGTGAAAGGAACAGGTAAACTGTAATTCTTTTGCTTTGGTCCATGCACCAGTTGACTCTGTTAATCAGATACGAAACTGTTTTATTCAGACCCAACATTTTATAGCAGTAAACACAAACATAAAAAAAAGAGGAAGACCTTGTGAGGGCTTATCAACGTATCTCCTTTGCAGCCACCCTACCATCCTGTCTCTCACCAATGTTTAACCAACTTCTCTCTTTGGGTTTCAAAACTCAACTGCCCAATGAATCCCAAATAATCTTTTCTTATATAATATCTTCTTAATTATTGCTTCAGCACGTCATATTAGAACACGTCATTAACTTTTATTTAATTTAAATCAATCTTATTCTAAGTTGAGCACATAACTTATTTACTTTTAACGACATCCGACCTCAACAATGATTTGAAACACACCCGCCCGGTGATCTAGAAAATAATCTGTTTAACCTGACATCCCGTCACACGTACAAGAATTACACCATATGAACTTTTGTGACGAAGTACACATACACTCAAAGATTTGTAACCAATCCACAACCTCACCCAACTAAATATTGAAATAATTAATATAATCAATTCTCAATACAATAATCAATATAATATAGTAATCTCCTTAGATGCTGTCGTATCAGGCTCTATAACAGGCGAAGATGAAGTTGTATTTGTTTGTACGTCAGATAGAGCATTCGTTGCGCGATATGTCCTCTCAATAAAAGTGGATTTAAAACGATCAATAGAGACGGTATCTGTGAAGTTACCACGCTTTAGATGTTTTCCAAGCAATCAAGGATTTTCAAAGCTCCCATATACGTTGGTGTGAGAGGTCGTCTAATGGTATAATTCCATATAAAAATGAAGCTGTAGTTTCACAATTGGTGAGGGATAATCACGTCTACTAGTCGATGATACGGAAAAGTGTAAGTCAGTTTGGCTATTTTATATCGTAGTTCCTAAAAGAAAGGAGTTACTGGAGTCGAATTCGTGATGGGTGAAAAATATTGTCCTTGAAGCGAAAGAGGTGCGCCAAAGACGAATTCATCTGCTGAACAGCCTAAATCTTCCTTTAGGGTGTTTCTCAATGATAGAAGAATCAAAGGAAAGGTTGTCGACCCAATTTATGTTATCGTTTCTGGTAGCCAGGGAAGTCTTTAGAGATCGAGAAAATCTCCCTACAAGTCCGTTGGCGCATAGATCATAGGCCGACGTACATCTATACGTAGGCGGTTAAACGCCGTAAAGTGGGGCGACTGGAATTGTAATCCACGATCTGTTGTGACCACCTGCGGTGTGCTAAAGATTACGATCCAGTTCTGCTGAGGTGTCTTTGATTGGTACGGGTGTTAACAAACGATAGAAACGATCCTCTCTTGTCAGGAGGTATTGGTACCCCTGATACATTGGTAATGGTCGAATTATTTCGATATCGATGTGAGAGAACCGAACATCGGGTGTGCTGAAGGTACCAATTGGAGACTTAGTGTGCCGATGTATCTTGCATTCCTATAAACCCAGTCTCGGGCGCCAGAGTTCATATTTGGTCACTCAAAGTGATCTGCCATGTGCTTGAGTGTGGCCTGTTTGGTAGGGGCTGGGAATTGCTGAAGTTCCTGGGAAGTGTCTGCTAGAACACTTTGCAGAGTTGAGTCGGATTTCTGCTTCTCGACTATCAAATCCTGACTCAAGATATCAGCTTAAAGGATGTTGAGTTCATGCTTGGAAAGTGTATCGGCAACTGTGCTGTGCTGTCTTCTTTTACATAGCGAAGATCAGTAGTAAATAGAGAGATACAGTGTGGGGATTTAGGAATTAACAATAAAACTCCCAACCGGATGTTGACTCGTCGGCTGCCACATACAAAATGTATAAACGCGTCGCCACGCATAAGGCTCCACGCATCCATCCGATTAAAATCAGAAAAAAGAAAAATAATAAAAAGTAAAGTAACCAAAATTAGAAGGATTTTGGAGTGGCGAATTTGGAGCCGGTGGAGAGAGATAAATACTCAGGTTTTCTGTGAACCGAGTCTTGTCAGGAAGTTTCCGTCGAACCTACAACATCGTTTTGCTGTCTGGTGTTTTGGGCACCACGCTACGTCCCTAGATGTAGCGTTGGTTAGTCCATTTACCAAGTAAATAAAGGAAAGTATGGAAGAAATGTTTTCGTCTCTTATCTGTTTCTATCTTTTCTTTTTGTATATTTCTTTTGGACTTTCTTTGGACAAGGCATTGCGCCGGCCAGTCAACGTGGGGTAAAATAATATAACCAAAATATGGAGTCAGATATCTTACGGCAACACAGCCTTGCCCTTAGCCCCTGACCTTCAAAAACCCTTTTAAAACCCACAACAGTCTAAGTGTCTGATCTCACAAAAAGTATATTTGTCGGAGCTGTTGTTCATAACCGGCATCGAGGGCTTTGGATTGGTAAAGATTGTGAAAGGCTGACCTTCTAACAGGTGTCAGAAATGCTTGATGGCCAAATAAATCGCAAACAATTCTCGAAAATAGAAAAGAGTTTAAAGAATAATTTAAATGAAAAGATATATGAACATCTGAAGAATGCATGTGTGCACATTTGAACATCAGTATAGTATCGTGACTTGGCTAGAGAGAGTTCAGCTGAATAGAACGCAATGAGTTTATGTTAAGAATTTAACCAAATCCTCTGTTTGATGCATCTTGCATCGAATCAGTGGGTTGTTTTAGATAATAAATGTTCATTTGATGAAATTTGCCTGCGCAGTTTTGGCTGATCCAAATGCAAGCAGAGTGTCGCCCTCCAAAAAATTCACTTGTTCGTTCTCTGAACGTATTTAGTTAGCTGGTTTAGAATCGAAGAACAGTTAGGAATGAAACGTTGATAGCAGATGATCACTCCTCTAAAATGTCGGAATTCTTTGATAGATGTTGGTACTGGAATGTCCTGGGCTGCATTCACCTTCTCAGGCAGTGAAGCAATCCTATTAGCATCAGTGTGACGCCAAGGAAGTCGATGTGAGAAGAATCGAATACGCACTTGTCCCGATTCAATCGGAAGCTGAAGTATAATAGGCGCTGTAAGACTTCGTGTAGGTGCTGTTTGTGTGAAGTAATGTCCACACTTGTTATCAAGATTTTATCGGTGTATGCATACACAAATGGTAGTTGATGCAATATATCATTCATCAGCCTGTGGAATGTTTTGACTGTATTACACAAATCGAATGATATTTTTATGAATATGGGCCAAAGGGTGTTGTAACTGAATCTTAGGAATGTCCTCCGGTGCAACTGAAACCTGATTTTGAAGAAGATGGACGCGCCTAATAATTCAAATGCGAAGTCATGGAGTATGTCGAAATTTTGGGGGTCGTTACCAAAAACCAACTTTAAAACAAATTAACAAAACAAAACAAAAAATACTTGACGTAAAGGTTCTAATGCTAAAAATAAATAAGCCAGAGCTAAAAACAGACGAGACACTTATTACACAAGTTATAAAATGCTTTATTCTATGAAGTGGACAAAAACAGACTTCAGCATGTAGGTTGCATATCAGTCCCTATGCAAGAATTAATCCATTAACAAAACGTAAAACAAAACCAACATTAAAAACATAAGCAAAAATTACATATCCCTTACATTCATTAACAAAACATAAAACTAAGGTAACATTAATAACAATATCTAAAATTACATGTATCTTACTTCCCTGTAAGCGGCTAAAACCGGTTCCTTTTTTCTTTCTTTTTTTCTCCTTGTAGGGCAACCCCAAAAACTTCTTAATTTATGTAGTCTGTTATTTTTTTGGAGTCTTCTTCTCTTTTCTTTAGTTTCTTTATTTTTTTCTTTCTTCTTTCTTTCTTTTTCTTTCTTAGTCTGTGGTGAGAGTTTACTCTTTCCTTTTTTTCCTTTCTGGTTGTCTTTTTTCTTTCTCCTTTTCCTCCTTCCCTCTTTCCCTCCCTCCTTCTTTCTTTCTATCTTTCTTTCTGTTCGGAATCTACAGGTCCTTTCGACATGAATTATTCCTGTTAGTTTTTTCCTTGAGATAACTAATAAACAAAGTGGCAACTTCTATTCCACTAGTTAGAGAGAATTATTTATCTCTCAGCTTTACCGAAAAAGTGAGTTTCAACTCAAAAATCTCCAGGCATGCATCTCTCAGAAATCACGTTTCTTTGCTTGACCTTAAAAAAAATTCTGCAACGAGTGATCTCCAGCACATCCTCACTCTAGGATGGGTTATCGAGGAAAGAGGACCAAATTTTACTTCCTTCTCCCACTTCCACAAAAGAACCCTTGACTCTTCCCCCACCACAATAGCAGCGTCAAGTCCACCGTTTTGGCTAATCTGATGCTAATAAGGACAGCTCTGTTCCTTTCTACTACCCTCCAGGTAGGTGAATCTAAAAATACTTTACAATCTACTATTCTGTAGTTAGAATAGCAAATTGTTGGTCTTTTCTCAGTGAACAAGTCTTTCTGCAAAAACTTTGTACAAGTAACCGTCAGGAATAACTGATGAGTTCGCTATCAATAGTTCATGTAAATCTGAAAGTCCGAGCAACCATGCTTATGATCCAGGTGTAGCTGTTGTGAGGTGTATGGACTATTTGAGGGGTGAATTGTGGCATCATTCAACATTTCATCAGATGCTTTCTTGGCAAACAGTAACTTGTGTGGCAGTAGTCATCAAGAGCAGAAGTACGTTGGTTTTCTAGATATCTTAATGAGGTGTCGTGTCTGGTGTTTGCCTGAATGAGTATTCTTAACTGACTGAAGTAAAACAGTGTATTGGTTCAGGATGTACAAGTACTCCCAAATATGGCAGCTTGCTACACAGATTCTACTTATGCTGTGGCATGTATGAATTCCTGCACAGTAGATATTGGTAATATCCAAATCCCAGAAATTTTGTCCAAAAATTTTCTCATATGAACTGCAAAATTCTAGTGCACCAGGAAGTCTTTGTCAAGGATGGGTGTCGGCATTCACCAGGATGAATGGCCAAGTATCGTCACACCCCATGTTGATATTTAATGTGAGGGATTTGCTGCCATATGTCTGTATAGGCGAGCCGTTAGCTGCTTCAAGTTTGAACGGGGTGGGCTAATTATAGTTGCGGTATGCATAGGGTATCACACTGATTACTGCACCTATGTCAACTGAGAATTTCAGCTTGTTATTTCAGTCCCACACATAGAATTGGCGACAATGTTTATCTATACCAGCAAGGTCTTTTGCTGCTACGTGCTGGATTTGTTGTTTCCCTGAACCAAATGATGATTGCAGGGACATCTTTAGTTTTGAACCTTGGAACCGTATTTGTGGTGAAACCAACAAATGTCCGGGTTTGTATGCTGTCTTCAACTGGAGCTGCATGGTCGACTCCTACCATTCCATTCAAAAGGCAAGGGACTTCTCGGTCCACAGCATTGCAAATCTTTTATTTGCTTCCATAGATCAGCTACTGCTTTCTACAAGTATTTGATATTGTCTGCCAGTGTTCACAGTGGATTTTTACCTTTATCAACTGTTGCAAAAATAGTATTGGCAGGATCAGGTGGTTGGTCCAGAGATGTGTTTCCAGACATCGAGATTAGGATCTGATTTATCGTTTCAGGTAGCCTATCTAACCACTGGCCTCAAAGGATTGGTTCTACCATAGTATGTTTCTCCAGGTGACACTTCTTGTGTTATATGAGTTAGGATGGAGTTTTATCTCTTCTGGTGACATTATTGAAGATTTCGTATGGGAGTGGTCAGAACGTTTAAGTATAACCTCTTTGAGTTAGGGATTCCAAGGATAACAAAACGAGATATTAGGTTATAACAAAGTTGCTAGATTTATTATTTCGAGATAAATTTGACAACATTAATAAATTCATTGTGGTTTTGAAAGTCTCTGTTGAGCTGAAGATTTGTCGACGGTCTAGGTAGTGTCAATCACTTGTCAATGTGTGAGGTTATCAGTTTGTAGGCCAGTAGCACTGGGCTGGTTATTCTGCTATGCCAGATGTTGCTGCATTGGGCTGGCGAGTTTGGAACTGGCTGGTCCTCTGAGCTGGATTGGCAAGATAGTCTAGGTTCTATATAAAAACCTATAGTCCATTTTTTATTTCTCTCAAGGGATATTCATAAGTTTATTTAAAAAGTTAATGTACAGGTGATACTTAAGTCAGGAACTTTAATCTTAATATATATATATATATATATATATATATATATATATATATATATATGTAATTGGCGACCATAGTCGAGGGCGACCAGAAGGCCCCCTTTTCAATAGCTTCTACACCGAGGTGTAGGAGAGGGAGCAACTCCTTTCCCTGGATTGCTCCACTTTATCCTTGATACGTACCTTATATTGCTGAGTCTTAAGTAAGGAGGTATCAAGTACCATTTTTTAAATCTTTGGTATTAATCTTAATTAGTCATTGATATTAAGTAAGGGGCATAATTATACTTAAGTAATTTATTCTTAAGTAAAAAACACAATGCAAAACAAAAACGATAAAAGATTTTAAAGAATAATTTAAATGAAAAAATTGTATGAATATCTGAAGAATGCATGTGTGCCAACTTTGAACATCAGAGAATCATTTTTTTTAGATTAAATATTTTTCTTTCTTCATTTTTGCTGAAATTCCATTCATTATTTTGTTCTATTTCAAATTTTCTCATTGATTTCATCAATAACATTGTATTTCAAAAAGTTTTTCAGATAGATAATAATAGTCCCTGCACAACCAGACTTTCACTTAATCAATATTTGGTTGGCAAGCCACAACTTGGTTTGGTTAACATTTTTATATAATCCTCCAAAATATTGAAATATTAATTAAATCAGTCACAGTTTCTTGTTTCTAACTCAAATACTAATGACCTGATATGGTGTTTATATTCATTTATATTTTCTCACCATCAGATTATATTCTTTCAATTATTTGCACTGAATTTTTTTATTAGTAAACAGTACATTTTCAGTCCAAATTTTTTTATTAGTATAAGAATAATTCTGCATATTAAAGCACATACTGCCTTAAAGATGCTTTATATGGTGTAATGTTTATTGAACTAGGCTAGCAGTTCATGACTAATGAGTTTGATTCTCACTAGGTGCCCCAATTAAGCTAAGTAAATTAGTATCTGCTTATGAGACCGAAGCATATTGATAGTGAGCCAAAAGTAGGTGGACAAGTAATAACATTAAAGTATATACATTTATTTTGTGTAAAAAAATACAACTTTGCACCTACTTTTGACTCAACCTGTACAGTATCATTTGTATTGATAGAGATATTTGATGACCATTTATGGTATTCTTAATAAACTTTACTCGAATTATCAAGAGATTCTTTTTTTTTTTTTTTTAGAAATGAGCTGACAATTCTTTATTTAGAGTAAAATTTGTGAAAACTGCACATGAATAGTAGAGGAAGTAAGGCAAAATAAAAGTGAGTTGGCATTCACATATCGACTGTAGTAATCCAAAGTCTGGCATGAATTTTTTACTTAGCAAGGACATGAATGAAAACTGTTTCACTTGGCCATTAAAAACAGAGTAATATATTCAATCTACAAAATCAGATTTATGTGTACTATTTATAAATCCTTCTTCATTGAAGAAGTAGGTAATCGCTGTGACATAGTCTGTAAGGAGTCCCTGTGGCATAGTGGCTAACAAGATGGACTATGACCTCATAGAAAGCAAGTTCAAACTCCTGTTGCACTATTACTTTCACTTTCAGACTTATACCCTTGGGCAAGGTATGAATCCTCATATCCTCCCATATAGTACCACTAATGTTTTTTTGAAAGGATGACTTTGGCATAAAGTAACCCATGAAGGTTGATATGCCATTAAACAAAGAAACTAAATCATCATGGAAGAAGAATGAGATTGGTAAAGAAACTTGTTTATTCACCTATTTAACTACATTGAAATAGAGGGTATGGCAGAAATACCTCCTATATTTTAAATTGTTACCTATGTAGTGCAAGTCAACTTAGGCAAGTGGCAATGATAGCTCCATCTAGCAAGCCTCTTACCTTTTTTTTTAGATTTGATCATGGCTAGTGTTGGATTGTTTGGTAGGAGGGCTCCTATATGTGTCGGCAATCTACATATTGTCAGCACATATTTATAGACTTTCACATGAGTAGAAGCAGAAGATTAGCCAATGAGAAGCAACTTAGGTAAAAGCAGTAGATTAGCCAATCAGAGATGACTAAATCATATATCAACAATGGCAAAATAACTTAATGCAGCCTTGTTACTTATAAGGACAATTTTGTATCGCTCAACTAAAAACAAGATGGCAACTCAAATTCCAGTAGCTTGGCCAGGCCATATTTTGAAAAATTGACAAAAAGATCAAAAGTCATGTCTAGCAATATTTCTGCCACTTTTGGCAAATAGCACCCCTTAATTCTTCGTGGTGGCTTTCTTTTAATCAATAAACCTGTGATTCTGAAATTTTCAATCCATATCTATTTCCTTTCTAGAACATCATCATTACAGAGTAACAGGAAAGGAACTCAAAAAGCTCTCTGTGTATCAATTCAAGATTCACTAGTCTTAAAAAATATTCCAACAGCAAACATATGATATGCACCGGTCCAAGCTATTGAATAGACAGATACTCTTACTACAAGGATCATTAAATAAGTTTCCAAACTTTTTTCGTATGGGCACTTTTATTGATAGTACACACATGAAACTCTGGTCCCTTTCAAAGTAATCTCCTCCAGCTGCAATGCACTTGTTGTATCATTCCAACAACTTCTGCAAGGCCCCATGGAAGTCCTCTAGTGTGAGCATGTCTATGACCTTTGTCACAGCCTCTTTCATCTCAATTGTCTCATAACAACAGCCTCTGAGCTTAGGGAATAACCAAAAGTCACAGGGAGCAAGGTCTGGACTATAGGGAGGGTGAAGAACTGTCTTGATGCCCATCTTGGTCAAATAGTCTGTGACAAGGATGGGGTTGTGGACTGGTACATTGTCCTGCTGGAAATGCCACTGACCCGATTTGAAGAGTGCTGACCTCTTCCGACAGAATCTATTCCTGAACTCCCTTAAAACCTCAACATAGTAACCCTAGCCCTAAGTTTAACCCTATGGCCTATCAACTCTGGTGTATTGACTTCCTTACTCCTCCCACACCTGTCATCATCCCTCACAGACTCCCTGCCTTCTTATGCCACTCAAAAACTGATGCTCGATTCATGCAAGATGGTCGAAAAGCAGTCTGAAGCATTCCATATGTTTCTGTAGCATTTTTTCAAGTTTAAAACAGAATTTTATTGCATATCATTCTTCTAAAGTGTCCTCACGTCCAGATTGCATTTTTGAAATTCACCAGCTGTGACAATCAGAACTTAGAAGGGTGTATTCCAATTCCTGTTGTAGCTGTTCATTTGAACATGAAATCATAAAAACTGGTCAGTCAACTCATAAGATGTATAGCAATAATGTACTGAATTTTCAAGTGTCTATGACAATTTAAATGCCTGTACAAAAAAGGGTTCGCAACTTATTGAATGCACCACGTACTTGCAACACACAAGTGACAGTTTAAAATGTGGGAGGTATTTCAGTCACAACCTGTATTATAAGATCTTGAAACTGTTCTAACTTGGATGACTTGATAGAAGAGAAACACAATAAAAACTGAAGTCATAATCATTGCACAGTTACAGTAAGATTCAAATGATTTAGTTTTCTATCAGTCATGGTAAGACCTTTTACAGTTTTATTCTATTAACTTCTCAGAGTAATACTGGTCCATTGACCAAGGAGGTAGATTGTTTGCCAATGGTCCAGGAGACCTGGGTTCAATTCCACGTTGAGTCATACGAAGACTCCAAAAATGGTACTTGATACCTCCTTGCTTAACACTCAGCATTATAAGGTACATATCAAGAGTAAAGTGGAGCAATCCAGGGAAAGGAGTAGCACTCTTCCTTACACCTCAATGAAGTAGCTATTGAAAAGGGAGCCTTCAGGTCACCCTTGACTATGGTTGCCAACTTTACTCACTATTAATATACAGTGGAAATAAAATAAACATCAATGTTCATAACTTTTTTTAAAAAATATCTAAATCGATTTCAGCCAGATTTTGTCAATGATTCCCAAAAATATGTGAATGAGAATTTTCAAAAAACTGAATAATGGTAAATATGCTGCTGCTAGCCAAAATTGAACACATAATCCATGACTTCCTAATAATGTTTACACTAAAGGTTATGAATGTAAGTCAGCTGACATTGTGTTTTTTAGAATAGAACAATAGTGTTATGACTGGAACCGATCATTACTGGCCTTTCAGATAAACACAGTTTCAGGCAACCAGTGATTTTTTTTTTCTTTCTGTGGAAAGTGAGACAAAAGTTATTTCCTCTGTTAAGAAAGTCCTATGTTTTACATGTCAATGTTACCAATAATAACCAGTGAAAATCAATGAAGAGGATTTATTATTTAGATGAATAAAAACTTGTTACAGAATGAGAAATGTATATGGAAATATCTATTTAGAGAGCTGGGTCAGCTCCCATGGAAAGAATACTAACAGATACTCTTATCTAATACAATTATGTTCATCAAAGAAGCCAACTAGAAATGGTTAAGTCCAAAGTGAGAACAATTCATATTTGTTTTTTCAAAAGATCTAGCATTTTTTAAAACAATAGTGATGGCTATTTTGTTTCTGTTTAGATGTTATCTACAATAGACTTATTTTAGTCAGTTTCTATTTTTAATGAATTATCATTTCCTAAAACAATAATTATTAATTTTTAATTATTAATTAGTATAATATCTTCATTTTTTGTACAATGTGTTTTTATTCCAGCAATAAGACTTAAAACATACATTACTTTTTTCCATGTTTTATAGATTTAGTTTTTCAATTTTTCACTTAAAACTCTTGAGTACCACTAAACTGGAATAATGTGTTGGTTATACTGAATTTATAAAACAATATGAATCCTAGTAAGCAAGAAAAAAGATCTTTTAAAATGTTGAAGGTCTCTTGAGTAGAACTGTAGCATCATTAGCTTCATAAATCAAAGAATAACTCTTGTAGTACAGGTATTAGAACAACAACAATAATAAACTTGTTTTTTTTTATTTCTATGATCATCAAATAGATAACAAGCTGTGAATCACCTGAATTCATTATATAAAAGCCATTTTGTTTCTCCTCTGAAAAATAACTGATCCCAAGTCACTTAAAAAACACACAAAACAAGTTTTGTGTTTTCACCCCATTGAGAGATAAGTGTACAATTTATGATTATCTTACTTTGTAATTCTTCTTTTGAAGAGCTTAACCTTTGAGACCAATTTTTTGTGATTTATGTATAACATAGGAAACAATGGCTGGCTAGAAAATTGGCAAATATAAATTTTTCAAAAAATCTACATTGCAACATAAAACATATCAAGAGTAACAGAAACTAACAGATTTTATTAACAAGATCAGATCTCACCAATATTTTGTTCTGTCAACATTGATGTCTTCTTCAGTTTGGTTTAGGAAAAATGAATTTTGCAATGAAAATCAATGTGAAGTAACAGAATCATTAGAATATTACTTCTATTTAACATTTAGTAAAATATTTTTATAAAGTGTATGATGGAAAAATTAGTAAACAGTAATTAAATTGAAGAGTTTTAAAAATGTAATACAACAAAATAGTACATTTGTTAATTTTACAATATTTAGCTTATTACTGAATTAAAAGTGAAGCCAGTAAAATGGATTAAAACTTCTTAAAGTCAATGATATACAATTATTTCCTAACATTATTTGAATTTTGTTATATCTTTTGAGTAACTCCTTGGTCTGTTTTATCATTTTCTATATTTTACTCTCATTGTCCAAAAATTGTTTCTGCCCCTTTTAAAAGAATGTTAAAAAATATTTTATTAGATTTATTCGGAGTCAAAAGTTGCTTGGGCTTAGCTTAACTTTGTGACCAGTTTCTGTTTTTGGTCTGATAATCATACACAACCATTTATAAAGTTAAGAATGGTATTAAAACTACTTATATAAATGGGTGTTCTCATATATTTTATATAATAAACACCCACCTAAACATGGTATGACACTAAACTACATCTGATGGTGAGGTTCTAGTTCTGAAAAGTGTGGAGTACCTCTTCATTGCCATTATTCCCTGGTCCACTCTGACCTGGAGTCGTACTTAGCTGTAAGGTCCTATCTGTGGATCAAATAGAACTGTTTTGAAAGTTATTTGTATTAGATAGGAATATTTGAAGCCATAGAAATATAAGTATTTTGCATTAAGAATGATTACGTAAAGATATTTATTTACTTAATTACTTGAAACTGCATAACAGTGCAAAAAAATGACTATTATGAGACAGAAATAATTACCTGAAACAATGTAATTGTTAGTATTAGGAATACTTGAAACCATACAAATGTGTACAAATTATTTGTATGAGATAGGAATACTTGATATCTTATCTGTTCAAAATCAAAAACATAAATGTTGATATAAATATGCAATTAATGTAATTCCCAAACCTCAAGGCATAAAATAACCCTAGATGAGTTGTCATGCCATTAAAATCAATCAATAACAATTCAACATAAGTAAAAACAAAAGGTTTTTCTCACCCATATCACAACATGTACTCTATGACGAAAGACAAACCTAGAGGAATACAAAAACACCCATTCACTTTGTTCTTACAATCTTTTCATTGCAGAGGATTAAAAAACTTCAACTTGACACTAAATGGAGTTTGGTTTAGTTTAGTTTGGCTTAGTTTTATGGCATATCAACCATTATAGGTTATCTAATGCCAAATTAATTTATATGCATATAAGCTGTTCTATTTCAAATAATTCAGTTTAACATAAGTGCTCAGTTTAAATGTCAAACAGTTCTATTTGAACCATACATAGGACCCTATCAGGTGTTACCACTCCAGGCCAGAGTAGACCTGGGAGGAATGGCAACAAAGAGATACTCTGCATTCCCCAAAGCTCCAGCATTACTGGAGCCTCACCATCAGTGTCATATCCAGGACTCTCGTTATGGGAGTCTTACACTAAATGGAGTTGAAAAATAAGAAAATGATCTTGAATTTTATAATTAGATCAGAGGACTAGTGAATTTATTGATTTCCCATGTTAATAGCTGTCTATGATTATATTGATGCTTCTATTTCTAATAAGCATTTAATAGTTATCTCCATTATATTGAGAATTTGAAGGATTAAAAAACAATGTTCAAGGTAAATGTAGGTACTCCAAAATAATCATTTAGTTGGATGAGAAATTGTTTTTTTCTCTAATCTCAAGCATTGAAAGTGTATTGCTCTTCTAAAAAATCTTACACTGTTGATTTTGTTGGATTGCAGTTACACACACACACACACACACACATATATATTTATATATATGTGTGTGTGTGTGTGTGTGTGTGTGCATTTGTGTGTATGTGTGTGACGACAATCTGACAAAGTCTGGTGGTGTCATGAGATACTGCAGGGGCGCTTTGGGCTAGTGGTAATGATGCTTCGGGCCCGAGACCATGCCTGAACCCAGAGTCATCATCTTATGAAGGCTTTGTTGGAAGCAATGCTGTTGTACAAACATCAGTTATTGTATGATACCTCTATAAATTCACAAATGTAAGGAAAATTTTAATAATACATATGTGTAATAGTTAGTGTCAAGAATGGACATGGTTACCTGAATTCAAATTCTGGACCAGGCTGTTTACATTCTACATTGCACTGTGGAAAGTATGAATCCAACTATTCTCCCTCTAGATATGGTAAATAGTAGGTCAGACTATGCACTTTAATCTTGGTATGGCAATCAGTCTAGTAGAAGGAAAACTCTGAATTCATACCTGTTAAACACCACTTAAAAACTGACTTTGTGTTGCATCCCACCTGCAGTAGAATTGAGTAGATTCATACATTGTCAATTATTGTTAATTTTGGAATAATGTGTCTTTTATGTTAATTTCAATTGCTTTATATTGCCGGTACTCAGACCATTGTTCTGTGAACATTAGTAAACAGTGAAGAATGTGAACATATAACTTTGACAAGACTTGAACTTGCATTTTTTTTTCTTTAAAGCTCAACTCTTTAAGTTATAAAAGCAAATGATTGCAAAAGTTTAAATCTAAATTGTAACTTTTTTTCCATATTTTCCCAGATGTCTAACATTTGATATTTATACTAAATACACTATGTCCATCTTAATATCTTATTTTATTGTCAAAGAAAGCACAATTGAATATCATTAATTTTTTACAATTATTTTTAAAACTTATATTCCGTTGCTTTTTCTGAAACTACTCAGGACATTGTTAGCCTCGTTGATGCAACTCAGATCATACTGTATATTCTGCAAAGGAGTAAGAACTCCTCCACCCCATAAAAATGGGGTCCTGAGAATGATACTAAACTGCATCTGATGATGAGGCTCCAGTTCTGGAGAGTATGGACTACCTCTTCATTGCCATTACATTCAGGTCTGACCTCCATATGACCAATAGCCTATCAATAGCTGTCCATGCCTTTGCTAGTCGCGTGTCGATGTCTGTCTTGGTTGATGAGACACTGCTTCCCAGGTAGGTGAACTTGTCAACTAGTTTCAGAGAGCTACTGTTTAGTGTGGAGATGTTGCCTGTTTGATGCATAAATAAACATATAAATACATTGACAAATGCATAAATTCATAAAAATATTTGAAATGGAAAACCCGCCATGATGGTTATACACACACATACATACACATGCACACACCTGTCTTAACTGATCAGCATCAATTTTCACCTTCTTTACCATTTTAGAAAAGCCAATTATTATATCCTCAAGGCTACAATAACTAATGATTTCCTTTGCACTGTCATTGCTAATAGATCCAAACCTCTGAAGAGCCATTTCAGATAAACGATTTCATAACTTGGAGACTGTGTTTGGCACTGAGGATTCCTGAAAAGTTGACAGAGTCATGGCATTCTGCCAGCAGTCGATTCTAAACATTTGAGAGTTTATCTTTCAATTAGGCAACTGGGACATGAGCCTAATATGCAGAAACTTCATCGCCGTTTGTGATTGATAAAGTTTGAAGGTGCTTTTCTATTCTTGGTTGCCAATTCCAGTACTTACCACTGGAAGATAATTTGAAAATATTCCAGTCACAATTATAGACCTTTCATAGCAATTGTGGAACATTGTGAACATTCTAACTTCTTTAATGGTATATCAACCTCCTTGGGTTATTTAATGCCAAATCCATCCTTCTAGAAGAACAGTAGTGGTACTATTTAACCCAGAGCTTAGAAGATAAGGGGTTCATACCTTTCCTAAGGGTTTTGTTTAAAAGTGAATGTAATAGTGTAACTGGAGTTTGAACTCACTATCTATGATTCTGCAGTCCAGCACTGTAACCATTACACCATTAGGACACTCTCAACCAACTTCTTTGTGATCTGATTTTTATATATTTTTTCTTTGTATGTACAATATTTTGAGTTCCAAAAGTTATGATATATAAAAGAGCAAAAGAAAGAACTGTGAGTTTGTTATGTAAATATTCTTTAGTTTTAATGCCTTGTTCTACAGATATTAATTTAAAGTTACCATTTTTTTTTCCAATACTTAATCATATAAGCAGAGAACAAAAGACAAATTTGTTAAGCGATGTCCAGTTTGCAAACTGAGCCAGTCTTTCTCAAAACTAGAAAAAAAAAAAAAAAAAGAGGAAATAGAGAAAGTCTGAAAGTAAATAATTTTATAATACAACATTGCAGCAAAAAATAAATAAATAAATAGATAAATGAATAAATATAAGAACATTTTGGTTTTATCACATTTTATTTGACAACTACCATCTTTTTCATACTGTCTCAATATTTCTTTATAAGATAATTACAGAAATGACAACTCAAATGACAAGGGGGAGAAAATAAGAATCAGCTGCCCTCAGTAAAGACCAAGATCAAGTAGAGTAAAGTAATCTTAAGAAATGTTCAGTGGTTCTCTAGATTTTCACAAACAGCCAAGGCCAGACATTTAAACAACTTCAAAGAATGAGAGAAGGCTTTGAGTTTTTTTTTTTTTATATAAGCAATATGATATATTTTATTGCAACACATTTATACCTACTCATATATATATATATATATATATTTATTTATTTATATATTTGTCATCCACAGAAAGACTGTTTCGTTGTATCACAACTCTTCATTGTGGCTAGACACATAGGAGGTGTGAAGCTGGGATTGAAACCCGCCCAACTTTATGATAGACTTAGTATCCTACTGCTCAGCCAACAAGAAAACCATGTCAGCTCAGGAATTATAAGGCATTAAGTAGTCGCTTTTGTTTATATATATATATATGGATGCATCTGTGGGTGAAAAGTAATGCACACACATATATCCAATCTCTTTGATGAAATAAACTGGGAATTCTTCCAATTTGTAGCCATATCAGTACTAATCCTTGGTTCCTTCACTTGGATTTTAACAAAACATCTGGAGAAGAAGTTAGATAAGAACTACACAAGGATACTTTGTGCTGTTTTTTTGCAAATCCTAGAAGCAGCACCCCACAAAACAGCATCTGTATGGCCACTTACCTCCTATCTCTCAAACCATCCAAGATGAAGAAGTAAAGATTGTGATGCTGCATAAATAATTATCCAAGGATGAGAGTTATTTTATGCGCATGTGACGTTGAGGGCAGTCTGGCACTTGACCCTCCACAAAAATAAGTACTAGTCAAGACTCCTATTTCGGGCATATGGTAAACTGGCAAATAATGTGGGGGTTAATTTGGGGCTAGACTGACGCTGGCAAGGGGGGTTCCAAATTCACTTTCACATACCCCACCAAGTCTTTCGTTTTCCTACCCCCTCAGATAACGGACAACATGGACTTCAAGGTTAGAAAATATTAACTGTCATCAAATTTCCAAAATTCCCTTGTAATGTTTTAAGGTGAATAAGACATTTAGTGAGAATTAATGAAAGAGATACGAAGCTGAAACAGATATGTGCAAAAGAAGACGACTCAATTGATAAATAACACAACCAAAAGATTTCAACATAAGGGTGCATTTAAAATATAAAAAGTAAAAGTAAAGTTGGCGACCATAGTCGAGGGTAACCCGAAGGCTCCCTTTTCGATAGCTACTACACCAAGATGTAGGGGAGGGCGCTACTCCTTCCCTGGATGGTTCTACTTTACCCTTGATCCGCACCTTATAATGCTGAGTGTTAAGCAAGGAGGCATCAAGTACCATTTTTTGAGTCTTTGGTATGACTCGACCTGGGATTGAACCCAGGTCTCCCGGGCCATTGGCGAACACTCTAACCGCTAGGCCAATGTCCGGTATTTAAAATATAACGAAGTTTAAATAGGCAACAACCAAATAAATAATGATAAGATTTAAGAAACAGTTCCTTTTTCTTTTTTCTTTTCTTTTTAAAATACCGGCTATATTAAGCCAGCTGGCAGTATCAAACATAAATGTCTCTCAACAGTCCTTTTCTTCTTTCTCCTTTTCCTCTTTCACTTGAGAAAATGCTTGCTTAAGTCACCTGGCTGAAGCATGTAACAAAGTTCATTCACTAATTTACTGTTGATGAAACAGAATCCTTTCAGTTTCTCACTTTCTTTTTTGAATACATATAATTCCAATATTTAGGAAGGGTAGAAGGAAAAACCGTTTAAGTTCTACTTATCTTTGCTAAGGCCTAATATTCAGGTTCCTTTCTTTTACGGGCGAGTGACATCCTCAGAGTTGGTAGAATTGGCGTCTCTCTTTCGCCAATGTCTGTCCAGAACTAAAGATTCTTTTTGCAGGCGAGGGACCTCCCGGAGTTTGGCTGTAAACCAGCGTCTTTGTCTGCCGACTTCTGTCCTTAAACTGAAGATTCTTTTCCAAATTTCTCCAACGGAAAAATGTCATTTTGGCGCTAAAGGGTTTGTGGCCAATCATTTAACTTTTTCCTTCCCCCACTATTTCCTCCGGTCATGCTACTAGAGTGACCTGGATTCCTTTCTTTGTTCAACAGGCTGCAGGTCATAGAATGCGAGAAGCTTTGACCTTCATTCTCCTACCATTTTAGCAGTCAGTCTTAGTGATTGTTGATTCAAACACAGAAGGGTAGGGGAATTAACCTCCCTTTCCCTCTCTCGGTTGCATACCACGTCACATCCCTTCCTTTCAAGAGAAGAAAATAAAAGACATAAGAAAAAAGGGTAATTGTTTTCACTCTCCCATTTCCTTTTCTTCTTTTTTCCACTTCTTCACGTTTTGACGATTTTCTCTCTCGTTCCTCTTAAATCTTAACGTTGAGGAAGAAAATTCCTTTTTCCTCATTTTCTTTTTCTTCCTCTCTTCATGTTTTTGACAAGTTTCTAGTCTTTCTTAAATATGAAAATTGAGGAAGAAAATTCCTTTTTCCCAATCCGCTTTTTCTTCCCCCAACACAGTGAAAGACTATCTGCCACTACATTTTTGTGGGACATCAGAGAATAAGCCTGGGTACTTTTTCATCAACTTCTCGATGTCCTCTCACTCTGGTATTGACAAATGGCTTAGCTTTTCCTCGAACTTATTCAGAATTACCAAGTTCTTAAGCTTAAGAGGCGGGTTTCTCACTGCCAGTGCCTCCTTCCTTTCCACTGTTCTGCTTTCAGTGGCAACTGCTAGAACAGGCTGTCCTTCTCAATGGACTTATTTCTTTAGTTTGTTTATATGACACACTCGTTTCTTCTTCCTTCCCTCAGGGGTATCAATTCGATATGTCCTCAAGTCGATTTTCTGTGATACTACATTTGGACCTATGTATCTTCCATCAAAGTGGGATCCTCTATTTGGGGATAATAGTTGGCCCTCTTCGCCCTTTTCAAACTCTTTTTTCTTCGCCATTTGTAAGGGTCCTCTCACTGTTCTCTTATCCTCTAGATAAGTGTTAGGGAATTTATTGCCATTGTTCTTTGGACTTTCATCTCTTCTCTGATGACCGATCAATTTGTCTTTCGGTTTCCAGAGATGTGGAAGCTTCATTTCCTTCCTTTCCACCTTCCCCTCTGCAAGTGACTACATTGGTTGTACCTCGCTTGTGGCTCTGCCGCCATCTTGTCTTCTTCATTTTTGGCATTCATTTTCACCATCTTATTTTCTTCATTTTCAGCATTCATTTTTGCCATATTACTCAGTTGATCCTTTTTAATTTTTACTTCATTTCCCAGTATGAGAGAGATTCCTTTCATAGGTAGCTTATCTACCACTCCAACTTGAATTGGTCCATTTTTCCACTTGGACTTAAGGGTTATCTCACATAGTGGTATTTTCATCCTCTTCCCACCAATACCCTCTATCTGCACAGTCTCACATGCTGCTTCTATGACCCCTTTTGGTACTTTATCTTGTAGAAGTAATGACTGTGATGCCCCCGTGTCTCGTAAAATTGATACTTCTACTGGTCCTCCATTTGGGCCTCTTATGACCCCTCTCTTCATCCAGGGTTGATAAGACTGGTTTGCTCTGGCTGTCATGGCAGCTCTTTGTGGTTTTCCCACCTGGGTTCAATTAGTTTCTGGACCTTTCCCTAGCTGACATCTTATGGCTATGTGTCCAGCTTTTCCACATTTATAGCAGATCGCTGTTCTGCTGTCTCTCTGGAAGGTTCTTCTATTCTCTTCCTTGGGCTTTTCTTCTGGACTTAACTCTGCTTTAATCTTCATTCTACTCCCTTGGCTTCCCGTATAGATTCTTTCCTTAGTTTTTCGGTGTGTGAGGGTGTACTCATCTGCCAGTGCGGCCATTTCATAGCTCAGGTCAGTTTTCCTTTCACTCAGGTGAACCCTGATTTCCTCTGGCACAGAGTTTAAAAATTCTTCAGCCAATATTAGCTGCCAGAGTTTCTCAACGTCTCTCGGTAGCACACCACGTCACAAGATGAAATCATAAAGTGACATTCCTTTGAGCCTACTTCAAATAAAGGGAAAAAAATTATAGATAAATTTAAGCCAAAGTTGAATAAAACATGAATCATATGCATACACACACAAATGGCCATAAACATACATAGATATATAGATATATATATATACAAACAAAAATTATTAGTAAAAAATAATTACCAGCAAATTTCATACCACACACACACACACACACACACACACACTTAAAAAAAATCAAGGCACATACTCAAGCACTCACAAAGAAAAAATAACTGTAAGTGAAATCCAAAATCACTCCAACAAACAATACACACAATGACAAAATCATATCAAATATCAAATACCAATGAGGTGTAAAGCAGGCTAAAGTAAACACACTCTAAGAAAAAGAGAGGAGTAACCTCTATATAAACCCATAACCAACTGAAAACCATTCAAACTGCAAATATCAGTGAGTTATAGTCTCATTGAGTATCCCGTTAACAAGGCCTTGTGCCATATATGTTCTCTGACGAAAACAACAAGTTGGAAACATACACGTATGTAAGAATGAAATAAATGAATAAATTCTAAAAAATACAAATCTCTTTGTGGATCTACTCATTTTAATATATATATATATATATATATATATATATATATATATATATATATATATAGAATGGTCAATGTAACTTTTTATGGTTACATTTTTTTCCCTTTCTTTCTCTGGTCCAGTTGGTTAGGACTGTAGAACACATCAACTGTATCTCTGCAGAGGGGTAAGACTTCCCCAACAAGTGTCCTCGATAGGACACTAAACAATCTAATGATCTGGCTCCAATAATACTGGAGCTTTGAAGAATGCAAAGTACTTTTTCATTGCCATCACTCCCAGGTCCACTCTGGCCCAGAGTGCTTGCATCTGACAGAGTTCTATCTATGGGTCAAATAGAAGTTTGACATTTAAACTATGTACTTTGACATTTAAGTTGAGTACAAGCAAATGACTTATGCTAAACTGAATTGTTTGAAATAGAACTGTTTGATCTTTTAACTGTGTGTAAACAAATGCCTGATATTTGATTAAATTGTTAGTGATACATAAATAAATAGCAATACTTGAAAACATTTAACTGTATGTAAACAAATGGTTAATAGTGAATAGAATTATTCATATTTAAGAGAAATAAGTGAAACTATTTGACTATGTATAATAAAACATGAGCTCAGGCCCATTAAAAAATGTTATCAACAAAATATGTTTAGAAATCATATATTTAATATATTTGTATAAAAAGGATTTAGCATTAGATAACTTACAATGGTTGATGTGCCATAAAACCAAACCAAACCAAACCAAACCACACCATTCTTTCTTCATCCATAACTTCTGCTAGGATGAGAGTATAATATCTTCAAACATTTTGCAAAAGAATAAATAATTAGCTAAACATTTATGAAAATAGATTATTTTTAATACTTTCTGAAATAATCATTTTCATCTGCATTTTTTATATTATGTAGTTTTTAAATAATCATGGAATTTAGACAGGTACAGATATTGCACTCTATTTCTAAGCAAAGGAGTACCACTATACAGAATATAAAGCATACAGATATTACACTCTGATCATAACTAGAAATGCCAATCCATATATAAATAATACTTTCATTTTTTTAATGAGAACTATGCTAGTGTATATATATGAATATAATAACCGGCTCATTGGTCTGGTGGATAGAGTGTTCTCCAATGATCTGGAAGATCGAGGTTCAATCCCAGGTCAAGTCATACCAAAGACTTTAAAAAATTGTACTTTATACCTCCTTGCTTAGCACTCAGCGTTATAAGGTACGTATCAAGGGTAAAGTGGAGTAATCCAAGGAAAGGAGTTGTGCCCTCCCCTACTCCTCGGTGTAGTAGCTATTGAAAAGGGAGCCTTTGGGTCGCCCTTGACTACAGTTGCCAACTACTACTTATATATACATATATATATATATATATATATATGGTGTCTCAAAATACATGGGACCCATGTGACTACTAATAACAATGTTATGTTCTTTTTTGTTTCAGATTTGAAAATAGTATACTATAACAAATATTAATCCTCAATTACAATGGCTTGGACAAGAGAGGAAAAAATATTTTGCGCCACTAGTTATTTGGAGACAAACTCATTTGAAACTGTCACAAAAGAAATGCAATCCATTAATATGGTAATGATTTATTACTGAGACAAGAAACTTTAAAACAATTAAAATAAAACATTTATTTGATGTCTCTAGCTCAAAGGATGCATTTTTTACTGGATGTGTTCCAAATGACTGCCATTGCGCTTGTCTTAATAATAAATCATTATCATATTAATGGGTCCCATCTATTTTGAGACACAGTGTATATATATATATATATATATATATATATATATATATATATATATATATATTAAGTGATAGAGAGATGCAAAGGATTTTCTTACATTCATATAACATTAATCTTTCTACTACTTTATCTAAGTTCTATCTGCCTTGCAGCCTTCCTGTCTGTCTGAGTTTCTCTTCAACATTTATTTTTCAGTTTCTCAAGTCATTTTAAAGATTTCTTGCCATTTCAGACAATGTTTCATCCAAGCTATCATGTTTCAATTAGATCTTTTATAGATTTCTTTTGTATGTTTGTGTGTTTGGCAGAAAAAACTTTAGTAGTATAAAGGTGCTCAGAAAAAATTCACAATTGATACAAAAACATTTTAAATGCTGAATTGTATTTCACAATATTTTATCTTTGTGTAGATCATTTTATTCTATTCAGTTTTCATGGTTCCAGTAATGATGTAATAAACATTTATTAAAAAGATTCTGTAGTTTCTGTGTGCCCTACATAGAATCAAAATGTTGATCCCAGGAATTTTTGCCAATAATTAGAGTGTAGTATCTGTGTGCCCTACATTGAATCAAAATATTGATCCCAGGAATTTGATCCCTAATTTGTTATTGTGAACATTATAGAAATAAATGGCAACCATCAATTTAATCAATGGGGAGAGATGTGGGTAGTAAATGGGTTTCCAATTACTTCCCAACAAATGGATGTAGCTGCTCATTCATAAAAATTAGAATTAGTTTGGTTCGGTTTGGTTTGATTTTATAGCATATCAATCATTGAAAGTCATTAATGCCAAATAAATTTTATACTTATAAATATTTCAATTTCAAACAATTCAGTTTAGCATAAGTACACAGTTTAGTTCTATTTAACCCATAGATACGAACCTATCAGGCACTACCACTGTGGGCCAGAGTGGACCTGGGTGCAATGGCAATGAAGGGGTACTTTGCATTCCTCAAAGCTCCAGCATTACTTGAACCTCACCATCGGGGTGTCCTCGTGGTGTAATGGTTAAAGCGATGAACTGCGGAATCGTAGTACGCGAGTCCGTACTCCAGTCGCGCTATTACGTTCACTTTCGGGCAAATACCCTTGGGAAAGGTATGAACCCCCTTATTCTCCCTCCAGCTATGGATAAATAGTAGGACGGACTAGGTTCTTCAGCCTTGGTGAGGCAACTAGTCTAGGAGAAGGAAAACTCTGAATTCAAACCTGTTAAACTCCGCTTAAAATTTGACCTTGTGTCATATCCTGCCCGAGCGGAGGGGTTGGTAAATAGTACCATCGAATTGTTTAGCGTTATATTCAGAACACTCATTGAGGGAGTCTTACCCCTCTGCAGAGAAGCAGTCTGTGTATTCTACAGCCCCAGTCAACTTGGCAAATAAAAGTTAAGAAGACATTCTGCTCTCAGTCTATGTTGCTTCCATTTTTGATTGGTTTGGTTCGGTTAATGGCATATCAACCTTTGTAGGTTATTTTATGCCAAAGCCATTCTCCTAGAAGAACAGTAGTGGTACTATTTAACCCATAGGTGGGAGGATAAGGGGGTTCATTCATACCTTTCCCGAGGGTATTTGCCGAAAGTGAACGTAATAATAGCACGACTGGAGTACAAACTTGCGTACTATGATTCTGTAGGCCATCGCTTTAACCATTACACCACGAGGACACCCCCTTCTATTTTTGAATCATGGCTTTAAACATACTGATGGGGATATTAAGTTCATTGGAGATCTTTTGATATCTCAATGTACAACTATGTTAGTCTACTACCAGGCCAGTGGCCTAATGAGTAGAGTGTTCACCAATGATCCAAGAGACCAGGGTTCAATCCCAGGTCGAGTCATACCAAAAACTCAAAAAAATGGTACTTGATACTGCCTTGCTTAGCACTCAGCATTTTAAATTCTCAGTCTTTGTGCATGACATACTCTGGTTAGTCAGCAGAAATTTGCAACTTTATTAGTTATTATAATAGAATTTAGTTCCAAATTGCAAATTTTATTCATATTCTTTTTATGTATCAATAAATTTTGGTGCTGGCAAATAGTTCCTCTTTTTTTCCTTATACTAAATTCAGGTGAAGTAGTAGCAATAACAGAAATTATCCTTTTCTGAAAAAAATATCAAAAATCCCATGTCTAATACTTTTGCATGTCACTGTATATATCAGACTCAGCTGAAAGCAGTTCTTCTAATTTATTTTACATGGAAACTATAACTGATACAGGAAACACAATAACATCACTGGAAAGAGCAATTTTCAGCTACAATCTTTATTTTCCTGCCAAGTCATTACTATTTGCTATGGATGAACAAGTGCCTTTATGTTGTGCTCATAAAAAGGTTGCTCTGAAAATGATGTATTCTACTTTATTATGATAAGGTCCAAAGCAAATATAGGCGGCATGACAGTTGAAGTTAAGTCTTCACATAATTTTCTTTTTGTTACCTTGGAGCAGTTGGTCAGCCATACAAAAGAAATGAATTGCACCCATTGACACTTATTGAGTGTTCCCAGTTAGCTGGTGTTTTTTTTATGCATTTCAGAAGTGGCAACAGCAATGTAAGTAATAAGTCATTAAATGAAAAGTGTCTCTATCAGCTCATCTACAAGAACGGAGCCAATGAAAGATGGACTAATCCAACGTTGGCTTTGTCATTAACTGCAGTGAAAATGTGTATCTCTTCCGCTGGTTCAGATTTTAACAAGTGCTATATGTGGGCTCTTCTTGATCATTGCTGGTGAAAATTTGCAACCAACATTTATGCAAATGAGTAAAAATTGTGTGTGGTAGCAGAAAACTTGCTCTATCCAATTGTATTTTTGCTCTCTCTATATCTATTGTGGTTTCTGGAAAAATAAATAGGAGGCATTATTTTCAGAGCATCTTCTCTTTCACTATATATATATATATATATATATATATATATATATATATGTGTGTGTGTGTGTGTGTGTGTGTGTGTGTGTGTGTGTGTGTGTACGTGTGTGTGTGTATGTGTGTTTGTGTGTGTGTGTACTTACACAATACACACATATCATTTTATACAAGTATACAATTATATTTAGTTGATGACCAAAACTAATTAATGTACTTGCATGTAAGATGATGATAAAAAAATTCTTTCAGTTTAGCTAAAGGAAATTCTGACAAAGGTTGAAGAAAGAAGAAATTGGAAAGACAAAATCTTGTTTTGTCTGATGGGTTTGTTGCTGAAGATAAAAATGGCCAATGCTTCAAGCTGATCCAAACACTAAAGAGCCACATTTGTTATCACTTGAGAAACTGCTGTCACAGCAAGTGATTTTGAATTATTAAAGTACTTTAATGATAAGAAGTTCTAACGTCATTAAGAAGATCTGTCTTTAAGCTGATTCTAAAAGAATTTGGAGGGGTGGATTTTAGTCTTCTATATGATTGTCTTTAAAGCTTGCAAAATATTTTAGACTTCTTTTTCAAACAAAGAGGTATTTATTTTCGTATGTTATTAAGTATTTTTAATTTTACATGTACTTTTTTAATTTTTTTATTTTCTATTTTCACTAAACTGGCAAAAGATCATTATCATCAAGTCATGCCAACAGCACAGATTCCCTTGATTCTTTCTTGCCATCTGTCCCTATCAGTCATATCTCTTGGTAGGTCTACTCATGCCCACACAGAGCTGATGCTGGACGGCCAATACTTGTGTGTCAATGTATAGGAGTCCACAAAAGAATGTTGCTTATGATTATCATTATAATCATCACTAGCAGTATGCAGCATATCTTACTTATCTGACTTGGATGGCTTGTGAGATGTAAGGCCATTGGCCAGATACTTACTGTTTTGTAGGATATTGCTTATTGCCACTTTCCATGGGTGCCCTTGCTAGTTTCATAATCATCATTGACATGGTTTGAAATTTATTTATTAAGGGATTTACTCTTTCACAATTCACTTTGAACAGGACAAAATGTGGTTGCAACCAAATAGATAAAAAGAATGAAAAATAAAGTTAATAAAGAAAATCTTCCTTCAAAACATTTCGTTTAAGATTAAAGTCACTCTTATGAAATATGACAAAACCAACTACAAAGCTTTATAGAGAGTAATTTATTTTAAAGTTATGTGTTGTACAAGTTAATATCTCTTCATAACCAGAAAATTCATTAAATCTTGTGTAAAACTTGCAATAAAGAACCTTTTTTAAGATTTTGCTATAATGATTATCATTCTTTAAAATATTGCTTACTCAGTAAAAAACATATTGACAAATAAGAAAATGTTTTATCTAAATTTAATTAAATACATTTTAAAAATAATAATTTCCAATGGTTTTTATTATAAACAATTCCAGTTTGTATTCAGCTTGTTCATTGGTTTTCTCTTTTTAAGAATATAAATACAAAATGTAATAAAAATCTTATTTTTAGAACCAAACTGAAAAATTCAACTTTGACTAATGAAAATATTGTAGAGTATTATTATTTTCATTTTCATTTTTCTTTCAGTATCTGAACTCTGGTAATATTTTTCATGATGCCATTATTCCAATTTCTCTATCAACTTCCTTATTTTTCTAAATATTTGTTAGTTCAGGTTATTTGTTTCAAAATTTTAAAACTATTTTTTTATGTGCTTATTTTATACATCACTTTTATAGACTTAATTTCTGTTTGACTTCCTAAGTAATTATAAAAAATATTATTTGTGATTTTTTAAATAGATATTTATACTGTGATGGAAAAATTTCAATAGATTCAACTTTTGTTTAATAGTTCATATTTTGTGCTTTATATAAAATATAATTTATACAACACTTTTATAGACTTAATCTCTGTTTGACTTCATTAGTTATTATAAAAATATTATTTGTGATTTTTTAAATAGATATTTATACTGTGATGGAAAAATTTCAATAAATTTAACTTTTGTTTAATAGTTCATATTTTGTGCTTTATATAAAATATAATTTATACAACACTTTTATAGACTTAATCTCTGTTTGACTTCATTAGTTATTATAAAAATATTATTTGTGATTTTTTAAATAGATATTTATACTGTGATGGAAAAATTTCAATAAATTTAACTTTTGTTTAATAGTTCATATTTTGTGCTTTATATAAAATATAATTTATACAACACTTTTATAGACTTAATCTCTGTTTGACTTCATTAGTTATTATAAAAATATTATTTGTGATTTTTTAAATAGATATTTATACTGTGATGGAAAAATTTCAATAAATTTAACTTTTGTTTAATAGTTCATATTTTGTGCTTTATATAAAATATAATTTATACAACACTTTTATAGACTTAATCTCTGTTTGACTTCATTAGTTATTATAAAAATATTATTTGTGATTTTTTAAATAGATATTTATACTGTGATGGAAAAATTTCAATAAATTTAACTTTTGTTTAATAGTTCATATTTTGTGCTTTATATAAAATATAATTTATACAACACTTTTATAGACTTAATCTCTGTTTGACTTCATTAGTTATTATAAAAATATTATTTGTGATTTTTTAAATAGATATTTATACTGTGATGGAAAAATTTCAATAAATTTAACTTTTGTTTAATAGTTCATATTTTGTGCTTTATATAAAAAGTAAAAAAAAAAAGAATTATAAACAATTCCTATCCAATTTATCAGAATGGAGAACGGAATTAAAAATGCTACCCAGCAATAGATTTTTTTCTTTTTGAGAATAAAACAAAAATTTAAGATAATTCAAATCAATTTGTAAAAACTGGAATTTTAAAAGGAAAGATATATAACATCATTAAGATGTCATTTTAGGTTATTCACTCTTTTAAAGGTAATAGTGGAAAAAATTTAAATATGTATATAAATACATCCTTTTATTGTGTGTGTATTCTTTTGTTTTTGTCATTTTAGAACTCCAGAGAGTTTTAAGTCACTCCTTTATTACCATTACTCCTGAGTTTACTCTAACCAGGAATGGTAGTACCAGGATCATACAGATCTTTTTGAAAATTATAAGAATTTGATAGTGTGAAGGAGTGGAAGAGTAGTAATTGGGGACGTCCGACCAAGAGCACCGTTGGCCACAGCTGTACAAGACATGCAAATGGGTCTTGGCAGAGTAGGTGAGAGACGCATATAAACTGTCCAGATTGATCCACTGCGATGTTGGGAACACATCGCAGATACAACCAACTATACAGATGGGAATACTTGAAATCATTTAACTGGGTATAAAAATATGATTATTAAATAGGAAGAGTTAATTGAAAAAAAATAATTGTATATGAATTATTAATATCAAGAATAGTTACTTGAAGTTATAATTGTTTAAACACAATTATGGCCCTGTCAGCTGGGGCTGCAAAATACACCAACTGTATCTCTGCAGATGGCTAAGACTCCCCCAATGAGTGTCCTGATATGACTCTAAACAATTTGATGGTAAGACTCCAGTGGTGCTGGAGCTTTGGGGAATGCAAAGTACCCCTTTAATGCCATCACTCTCAGGTCCATTCTAGCCCAGAGGGGTAGGACCTGATAGGGTCTTATGTATGGGTCAAATAGAACTAAACTGTGTAATTATGCTAAACTGAATTGTTTTAAATTAACGTTTTTTATATTTAATTGTGTAAACAAAAAAACTGTACATATGCTAAACTGAATTGTTTGAAATTAACTGTTTTGGCATTTAAATATGTGTAAACAAAAAACTATACTTAAACTAAACTGAATTGTTTGAAACTTTTATCAAAATGATGTTAAATGTCCTGAAAAAGGTTAATATGCAATAAAACAACCAACCAACCAACCAACCCACCAAAATAAACAATCATTAAAATTAGTTACTTGAAACCATATAAACTAAAACATTAAATAACCCAGCAAGGGATGACATGTCATAAAATCAACTAACTTTTTGGAGCAATCTCCTCAACTCATGCAGATTTTGTTACAATTATAATTCTTAATCCAAATTCTATGGCACTTGTTCAGCAATGTATGTTGATCAGTTTTATATATGAATAAAAATTAGTTGTTATATATCATGGATACTGACTGAGAGAAAAATCTAGACAGGAACTGCACAAGAATGCTACAAGCTATATTGAACAAATCCTGGAAGCAACATCTCATGAAACAGCAGCTGTACAGTCACCTATCTCCTATCTCTAAAATCATTCAAGTAAGATGACCAAGGCAGGCCGGGCACTGCTGGAGGAACAAGGATGAACTCATAAGTGACATTTTCCTATGGACCCCTGCACACAGATGTGACAGTGTTTGCTAACCAACAAGAACTTACATACAACAGCTCTGTAAGGACACGGGATGTAGTCTAGAAGACCTGCCAGAAGCAATGGATGATAGGGATGAATGGCAAGAGAGAGTCAAGGAAATCCATGTTAGCAGAGCAACTTGATAATGATGATGATGATGATGAATGCTTTAGTGTTTTACAAATCAAAGATTATGTTAAATTTGCATACCATTTAACATATACATCTGAAGATCAGCTGAAAAGTTCATAGGCTGATCAAGATAATCACATGAAATTTAACTAAATGTGATTTATTTTTCAACATAATAACCCTAGAGGTCAGCAGACTTCTTCCATCAGTGTTGCAGTGCTCAAATCCTATTGGTAAAAATAAGTCATCAACAGTAGATATGACATCATCATATGAGCTTTTCAGCCCACCCTCATAGTAAATACTGGTGCCCGTGGTGTAATTGTTATCGTCGTAGAAAATGAACACGGCGACACGAGTTCAAAACCTGGACGAGACTGATTGCATTTCACATAGCACTAATACCCTTGGGAAAGGTATGAATCTAATTATTCTCCCTCCAGCTATGGGTAAATAGTAGGACAGACTAGGTTCTTCAGCCTTGGTTAGGCAACTAGTCTAGGAGAAGGAATACTCTGAAATCAAACCTGTTAAACTCCGCTTAAAAATTGACCTTGTGTCATATCCTGCCCGAGCGGAGGGGTTGGGTAAATAGGATACCCTCATAGTAAATACTAATCAGCTTTAAGATAGCTTAGCACCACTGCTTGTTGGAAGTGAGTTCTACCTTCGAATTCTATGAAAGCACTTTACATAGATACTTGGTTAGTTTAGTATTAGCATAAACCATGAATTGTTAGACCCTATGAATTTTGCTGTTGCTCTGACTGCCTATATGTTGCATTCTGGTTAGTGAACACTTGTAATATTAATAAAGGACAAACCATGATATGAGAGGAAATAGAGATATATTCTCAGGAAAAAGTATATACAATAGAAAGACTATTAGTAAAGAAGAACATAGGATTAGTGAATACAGAATAAAGATATAGTCCAACGATAGTATTGGCTTCCATTATTCGATAGCAAGTAAGGTGATCTAGTGGGATCTCCAGTCTCCAACGCTCTAATATTATTCCTATAAGCTGCTCTTCACCTTCTAGTCTGCTCTGGTATTAGTAGCTACTGCTATATATGGCAGATGGACTAGTTCTTTGTGTGGAAAAAGGTGGGTGATACCCAACACTATATATTCCAACCAACATTGATCTCAATATCTTGTTTCCAACGTCTCTTTTTTTAATAGGTACCATTCTTTTAGAAAATCCAACCTGCCAATTGATTTGAAAACTTAATCAATGAGACTAAAACAGCCAAATCAATTCTCAGATTATATGCTCAATAAGTGGGATCAGTACTTCTTATTAGAACTTTTTTTATTAAGCAAAATTACCTCAAACTATGGCTTTGTCTTGTTCATCACTGCTGTGGATCATATTAAGATATGATCAAATAACAATAAGTAATTTTTCACATTTATAGCTCATATTATCGATCCCCTATATAACCACATTCTGTTGGCTTCAGTGTACATGACAAATGGTCAGATTCACAAGCGGTTCTATGCATAAAGCCAAAAAAGCAAAGTTCCATTACACTCGTGTCAAATACTCTGATCCTTTCTTTTGGTACAATGAAGGAAGTACTGCTGCAGAGTGGAAATCTTTATAATCAGGTTGATCTCAAGCTTTTTCACATTCTTTCAGAAGATAAGAATACAGTTGAAGGAGAAGAGATTATACATTCAATCCCAGATAGAAGCCTGGGTAAAGGAGGCTTTTATCAACAGTCAGCTTCATTTAACTCCTAATTTTGGTACAAAGAACAAGAATGGACTATAATCATCATCATCATCATCAAAGATTGCTGACAGCATAGATTCTCTTAAATCTCTCTTACCATCCCCCTCTATAGGTCGTTACTCTTAGCAAACCCTCAAGACAGCATCCAGCACAGAGCTGATGAATGTAACCTTCTGCTGATGTGTCCATAGGAAAATATTGCTTATGAGTTCATTCTTACTTCTACAGAAATGCCCAACATGTCTTACTTGGATGGTTTGTGAGATGGGAGGTAACTGTCAATATGAGCTGTTTCCAGGATTAGTTCAAAACAGCATGAAGGAGAAGAGATTATACATTCAATCCCAGCTAGAAGCCTGGGTAAAGGAGGCTTTTATTATCAGTCAGCTTCATTTAACTCCTAATTTTGGTACAAAGAACAAGAATGGACTATAATCATCGTCATCATCATCAAAGATTGCTGACAGCATAGATTCTCTTAAATCTCTCTTACCATCCCCCTCTATAGGTCGTTACTCTTGGCAAACCCTCAAGACAGCATCCAGCACAGAGCTGATGAATGTAACCTTCTGCTGATGCCGTATCTGTGTGTAATTCCCATCTAGCTTCTTCTGCTGGCATTTTGTTAAAGTCTAAATGGTACTACCATATATTTTGTATGGTAGCACCATACAATTCCTCTAATCTGTAGCCATGTCAGTACATGGCTGCTTATTGGAAGAATTTTATTTTATCAGATAAAGTGGAAGCACAACAGCTGTTTGTAAGATTTGTTCAAAACAGCATGCAGCATTCATACATAAATGTGCTAATGTCTCAGCTTGAGAAAAAAGATATATGAATTCATTAGTAGTAATTTTTCTTGAATCTTAGAAAATCCACCTCAACAAAACAGTCTAGGCATTTTCTTCTGCTTTGCTTTAAAAGTTTCCGTTCAGAAAATTTCTTGATAAAGACTTTTTATTATTGTTCTCTACACATTACAGACTTCCATACTTATCTTGTTTGCTATACTCACATGCTCATAAATATATATATATATATATATATATATATATATAAACTAAGTTGGGTAACTGTAGTCGAGGGCAACTTAAGGGCTCCCTTTTGAATAGCTACAATACTAAGGTATAGGGGAGGCCGTTATTCCTTTCCACTAACCCTTCAGTTACTCTTGATCCATACCTTATAATGCTGAGTATTGAGCGAGGAGGCATCAAGTACTAATTTTTGAGTCTTTGGTATGACTCAACCTGGGATTGAACCCAGGTCTCCCGGACCATAGGTGAACACTCAAAACTTTATATATATATATATATATATATATATATATATATATATGTGCATGCATGTATATATGTATACATACATACATACTTGGCTAGACAACTGTCAGAAAGACCCAATCCAATCAATCAGTTGGTCATGTCAAACCCTTGCACCAATATGATTGTCCCGACCGTGTTCTTCAAATTGCTCTTGTATCAAACAAGTACCTAGCCTTATTTCATCTAATAGGCACTTGAAGGCAGTGGCTAAGAGTCAATAACATTGAGAGAATCAAAACTTTGGCCACTGTTTAACAAGGTTCAACCAAAACACTAGACCCTGCTGTGCAGAAAGTATGGACATTGCCAACATAATTACAAATCTCAATCAAGCAGATATTTATAAGAAATAAAAGAAATCTACAAAACAAGACCATCTTTAAAGCATATGCCTATGAAGCAAAATTTGTGAACAAGCCTTTGTCTCTTGGGAATCTCAGTGGTGTAATGGTTAGCCATCTCAACAAGCAAACCTTCATGAGTGAGTTCAATACTCATTAGGTGCCCCATTCATATAGCCTTGTGCCACATCTAAGCAAAAGGCTTAGTAAATTACTACAAACCTTTGTCTCATATTCAAACAATTCATTTAAAAACAAAGACTATTCAATTTCAGACCTGTCTGAGAAATTAAAACGCAGTTTTTTACAAGCAGAAGTCAATACTGCTATATGGATGCACAACATGGACGCTGACAAAGCATATGGAGAAAAAGCTTCATGGCAATTACACAAGAATGCTGCAAACTGTATTGAACAAGTCCTAGAGGCAACACCCCACAAAACAGCAGCTCTATGGCCGCCTACTGCCCATCACAAAAACCATTTAAAGTAGACAAACCAGACATGCAGGACATTGCTGGAGAAGTAAGGATGAACTCATCAGTGATGTACTCCTATGGACCCCTTCAAATGGATGAGCAGAGATCGGACGACCAGCAAGAACCTATTGGTAGAAGCTCTGTGCTGATACAGGATGTAGCCTGCAAGACCTGCCGAGACCGATGGACAATAGGGATGAATGGCGAGATTGGGTTAGGAAGATTCGTGCTAGCAGCATGACATAATGATGATGAATATTAAATAGAACTATTAGCGTTAGATAGCATTGCTAGAAACTATTTAACTATACAAATGAATGTTCTCTAACTCATTCAAAAACATTATTTACAAACTATTTGCTTATATATATATATATATATATATATATATATATATATATATATATATATAAAATTTGGCATTAAATAACCCACAAGGGTTGATAAGCTATAAAACACCAAGCAACCAAAAAAATAGGCAAAAACCTTTAATGTATAAATTCTTAAAACTGTAAACCCTTTAAATAACCAGAAAAATTAAGAATTTGACTTTGCTTTTTATGTTTTGAGGAATTTTATTTTGTCTCATATCCAGTTTTTGTTATATCTTTAAAATTGCAATAATGGAAAATATTAAAAGAATAATCTTCATAATTTCTCAGAGAATTTTGTGGGTTTGAAACTTGAGTAAATACTTGCTTTAGGGCAGATTTGTTCTGTCAATGAAAATTTTTTTATTTTCAATTTTTAAAAAGTCATGGAAAAAAAAAATTAATAACATTAATAGTTTATGTTATACAGGGTGCAACAAAAATACCTTCCACATTTTAAACTATCACCGGTGAGGTTCAAGTAAATTAAGCAAGTGGCAATGGTAGCTCCATTGAGCAAATGTCTTACCATTTTTTTAAATACAATCATGTTTTGGACCAATTCACTTTGTGTTTGATGGTGAAACATTTGCAGTTTTTTTTTTTTAACTGGTGAATTTAATTGCAACACAGAGAGCTTTTCAAGTTCATTTCATGTCACGTCAGAATAATGCTGTGCCAGATAGAATTTTCAACCAAATGCAGTATTGATTTTCAATCCAGAATGGCATCATTCATTACTCTTACAAAATGTTTCAACAGTAAACACACAGTATAATCATATCTGAAAAAATTAGTGCAACATTAATTAAATGAAGCAACAATTTATACTTGTACCACACAGGTGAAAATTTAAAATTTGGAAGATATTTCTGCTACAACCAGTATAAGTGTTGATATGCAGATACACTTTTTGCCTAGTCGGCTGGGATTGTAGAATGCACCGATGGATTCTCTGCAGAGGGGTAAGAATCCCCCTAACCCTGGATATAACACTAAACAATTTGATAGTGAGGTTCCAGTAAAGCTGGAGCATTAAGTAATGCAGAATACCCCTTCATTACCTTCGCTCCTTGGTCTATTCTGGCCCAGAGTGGTAGCACCTGATATGGTCCAACCTATGTTTCAAATACACCTAAACTATGTATTAATGCTAAATGGAATTGTTTGAAATAGAACTGTTTTCACATTTAACTTAACTGTTTTAACATTTAACTGTTTGCAAACAAACCTATACTTATAGTAAACTGCATAGTGTTAAATGACCTAAAACGGGTTGATATGCCATAAAACAAAACAATCAACCAGATATAGTTTGCTCAAATCTGACTTTCCACCAAGTCAGAATGTGGTACAAGACCATTTTAAAGTGAAGAGACATGTATAGATTGAAAACCATGTGCAGCCAAACCAAAATATACTTGGTCCTGTTGGCATTTCCCTATTGGAGCACCTCAGGTACCAACCAATGAACTCAGCCTTCTAAAGCAGGTATTGGCATGGAAAATGGCCCCCTGGAACCAGGTGAGTAAGATGAAACACACCTGGGGTGCGCCTGAATGGGTGGCATATTCCATTCAGTGAAAGAGGCTGGCAACAAGGGCCTGCAGTTATTTAATTCTAAATCCTTTCATATATATACATATATAGTTTGTAGGTAACATTTTTAAACGAACCAGAGCCCATTTGCTTGCACAAAGTTTAATTGCTATTTATTGTTTGCACACAGTTGAATATTTCAACTATTGCTATAAACATTAATAATTCTATTTGCACATTTCAATAATTTCAAGTATTGCTAACACTAATAGTTCTATTTGCACACAGGTAAATATTTTCAATCATTGCTATCTTATTATCTAATTAAGTGGTTTCCTGTATAGTAAATGATTAAACTGTTCCATTGGACCTATAGATATGGAACCCTAATAGGTGCTACCATTATCAGAATGGTCCTTGGGGTTATGACAATGAAGGGGTCCTCCATATTCCTCTAAGTCCCACGACTAGAACGTCGCCATCAAATTTTTTAGTGTCATTTCTAGGACACTCATTAGCAGGAGGTCTTACTCCTCTGCAATGATGAAGTCGTTGTATTCTACAGCCACAGGTGACCGGGTTGACACATATTGATCAAACCAGATGACCCAACGATCTTTTGACCCCATTTTAAATCATTCTATAATACCTGCAAAATAAAAGATTCTTCCAATCAACATGCTCCATTTCATAGAGATAAATGTAGCCTGTAGCATTCAGAGAGTATCAGGCAACCTAGGCATCTTATTGTTAAGAGTGGTTAACGACCTCATCAAAAATATCTAAAGCTGCTGAATTGTGCCTGACATAACCAAAATGTCACAAAACACTCTAGTATATTAAGTTTCTGCAAAATAAGGAAAATATTCCCTGGATATTAGTGGAAGTTACATCATAATTTCTACAAATATTGCAAATTTTAAAATACAAACAGCAAACAACAATGTGATTTAGAGACCACTCGCTAAAAGTCATTACTGTATAATAACAATGCAAATAAATAATCAATATAGCAACTCCTTGATGCTTTTTTCGGGTTAAAAATTAAAACACAAATCTCGACTGATGGTTGACGGAATGCTAGTTTTATTCTGCTTCAATTCAAGGAACCGTGAAATACTGAAATAAAAAGGGTTTAAAACAACAATTAATAGTAAATATTCTTACAATAAAGTAAAGTTGGTGACCGTAGTCGAGGGTGACCCAAAGGGTCCCTTTTCAATAGCTACTACACCGAGGTGCAGGGGAGGGCGCTACTTCATTCACAGGATTGCTCCACTTTACCCTTGATCCTTACCTTATAATGCTGTGTTAAGCAAGAAGGCGTCAAGTACCGTTTTTAAAGTCTTTGGTATGACTCGATGTGTGATTAAATCCTTGTCTCCCGTACTATTGGCAAATACAGAAATTTTACGGGAAAGTTGGAAAAATAAATTTACCTGTGCGCCGTAACCAGTATCACAGAACCAATTCTTAACAAACAAAATTCCCTCCAAATCTTACAACTGGTCCTATCCTGGGAGGAAGTTATTTTGCATTCTGGGATTTTTGACAGATATGGCTCCTTACATAGTTGTTTCTTTAACACTGCCCATGTTAATCTACCAGGAAAGAGGAAAGGATGCATGTCTAAACTATGGTGCACTTAGGGTGACAGCCAAAATCAATTTTCATTACACCTCATATTTGAAAAGCGAAAACATTTTTCTATTGTCTGCTGATATAAAACTACAATGTTTGGATCTGGTTTACAAATTTAATGTACAAGATTTGATTTTCCTTTCATTTTAGGAATGTTATAGACAAGCAAGGAAAAATTATAACGAACAAAATTTTAGAGCTCAATTTTTTGTGTGGTGTAGTCCCAAGAAGGGATAGTGTTCTTTCCCCTACTGGATGAGGTCAGACGGCGAGTAGGCATGAGTTCATTCTTTTTCCAATATGCATGGTGTGAGTGATCCAGTTCTGGTTGGCCAGGCGCGTTGTGAGAGTGTAGATTCGTTGATAAGCCGGCTGTCGTCAATACTCTTGTATGAGGTAAGAAGTGAATTGCCCACGAGTTTCTGGGTGCCTTTTTTTATAGCTCTACTGGGAAAAGAATCGGCTCCAGAAAGTTTTGGAGACAAGGTTTTTGATTGGTTGAGAAAAAGGGCTTTTATTTGTGTCAATTTTTACTTTTTAATCGGATGCATGCACGAAGCGTACCTCTGCAACGACATGTTTTCTTTATTTTGTAATAAGCTACCATTCAGATAATGTTATATACAAGTGTGTATGCAAGAAAAATAAGACTGACAAGAAGATTTAGTTTTATTTCGTTTATTGAAATAAGCAAAATAAACAAGCGAACGGAATATCTTAGCCGACTGATGGGTGGTTATCTAGTCGGCGACAAGCAGTTGCTTTGATCTGGTCTGACGGTGTTGTCGGGTGACGCTCTCAGCGACAGCCGACGATTCGACTGCTCGTGTGACCTCCGCTTGCCCTATCCATATATTCCTGACTTCAAACACCGACTCCAGAAAACACTATTTGTGGGGAAAATCATTGGTTGAAAAATAGACCTTTTTATTTTATTACTGAGAATTTTCTGGGGATTTTGAATAGAGTATGTACGGAGCCTATGCGCAGGAGCCATGATTTTGTCAGTTTTGACACTGGCCATTGTTGGGTCAACATCTGGTAGATGTTATTTTCTTCAGCAATGTCGCTGTCTGTCGGTCTGTGTTTTGTGTGCTTTAGTAGTTAGGTGTATGAAGAGTTAAGTGGGTGAATCAGAAGAGATTTGATGTATTTTACTATGATAATAACATCTGGTTAGCGTTATCTTTTTCAAACCGAGACGTCTGCTCATTGGATTTTCTTCCTAGTGTTTAGATTTATCTTTTGTTTTGCTGGTGATTGGGTATATCCAGTTAGCGAAATGTATTAAGGAAGATGTGCCATCTCCATTTGTTGATATTCTTAAGCTTATATCTTTCTAGACACAATTATGTTTTTCATAAATCTGATTGAGTTATCAAATCTCAAAGAACTAAATTAGAATCTGTAAAAACAAAAATCTTAGATTTTAATTGCTCTAGAGTATAAATTAATGAAAAATAAGTTAAACAACGAGGGAAATATAGTTTTTCTAAATTAATGCAAACGAATTTTTTAAAGAATTTTTTCATGAATTTTTAAGTATATATTTAAATCTCTCTTTCCCTTCCTTCCCACTCATTTATATAACAAAGTTGTTTTGGTAAACAATTAAGGCTTCACAAAAATCCCTCATTGAATATGTTGTCTAACCATTATCACTTGTAATCCACATTTTATATGAACATTATCTCTAACTCATTAAAGACTGAAGAAATAGTTTTGCAGAATTATTAATTAAAGAAAATGACAAACTGTTCAGCTTCTGGCAAATCTATTTCTAGTATTTCGGTAAATGTATGAAAAGAAAAAAAACTTTCTTTCCAAAACGGAAAGAAAGTTTAATAATAATAATAATAATAACATTATGCAGATACCAAATTTTACGTTATTTTATTTTCCTTCATAATTCATTGTTTTTCTTTTCTGATAAAATTTCTTAATTAACTCAGCAAATTTAGAAGATGATGGTGGGATCATAGCACCTGCGTTATATTTTTCAACATGACAACACAGGTGCACCAGGTGAGTGAGCGGTGGTTTTTACAAGATCAGTTAGAGATCATGTGGTTAACATTTGTAATTTTATTTTGTACATATATATATATTCCTATTTTAAAACAATCCCTCTAAAGTAATAATATTTTATTCCCTGAAACTATGGAAATTCTATGGTTGATCTTCACTATACAAAAGAAAGACATAAAATTAATGATAAATTTTAATCATTGGGAAAAGTCATATTTACACTTTTAGCTGATGACTTAACCATTTATAATTTTTATATAAACACAATTGTTTTTTTCATGAATTTTAAATACTTCCTAAGCTTCATTCAGACAACTGAATTCCTTCTTAATGTTTTTACCACTATATTTTGGTAAATCAATTCTGCAGCTTTCTTCATGATAAAAAGGCGTCTTTCCTTTTTTTATATTCATGAAGAAGAAATCTATGCAATGGATTTTCCAAACTACTCTGGTGAGCCAAAAGTTTTGCAATATTTTGATACATGCGAGTTTGAAGTACGTATATCACATGACAAAAGCAGTTCAAGCTTTAGTTGGTACCCCGTGTGGTTAGAATATTGTGGTGGTTTGTTTATTGTTACGTAGGGCTTTTCTTCATGTGTGATTTTAAAGCCACTCCGATGAATGCGCAATGCAATCTAATTTGAGAACTTATGTTTTACAAGTTCGAACTGGACCATAATGCTGCAGAAGCCATCAAAAACATTTGTTGTGCGAAAAGTGAAGTTGTTGATGGTTCAAGAAATTTCGCTTGGATTGCAAGAATCGTGACAATCAGATAGACCTGTAGCAGAAGGAATTTCGCATTTTTGTTTGGTTGTTTTGATGGTTCAAGAAATTTCGCTCGGATTGCAAGAATCGTGACAATCAGATAGACCTGTAGCAGAAGGAATTTCGCATTTTTGTTTGGTTGTTTTGATGGTTCAAGAAATTTCGCCCGGATTTGTGGGATTTGAAGGTTTTTAGGTAGTCAGGCGCTAAGGGCAAGGCTGTGTTGCCGTAAGATATCTGACTCCATATTTTGGTTACATTATTTTACCCCACGTTGACTGGCCGGTGCAATGCCTTGCCCAAAGAAAGTCCAAAAGAAATATACACAAAGAAAAGATAGAAACAGACAAGAGACGAAAACATTTCTTCCATACTTTCCTTTATTTACTTGGTGAATGGACGAACCAACGCTACGTCCCAAGACACAGCGTGGTGCCCAAAACACCCGACAGTAAAATCGGTGTTGTCGGTTCGACGTCACTACCCGAAAAGAGGTCGGTTCACAGAAAACCTGAGTATTTATCTCTCTACACCGGCTCCAAATTCGCTACGCCAAAATCCTTCTAATTTTGGCGCGACCGCTTCTCATTGGCTACTTTACATTTTATTATTTTTCTTTTTTCTGATTTTAACCGGATGGATGCGTGGAGCCTTATGCGTGGCGACGCGTTTATACATTTTGTATCTGGCAGCCGACGAGTCAATATCCGGTTGGGAGTTTTTAATGTTAATTCCTAAATCGCCACAGATTGCAAGAATCGTGACAATCAGATAGACCTGTAGCAGAAGGAATTTCGCATTTTTGTTTGGCTGTTTTGATGGTTCAAGAAATTTCGCTCGGATTGCAAGAATCGTGACAATCAGATAGACCTGTAGCAGAAGGAATTTCGCATTTTTGTTTGGCGCGTAATTTAATTCGACCGTTAGGGTCGATGCATAATTTCACCCAATCTGGATGACTTATCCTATCCTCCCGGAGCATCTTTCCGGGCAGCACAAACTGGGGAAAAGCCGTCAAACACCCCTTTTTGACTGAACAACTTCGTTCAGTGCAGACGTCTCACTGCCTGCTCTTCAATAGCAGCAGCAGCAGCAGCATGGATATAATGAGGGAAGCCGTCTAATTTATGGATCCCTTGCGTCTATCTCATTTAGACCAAGGGTTCCCAGTTGAATATGAATTAGATGAATTCAATACGCCACACACAGGAACAACTTTACATAACCCCCAAAATTGGTTATGTCGACTGCGATGCAGAATTACGCTCTAACACCTAGTTACTTCACCTCTGGCCAACATTTTCTGGAGACATTCACGCTTCTCCCCGAAACAACCAGAAACGCAATCTCACGGTGATTTCAACGTTTTCTCCTCAAACAGCAAACACGACTTTTGCTACACTATGGCGAACATATCTCCTTTGCACGTCCAACGACACGCGCTGCTTTCTCTTCTCTCTCATAACTTCAAATCGTTCCCTAACTTCTTTCCTTACTACGAGACTTACAGCATAAACGTAAACTCTTTATTCCATGCTGCCATTAAAAGCCTTCATGTAAAAGCTAACGGCATCTTCGTCTTCTTACTTCTTCATCCTCCTTTATTAACAACAACAATTTGCGAAGGAATAACACACACGCGCAAGAATACATTTCTTCGCCTAAAATAATAACAAAGATTATTACTCGCTAAAGACCTAAAACTGTGGACTCTAAGGTTGTGCTGCAAACCACAAAGAAAAATCCGACAAACAGCACTAGAATATTTTCAAGCGAGCTGGATATCTTATAGTTCAGTATGATTCGTCCCATTCACAACCTTGGCAAAGGCATTCGGAGCTGCCAAATTGTGCTTCACGTTATCTAAATATTGCAAAAGTTTTTACTCACCTTGGTATTTTGGTAACAACACAAACAAGGCGTTTAACTATTAACAAAGTTTGGGACGTTAATTAGTATTTTTATATAGTCATTTTTTTCAAGAATGAAAGCATTGTGAATATTAAAACTAAAGAATCTAGCAAATAGAAATATCAAGGCTAAAGAAAAGAAATCTTTTCTTACTTACGTGCGAATTCGCCCACAACTTTACTGAAGTATAAAATACTGAAGGAATAATCTCCTTTTTATATTACTTGTATTTACCAAAACTTTGAGAAGGGTCAACATTCCAAGTTTTGTTCAGAGAGTGAAATACTTTTTTGTGATATGAAAAAATACTGATTCTAACCTGTAAATTTTAGGTATTTGAAAAAGTTTTACCTCTGAATATATTTTTCTAATTGAAATGCGATGTATTTTTACATCACAACAAATTATTGAATAATTAGTGTTAATATGCATTATAATCCTGTAGAAGACAAACAACATACCAAGGGTTACAAAACAGGTTTATTTACAGCATGGCGTACAGTGCCTACTAAAGATACATATATGAAGACAAACAACTCCAACAACTCAGTATCTCAAATACCACATTTTTCCCCTTTAACGTTCACACACCCCATTACATGACGGTTCTGAACATAGGCCTTGTATGTTGCCAGTGTAGGTATCCGGTTTCAGGTTTTTCTGTCCTTCTTGATTTTATAACTATTTGTTACAAGAGTGGAAACTGCTTCTACCACTTCGTTATGGTGGTTTATTTCTTCCAGTGGCATTTGCTGATACCTTAGATGTTCTACATTCTTTTTGTCACTAACCAATATGTCATCCAGACTCACAATTACATATATAATCCCAGCCAACGAATTTTCTATGACTTGCTAGAAAATGCCTGGGCTGGAGGAAATTCCTTAGGGTAACCTCGTGTTCATAACTAAAACCCTACTTGTATTTATTGTTGTACATTTGCAGCTTCCTTCTTGTCTAGTTTGGTTAACTTTTGGCTCCTTCCGATTTTGGTTAGCAAGTCTGCTGTTTTGAGGATGAAATAGTTATCCAGCTTGATTTACAGTAACTTTGTAGTCTCTGCATATTTGAATGCTTCCATCCGTTTTTATTATTGCAACAATGGGTGCAACCCACTCAGGATATGTCATCGAAACTATTATACCAGCTGCTTCTAGTCGCTTAATTTCCCTGACCACTGGTCCGGATTTAAAATACCTTGGTATAGCACCTTCAAGTACTTGAATGTAAGCCATCTCTCCTTTCATATTGCCAAATTCTTCATGGAACACTTCAGGATATTGGCCTGTCACCCGTTGCCATTATTTATCGTTTCCCTCCTCTAAGTAGAACATTTGGATCCGACGTTTAACCAGTTTCTACCCAGTAAATTAGGTCTTTTGTCCGCGAATACTATTACAAATAACTTATAAAATCGACACTGATAGTCATTATTGACCTCCCTTGTTATCGAAACATTCAGTTTATCTCCTGTATGTGTGTAACTTGTGTTTGATTTTTCTTTTTCTTCTATAGCTGCCTATATTGCCTGACTGTAATTGTGACTCCTGTGTCAACTTCCATGGTTATTTTGTTCTTATCTATGAGTATCGTGACGACCTGGTCTGGTTTTAGCCTATCAGTGTGTAGCAGCCACAGATCTATTTCCTTTCGCGAATCAATGCCTCCGCCAAGTGATTCGGCCACTAATTGACCAATCCAGGCAGAGCGCATTGATTCCTTCTTCCTCTCAAGAACTATTTTTTCTAGTCCCTTTTTTGGTGTATCGACGGGCAGAGAGCAATTAGCCAGTAGCCCGAACGGACATCTCTCACATCCACTGCTACTGATTCCATTTGGAACCCCTTCGCTGAAGAACACGCTGCTACTAGCTTCATACACGCTTCCTACAAACCAACATCCTGATCAGTGACACAAAAGGAACACTTTCTTACTCTCACTCCTTTACGCCTGCTACGATAATAAACCTTTCTTTGTTGTGTTGTTTAAAAGAAGTTTCGTTATTCATTTGTGTTGCCAAATAATTTATAGTGTTAGAGAAATTAACCATTTCCCCAAAACACTAAAAGTGTTTTCCACTCAGAACATGGTGTACCCTTCTAATTGTTCTTCAGACTCCATATCTGTTGATACCAAGTGATATGTATGTCTGCGACACTCCCGATTTGAATCTGACTGCACCCTTCTCCATCCAGTTGGGGACAGATGACCACTTTGTTCTGACTATCTACTGCGACGGCAACGCATCAAGTGCCCTATTTTCAAACAATAATGGCACGTTGCCCTTTTATGAATGTACTGGTCCACAACGATAACATTTGCTACCTGTTCCTATAGGTCACTAATTCTCCTGATCATTTTTCATTCGCCTGTCTGTGTACCACCCTTATTTTTACTCCCTCTGATTGACTTTTGTAACTCAACTCTGTAACATATCACCGAGTGTCTTCCATGCAATGAACTATTTCAAAAGTTCTCTTAAATGTCAAGTCTCTCTCAAACAATAATCTTATCTGTGTGCTTTCCTCATTAATTCCAAACACAACTCTGCCTCGTATCATTGTCTCTAATGTCGCCTCGAAGATATAGTCTTCCGATAAACGTTTGAGGTCCACAACAAAATTTGCGACCAGCTCGTCAGTTTTACTGACACGTGTATAAAATTTATACCACCGGATATCTTCGGACGGTTTTGGTTGAAAGTGATTTTTTAAAACTTCGACTATCTCTGAAAAGGTTTGGTCTATCGATCTATTTGGGGTTGATAAATCTCTAACGAGCCCATAGGTTTTACTACCTTTAAGACTTAGTAGTGTGGCTTTTCTTCTCCATGCATTCTCTGGAGCATCTTTACTGTCGTTAACGGTGAAGAAGAATTTTATCTCTTCCTGTAATGGAAAAACTCTACTGACCTGGAATTTTCCTCCGGTTTCCCATACATAACCATCTTTTCTTCTACTTCAATGAGAAAAATACTTAAAAACAAATGAAATAAAAAAAAACACAGCCGATATCCTTAGTCTTTCTTGTTACGAAAAACAATCCCTCAAAATAGGTATAACAATTTTATCTTGATTGTTTTTAGCCTTCTTGCAGGCTTTTCTTCTGGGACATGTGTATACCCCAGGAACAATAGCAGTTCATAATCTCAAGTTTGTCGCCACTCTTATAATTCCGTAGAAGACAGACAACATATCAAAGATTACAAAATTGCTTTATTTACAACATGGCAGATAGTGTCGTCTAAAGATACATATATGAAAACGAATATCTCCAATTGTTCAGTATCGCAAATACCACAATTTGTTTTGATTGATTGATTGATGGATGGATGGATTTTAACCGCATATGAGTATGTGTATGATTATTTCATGTCTGACGTTAGTGAATCGATTTCATTGTACATTCAAATTCATATTTTTGTGTAATTGTTTCTTAAAACCTTTTACACGTGGTCCTATCGGACGCAACTATTTTTAAACATATTTGTTTGAGTAATAGATGGAACCCTAACAAGCATTACGACTCTGAGTCAGAATTGACCTGGGAGTAATGGCAATAAAATGGGAGCGTGTTTTGAGTACATATAATCGACATATGAATAAGTAAGAAAAAGTTTGTTAATATATGATTTTTAATAATTGTTATATTCTGAGTTGTTGAGTAATACTTATGAAAAATATAAATTTTTTCGATTGAAAGAGAGGAAGAGGTTTATAATTATGTCATTATCAGATATCTCTACATTTATTATCTGATATCCCTACATTTATTATCAGATATCCCTACATTTATTATCAGATATCCCTACATTTATTATCAGATATTTCTACATTTATTCTAAACAGGAGACAAAAGAGTAAACATGGTAAGAATTAGGAAAACACCACAAGATTACTCGTGGATTAGAAACAATAAAATCAATTAGTGATTTAAAGTAATTAAAACAAATTCTTATACAAATGGCCATCGATTTACTGAGATAACTTTCTCTTCTTGTCTTACTGCTGATTATCTTATTAACAGTCACTTGCTTTCTGTGAAATACATACACTAGAGATTATATGGAAAAATCTATCCTTTTCCTCTTTATTATGACCCCCTCATCATGAAGGTATATCCATAGCACGGATTCCCATGATTCCCTTTTGCCGTCTGTCCCAATCAGATGTCGTTCTTTAAATGTCCTCTTGATAGCATCTTGTGTCCACACCGAGCTGGTTAATTAAAGATTTTGCATTTGTCCTCGCTTTTTAAGCTGTGCCTAGCATGTCTTGTTGATATTACTTGGATAATTTGAAAGTTATTGTACGTACTGCTGCTATTTTGAAGCTTGCCACTCTGAAGTCAAATTACTTTGTGACATGAAGCACCAATTGCAAGTAAATAAGAATATTAAAAGGCAAAATGAATTCATTTTATCTTATATGACTTGGTTTTAATATTCTGTGACATGATTGTTCATAACATTTTGAATGATTTGGTTTGGTTTTATGGCATATCAACCATTGAAGGTTATTTAGTGCCAAATCTATTTTTATACATATAAACAGTTCTGTTTAGCATAAGTACATTGTTTATTTCTATTTAGTCCATAGAAAGGAATCTATCAAGTGCTCCCTCTCTGGGCCACAGTGGACCTAGGAGCGATAGCAATAAAGGAGTACTTCGCATTCCCTAAAGCTCCAACTTTACTGGAGCCTCACCATCAAATTGTTTAGTGTCATGTCCAGGAAACTCACTGGAGGAGTCTTACCCCTCTGCAGAGATGCAGTCGGTGTATTCTGCAGCCACAGCCAACTGGGACACATTTTGAATGAGTTAATGTTTCAAATTTTGTAAGAAACAAGAACTGTTCAGGAAAACTATTTTCGTTTGGCTGGTCTAAATAAAAATTGATTAGTATTTACAAGCAGAGAGTATCGCCTTTAATCTTTAATCTTTAGAAATCTAAATTTGAAGATAACAACCCTAAAAAATCTTCTTGTGATCAGTTTTATCTGATTTATCTTGTTTAATACAACTGATTAGCAACGAAATGTTGTTCCCCATTCCAAAAAGATTTGGGTTAAATCATTTTATGAATATCTCTTATAAAAGTTATAGTATTAATCTACTACTCCAAAATGTATTATTTCTACAATAAAAGAAATTTGTAAAGGCAACTCTGAATATTTCATTTCCTTTTTATGATCTTTTAAAATGAAAGCCTTCCAGTTTAGAGACAAAATGACGATATAAATGTATGCAGGAAGGTGTGATCAAAAAGTATAAAGATTGAAGCTGTATTTACTAAAACAAAAATAAACAATTAATAGAATGTTGATTTTCTTTAAAATAGTCACCTTGGTATTCAACACACTTATTCCAATGAGTTTTCCATTAGTTAAAGCATTTCTGAAACTTTTGAAATGGTATAAAGCTGTGCTTTCATATTTCTTTCATAGTTCTCAAATCTTATCCTGAAATTGAATTTTTAGTTTAGAAAATCAGAAAAAGTCACACGGAGTTAGGTCTAAACCATGTGGAACTTTCATAATCTTGTATTTCACCAATAACTTTTTATTAAAGAGAATAGAGAATTTGCACTGACTCATCAAAATGTCAAGACATCATCACTTTATTATGTAAATTACTCGACGACCTACACATCTACATTTTGAATTTTTTTATCAAACCTGTATGTACCCAGGCTTAGTTTATTCATAAAGTCTACATAAGTTTAAACAACACAGCATAAGTTGGTTCATATATCTATGTAGCGTGCCAAGTGACACTAAAAAGTAGATACCTTCCTTTTTGCATGCCAACAAAATCAGTAAGGTTTTCATCAGTAATACGTTAAATAAAAAATGGCCTTTTAGCATCAACAAAGAACTTGTGTCCGAGTTAACATGTTTGTACATATTGATATACATATATGTTTTTAAAACAAATTATAAATAAAGATAGAGTTATGTAACAGGTGTTCATGCTTGTTTATCTAGTTGGAGAAGCGCACACACACACACACACACACACACACACACACACACACATATATATATATATATATATATATATATATATATATATATATATATATATATATATTCATTAGAATATGTTTCTATTTAACATAGTGATCATTGAATATAGGTAATAAAGAAATTAAGATCTACTTTCAATTCCTTCAATATTCCTAGCCATCAAAAAAGTTAACTTTTAAAACCAATTGGTAAATTACATCTCAGTTTAAATCATATATCTCAGCTTCATTAATTTTATGATGAAAAGAAATAGCATTAAAAGTGTATTTACATATATTGAAATTAGAAAGTAATCTTCTAGATAATAAGCATAATATTTTCCACATGTAAATTTACCAAGTAAATTTGGAAATATCATAAAATGATTTTTTTTAACTCCAAAGCAAAATTTTCATATTCATGAAAGTTCCCTTAGTTAAAAAAGTATCTTTTAATTTTTTTATTCACTACACTTGATGGACAAAAAAGTATTTGACTTTAATTTGACAATAAATAACTTTATGAAAGCAATTCTTTCTCTCACATCCTAAGTAACCCAATTGAGTCTGTCACATTATTCTTAATGAATCATAGCTTTAAGACTTCTAACAATAAAATGTATTTCATATTTTCCAGACAACCAAAATGTAGCACCAACTTTCAGACTTCTTTCTATGACATAGCTCACCTCAAATACATCTAAATGAAGATAGCTTATCATTTAAACTCTACTTTTTCTCAGATTTTATCAATAAAATCACTTTAAGATTTGGCATGTACCAAATAGCCATTTCTATTCAGCTGAACAAAAGAAGATGATTATTTCATTGCCTTCGGTCTTGACTATGTCCATCTGCCAAAATGCAGGGAAGACAATAGGCGAAAACCTTTTCTTCACATTAAGCTTTGTGCTTTGGACAATAGAAATTGGCACAAAAGTAAAGAATCAATAAAAGAAAGGTCTACTTGGATATGAAAAATAAGTTTTTATTAGGCAAAAAAGTTGATGCTATCAGTAATTGAATAAGTATACTGAAATAGTACAGGGCTGCTTTCTTTTAGTCAATGTTGCATCCATATTACTAAAGAAAGGTTTTTCAATTATTTTTTCCCAATCATATATCTGTATTGAAGTAACTTAACGAAGAAGTTTGAGAAATTTTTGTGGTATTTTCAAGATAAATTCTCTTCTCCCCTACCCTAAGTCTTAGTTAATCAATGTTTAATTTTTAATGTTACACTTAAGACATTGAATTTTTTTCCTCTTGACTCATCTTATAACTAACTTCACCTTATCATGTCCATTCATATCGTTCAACAATGAAATAAATGAAGCTTTGTGTTTGAAAGAAAAAATGTTATCATGAAAGTTTTTAGTTGATTATTTAAATTATTATCAACAAAATATCTGTTTCCTGTAATTTTTTTGAAATCATACAATAATTTTATCATAATTATTATTTCCATCAACTACCTGACTGTTAGTTTTAATATCTTTATTTTTTGCCTTCTAATCAAAGTTTATTATCTAAACCCAACAGATAATGTATACAAAATTATGAGCAAAAACAAAGTAGAATTATTGCTAACATTACTCTTTCTTCATTATCACTATGGTGAGGGTTAATCTCTCATCTGAATAAAAGAAATACATTCTAATAAGTTAAGACTAGTGCTTGCAAGTAAGGTTGAACTTAATATCAGCTATGATACTTTGTCTAGATAACAATGACATGAGAAGCTGTAATTGTTTAGAAACAAAAAAGTGAAAAGCTATTACAAATTCTGCATGTGATTTTCAGAAAAAAACAATTTGTAAAAAGTTGGTTTTATTTATGAAACTTTTTTCATAAAAGATTCATCAAAATATGTTTTGTAAAGAAATAAAAAGAGGAAAGAGATAATCTTAAAGGGGACAGAGATGATTATAATTGCAATAAAAACTTTCACCGTTCATTATGTAAAATAGAAATCCTGCAAATGACATTAGCAAAAGTTCCCAAACTTCTGATGATTCAAGTAATTCGATGGGTGGAAGTGAAACAAGAAAGCAACCTTTCTGGAAATAAATTATAAAATCTACTTCCAAACTAAAAAAATTGGCTTTTTTTTCTTTCAGTGTCAAAACATTTATTTATTGGGTTATAATTTGGCTGATTTCAGAACCAGTTAATTCGTTTAACTGAAATTATTTAGTAAAAAATCAAATTTTTGTTTGTATGAAACCTTCATACTTTTCATTTTTTTTACTATAATTTTAAAAACAACAAATGAATAGCTTTCAATACCATGTTATGATAAACTTCCAGAATTATCTCCCTTTAATGGAACTCTGAGAACTCAAAAATGGCTGCTTTGCATGCTACAGTAGTAATAATAATCATCATCATCATCATGTTGTGCTGTCAGCACAGATAACCCTGACCCTCTCTAGCCGCTCCTCCCTATCGTTCATCACTTCTGGCAGGTCCTCAGGGCTACATCCCGTATCCTCACAGAGCTGCTGTATGTATGTTCGAGCTGGTCGTCCTGCTTTTGCTCGGCAGTGTCCTGCATGTCTGGTTCATTTAACTTTGATGGTTTTCGTGATGGGAGGTAGGTAGCCGTACAGTTGGTGCTTTGTGGGGAGTTGCCTCCAGGACTTGTTCAATATTGCTCTCAGCATTCTTGTATAGTTGCCGTCAAGCTTTTTCTCCATCCGTTTAGTTAGCATTCATGTAGTAGTATCGACACAACCGCTGCTTGGAAGAAACAACATTTTATTTTATCAGTCAGGTCTGACTTCCATATGACCACTAGTCTATGATTAGCTGTCCATGCCTTTGTTAGTCGCGTGTTTATGTCAAGTGTGGAAATGTGTGGAAATGTCGCCTGTTTGATTAAAGCACAGGTATTCCGTTTTGTGTGCATTAACATGGAGGCCAATGCCCGCGGCGGCTCGGTCCAAACTATGCAGTAGCGTTTCGGCTTGGGCGAGTGCATTTGCCAGAATCGCTATGTCATCGGCGAAGTCGGCATCCGTAATTGTTTTTGTGGGGTACTTTCTGCTTCTTTTCTTTGTCCGCTCGAAACCGTTTTCTTTGATTTTATCAGTCGATGTTCAAACCACGTAGTCTAGACAAATGATAAAGAGGTATGGGGCTAGTGTGTCCCCTTGCAGTACTCATGCTACAGTGTCAAAGTAGTCTGTGTCTCCATCCGGTGAACGTACTTTCACTATGGTGTGTCTATAGGGAATCATTATTGCTGCGACGGTCTCTTTTGCTTTGCCGTATTCTAGTGGAATTTTTTTCATCTTCCCTCTGTGAATGGGATCAAAGGCCTTGGTAAAGTCGACAAATAGTATTGTCACCTGTAGGGTTTTTGCCCGTACGCCTTCAAGGATTCTACGGGTAGTCAATATTTGTGAGGTCGTGGATCTATTACTTCGGAAGCCATTTTGGTTCTTCCTAAGAATGTTGTCAATTTTGGGTTCTATGCGGTTTCGTAGTAGGGCATTGTATATTTTGGCTGCTATGGATGTAAGTGTTATACCTCGGTAGTTTTTGGTTAATCTGATGTCACCTTTTTTAGGGAAAGGGAGGATGCATCCCTTCATCCATCTGTCTATCGGATTTTGATTATAAACTGCGTTCCAGTGTCGGAGCAATATGTTGTCGAATTGTCTGGTCTTCCATACTTCTGGGGGAATTTCATCAAGCCCAGCGGTTTTCCTATTTTAAATTTTTCTAAGTACTGAGTCGAGTTCTTCTAGAGTAAACAGTCCTAGTTTAATGTCCAATTGCTTATTAATAATTCTCGTGATTGGTTCATGTGTAACTTTCGATGGGTTTCCTAGTAGAAATGCTGTTTCCACAGTTTTATTCTTTCTTGTTGGTTTGTAGCTTTCAGTTTAGCTTAGGCTGTGCTCTTCTTTCTGCTCACTTCGTTTAACGTTTGCCAGGCTATCCTAGATTGCCTATCTTCCACTGAGTCTCTAATCGTATCAATCTGATTTTGTATGTATTCTGTCTGTTCTTTTAGATATATGCTTGCTAATTCATTTAGTGCCTTTTTTAGTTTCAGGACATTTGTGTTCGTTGGGTTCTTCCTATTGCATTTGGAGGCAGTTTTCACATCTGCACGTTTTTCTCTAACCGCTAATGTCTCCCATTGGACTCTAGATTTAGTTCTTAGTTTTGTTGGTATGCATTTCGCTGCTGCCTCTATGTGTGCGTTGACGAAATTCTCATATTCGTCATTCGGGGTACGTATTTCTGTCTTCTGTAGTGCACCGAATTTGTTTCTCAATGCTAACACATATTTATCTCTAATATCCCTGTTGTTAAGAAGGGCCCAGTCATAGTGTTTGGCGGTCGCTGTTCATGTGGCGTTTCTTCATAGGCGCAGTCGTATTTTTGTCATAGCAATTCGGTGGTCGGAGGACACACCCTCGAAAGAGGAGTACACCTCGCAATTTATTGCGCTATTTTTCCTTTTCTTCTTTATAAAGACGTAGTCTATCTGTGTTTTATTGTTGTTTGCGTATGTACATTACATTATTCTTTCATTTAAGACACATAATAGTATACACCGCTGACTTTTACAATGACAAAATTGAATAAAATCATACATAAAGCAATAATAATACTAACACTGTAATGTTTAATAAAGCCACAATTCAGTGGTAATTCTTGTTGCTGTCAATTCATCACACCACACTAAGTTCATCAATAATCTAGAATTAAAAGATTTATTCAAATACTTATTTTTTTGCATGGAATTGTCCTCTATCTTGTTTCATGTATTTTTCTTTGCTTTATGAAAAGAAAGAAGCCAGAACAAGATTCTCTTTCCTTAAAGTTGTATATAATACTTGATAAAGGCCAAAGAATGTATCAATTTGAATGTTAATGAGTTTTATCAAAACTATAGACAGTATCAATGATTTAAGTCTGACATTCTTCTGCCAATACCAACTTTTTCATCAGTTCTTAGATTGACATCTGATCAATCTTATGAATTTATTATCCTATTTTTGGTGAGTGATACTAAAACTTATATCATAAATTTATAAATATCACATTTCTCTGAGTTTGATCTATTTACACAACTTTTTATGACTATTCTGTGTTTAATTATAGTTGCTTAGTGTTTAATGACACATCAACTCTTGTAAGTTATTTAATGCCAAATCTCTATTCTTTTTATATGAATAAGTTGTAAGCCAATAGTTTACCCGTAAATTTTGGTTTTAAACAAATTGTCTAAACATGAGACAAAAGTTATTTGATGAATTTTGCTTCACAGGCATACACTTTGTAGATGATCTTACTGTGTAGATTTCTTATATTTCTTAATAATATCTGCTAGATTAAGGTTTGTAATTATGTAAGTTAGCGACCTTAGTCGAGGGTGACTCAAAGTTTACCTTTTCAATAGCCAGTACACCGAGGTGTAGGGAAGGGCACTACTCCATTCTCTGGATTGCTCCACTTTACCCTTGATCCATACCTTATAATGCTGAGTGTTAAGCCAGGGGGCATCAAGTACCATTTTTTTAGTCTTTCGTATGACTCTTCCTGAGATTGTAGTCAGTTTCAATATCAACTCTTTCAATACTATAAGACCTAGGTTTCTAGTCAATCCTTGGGAATTTCTTTGTTTTTATTTGTTTGAAAAGTCTTGTTTAATAATACGTTTTAATAATGTTATTCTTTATTATGTTGAGTTTTTTTTTAGATAAAAATGATGAGTCATTTTTGTTCTGCGGTTGGTTAAATATGATTTCTTTTAGATTAATGGAAAGGTTCAAGTTTAGCTAGAGGAGTTACAATGTGTTTGGTTTTTCATAGTTCATTTTTTGGTGTTAGGGTTGTAATTTATGATATGGGTTTTTTCCTGAGTTATCTATTTTGGGAATTTGGTGGGTGGATCAGTGATCTGTTCAATCTTCCTCTTATTGTATTTGTTACTGTTGGGGATTTAAATTCTATAAATATTTGGCACTCAGCAGTCGTACAAGTGTTTGTTGTGGGTTCTTTTTGTTGCAATCTCAGTGATTTTTTACCCAGTGTATTCATTTTGGTTGAAACTTTGGGTTATTTGTAATTATTATTTGTGTAAAAGTATGGATGTTTGTTGTAAGTTATTTTTGATAGATTTGGCTGAGTGTAATTTTTTTAAACTGTTCCTGAAACTTTGGCTAGTTATTTGGTTCTAATTGGATTAATTTCTTAATGAAAGCTCTGTAATTGTCTAGTTGATAATTGTTGCAGATTGGGTTCACCCTCAATGCTACAGTGGCATAAGTGTTCACCTTCATATAGGACTCCTCTATTTTCTTTACTTCAAAAATGTGTAATATAATGGCAGAGGGATTTCGTTTTATGCCATGGGGTTTAGTTAGGCTGTGAACCTTTTGGCTCAGTGCATGGGTTACTTAGGTGCAACATTGACGCAGGTGTTCACGCGCGCGGGCGGAGCAGACGTGTCACTCAGAGATGTCACAATAGCCCGAGATGAGAAACGGGGCTAGGGAGTACGAATGACGTCACGCACTGGAAGCGCGCGGAGGATTTTTGGAGATTTGAAAAAGTCAGTTGAGTTGAGTTGAATCCTGCCTCGGGAGAAGACGGTTGACTTTCGCTTGCTCGTGGAGGCCTTGAGCAGGTATCGCACGAGATGAGGGCAGATGAAAAAGCCAGAATAGAAAGAATGTGTATCTCTCTCCTCATGTCGAAGAACCTTTAAACTCAAAGGTAATAAAAAGTTTCGTACCTGAACTAAGAAGTCGTAAGTGTTTTTCGTGTTTCGAGATTCCTATGTTCTATGTATATATATGAGAACATTATATGTCCATTTCGCATATCCGTATCTGGCTATGGAACAACTGTTCCTTTTCTCTTTGATTTTCATTATTTACACTTTGTCTTTTGTATATGTCACGAGAGCTTGAAAATTCAAAATGATTTTCTAGGCAGTTTCAGCATTTGGTTTTGTTGGGACAATGTTCTTCTATGTGGTCTGGGTTCTTTTAGCCACACTTTTTACATGTCAGACTTCCTCTCTGCTCACTCGGTGGTGTCCATATTTAGGGTGTGGGGGATGTACTGTTCTACCGATTCAAGACATTAACGAATTTTCTCTAATTTAGGAATTATTGATTTATTAAATGTCAGAATGTATTTGTTTCTATTTCATCACTTCCTCTTGTAATGGTTATGCTTTTATAGTTCATGCTTCCTTGCTATACTGAGGTTGTTTTTATTTATTCTTGTTGAGCAAAGGATAAATTCCTTCTTCTGATAACTCCCTTTGGGGTGTTCAGTCTTTTACATGGGCAGGCCTTCCACTTCAAATTGTGGAAAGTTTTCGGCATGTTTTTTGTTATCTACTTCTACAAGTTTACCTGAAGATGATAAAACAAAAATTAAAATTTTTTTTAACAACTACAGTTTGACAAATTGAAACGGGAGGATAGACTAAAAACATTGATTGAGTTTAATGATAAAACCCTTGCCAAAGATGATATATCAGACTCTCTGGAGAAATTCAAAGCTTTTGAGGACTTTTCTCGTAATGAACAGCAATCAATATATGAATATTGCTACGTGTGATGCTAAACACAGGAAAATTGAAAAAAAATGACCCTCCCACTTGAAACTTTGGCATTTATGCTTCTAAGGAAAACTAACATTACTAAGAAGCAAAAAAAAAATGCTGGTATTAACAGGAGTGAACTACGAAAATCGGCAAACATTGTACCAGGAGGCTAAGAAATTTAAGGACGATAGAATCCATGAGAAAGAAAAAGCAATAAGCTTAGAGCCAGCCTTTTTTTGCAGAAAAACAAAAGGCTCTATTAGCATCAGGCTTTATTAGAAAAAGCATTCAACGAAAAGAGGGTAATTTCAGAAGCAGTGGAAGCAAATTCAGGATACTCACATTCCACTCATCGCAACAAGGGTTCAAAAACACGAATCCTTTTGGACCGGATGGACAAATCCTTACATGTTGATCCTATGAATCCTTTAGACATCTAATGGCAAAATGTCCTGATAGCTGGTAAAACATTGTCAAAGTAAATATAACAAAGGAAAATGTTGTTCTATTCACAGGATACCAAAAACCATGCATAACACAATTAGGTCAGGATGCTAGTAATTGTGCAGTGCTAAACAGTGCTTATTGTTCGATGGTATATGGAAAGAACGGGTTAAGAAGCTATTTGGGGTTACTGGAGGAAGAGGACCGGAAAAAGATCACCTGCAATGAGGGCCAAAAGGTGTTTAGGTTCGGAGCAGGGAGAGAAGCTGAGATCGTAGGGAATAAATAAATAGATTTAAAAAAATTTAAATTGAATTTTTAAAAAATATTATTAAAATACGCAGAAACTCCTAGGGGCCTCTGACAGGAAAAAGAGGTGATGCATGCGTAAAGAAAAGGGGACCTCCCGACAAAAGGAGGAAGCTCTTTCTCTTTCAGCAGTGACTGGCGAATTGACAACATTTCAATCTCCCGACTGCTAGTGGAAGCCAACGTGGCCGCTCTAAGGCGCCACGTTGGGCTAACCTTTCGCTAGTAGCACCTGTCTCGGTTAACAGTATGCCAAAATACAAAAAGCTACGAAATGGACCTATCGAAATACGAACGAAAACACTGGACTTGGACAAACTCTCAAAAGCGACTAACACGTTGTTAAAGCTTTAAAAAAACAAATGAGGACACATATATACCAAGAAATGATTAACGTATTTTTAAACACCTTGACTGGGGGATTCAACCATTTCAATTGTATTCAGGGAAAATTCCCTCACCCATTGAGCCTAGGAAATAAAAGAAAGAAAAAACGTCTTCGTCTCCTATTTGTTGCTGTCTTTCGTATAATTCTTTTTTGGGCCTTCTTGTTCAAGGAGTTACATCAACAAGATAACGTGGAGTAAAGTAATATAATCCCAACATGGAGTGGGATAAAAAAAAAAAACGGTAAAACAGCATGCCCTGACCGTTGCCTAACTCCACAAGATCAACTGGAGAGTACAAACTACCAGTACGGATTGTTGAAAAAGATATTTACATCAAGACCGATGTGGTAGAATTGGATATCCTACGACTGCTTTCAAGGTGATCTATGAAAAAAGCTGGAGTAAAAATGGACTTTGGGAATGATACAGCTATTATCATGGGAAAAGAGGTAACACTAAATATTACATCATCCGGACACTACTGCATACCAATCAACAAAACAGAGACAGTGCAGACAATAGAAGTGAATGCAGTAAAATTGGAGGAAATGATAAACAACCTCAAATTAACAATGCTCAAATTCCACCGTCAGTTTGCTCAACCCCTAAAAAACGATTGGTTGCAGTGCTGAAGGACGCTAAAGCTTGGAAAGATATGCAAAAATACCTCGCCAGCCAGTGGTGTTGATGCCAATGGCGAAAGACTTTAATGAGAAAGTAGCGATGAACCTCAAATACTACAAAGCCTGGTGGGTTCTGCACATGATTGACATGTGGTACAGATACACTATATCTGTGTTCATCCACCAAAAAAAAAAAAAAAAAAAAAAAAAAAAAAAACAAGCAATGTCATTAAAGCACTTCTGAAAAACTGGGTGGGAGTATTGTTGAATAAAATAGTCAGTGGACCACCACTTTATAATAGAATGAATGAATAACGGAAAAACGCCCTACCTTAACCTTTTGGTAGTGACATAACAAACAACATTCATACAAGAACCAATGACAAACAAGACATCCAATTATTTCCTCCTTTGAAAGAAAATATGACTGAAGACTGGGAAATGTCTTCACTGATGCTTCACTGTGAAACATGAATGAAGGAAAAGGTAGGCGAAGGATCAAGTAGGTAACAGTTGCCCTACTGCTTGGCAGGCAAAAAAAATCCAGAGTGGTGCGATCTATTATTGCAAGTGAAAGCCTGGCTTTATTAGAAGGAGTAGAGGCTACAAGGAACTTATTATAGCTATGAACATGATAAAGCCAGCAGACATACCAGTAACTGCTTTCATTGACAACAAAAGTATTGTTGAAGCACTGCAATCAGTGAAATGCAACTCAACAAGAAAGTCTTTGTGAAATGGTGCCCTGAAAAAATACAACTAGCAAATTCTAAAACGTGGAGCATCTGACATTGAACTGTTAAATGTTCTACAAAACGGAAAAATACCAGAAGAATTTGTGTGACACATTAAAAAAATTGAGGCAGAATAATCTATGACCCAAGGGCAGTCTAACTCTGTGAGGATCTCTTTTTCCATATAAACATCCAGTCTTTAGTTTCGGATACAAAAGACAAAGGAAAAAATATTGTAATTAATGTTGATGTCATGTAACAAAGAAAGATAACTTGAGTTATCTATAAGATAACTCTCCTCTTTCGGAAAAACCTTTTTTGTGTCCCCATCTGTCTTCCCAATCCTTTTTTGTTGGTGAGAGCCGTGTGTAGGAATAAACAACCCTAATATATTGTCAACATTTGTGTTAATTATTAAGTGTTTCCTCAATCTATTGATGCTTAAACATAACTTTGGGGGGAATTTACCAGTATCAGCCAGTATATTTCGGAAAGGGATTTTGAGCCCCTGCTAATTAAAGTTAAACAATGTTCAAAGTCTTGTTTCTCTTAACATGATTGACCCTCCCCACTACCTTCTAGCACCTATAAGATTTAAATATGGCTGGATTATTGTATGTCACAAGAGCAATTTTAAGAACATGGTCGGGACAATCATATAGATGCTAGGGCTGTACATGACCAACTGACTGATTGGATTGGTTGTCTCTGACTACTTGTTTTGCACAATAAATGCTGAAGTGGAGTGTTGCAATTGGTTGCCTGGTTATGGATCCCATCTTCCAACATTACAAGTCACTACCCACAGCTAACAGGTGTCTTCAATGGGGAAGGGATCTTACTCCTTTGCAGAGAGGCAGTCAGCATATTCTACAACCCCAGACAACGGGGCTGTGTATAATTATGCTTATCATCATAGAAAATTGACACAGTGACCTAGACAAGGAATTTTGCTCATACCCTTGGGAAAGTTTTAAATCCAACTATTCTCGCTCCACCTATGAGTAAAATAGTTGGGCAATTGAACTCTTTAACCTTCATATAGTAACTGGTCTTGAAGTAAAACTCTGAATTTGAACCTGTTACACAAATGTGGCCTGGAGCCATCTTTGGAAACCAATTCCCAAGAAACTCCACTTGTAAATGCATGTATAGAACCAGCTTAACCCACATCGGGTGAAAGCCATTTGAAAGAAAGAAAGAAAGAAAGACAGAAAGAAAGAGAAGTACATGAAAAAAGTAAAACAAGTCCTTAAAAAGTCTTTTTTACTTTTAGAAAAATAAAAATTTCATATCTGTAGACTTGGGAGAACAATTTAGATTTAAGAAAAAATATTTTTGTCATTAACTTCTGAACATTAAATGTTCTGTGGTTAAGCAAACTCTGAACATTAAATGTTCTGTGGTTAAGCAAACTCACATAAAATTAGATTAGACAGAAATCTGTAAAAGAAAAAAATATATATATTATAATTGATTTTTATTGAGTTTGATAATCTTTGATCATGATTTCTCTGATTATTTAATGAGTTTTATAGGGTTTTTTTTTATCTCCACTATTTCTTATTGTCTGGATATTGAAAGCATCTCAATTCAGGGGTATTCTTCAATAGAAAAAGAGTATCACAGTTAATTTTTATCTTTACTTGTAGATTTTAATTGAATCAGTTATATTTGTGTATGGTAATGCAAGAGAAGAAATCATTAGAGTGGAAGATGGTGACTTGCTGACCTGAATATCATTCTGACTGCTTGAATAGCAGGAGTGGAAGAAATGGCAAGAAGTCAACAATGAGATGGAATTTATATATTGAAATATACAACAATGTTCCTTTTTCTTATATTAGTTCATAGAGGGCTCACAAAGAAGCTAAGTCATTGAATGTCCATTCTGTGGTATTTTCTCTGAGTTCATGGATGACTAGTTTGAGATATCCTTTTTTGACTGTATATAAGGTAAGGTGGCTTTGTCCCAAAGGAATATGCTCTGAGTGTTATCCGTGCCTGCAATTTAAAGTGAGCAAGGACTTTTCTGTCTGTCAAAGTCATATGGGGGCTGTGAATATTAGAACTGTCCTTTGTAGTGGGTGGGGTGGTACTTATATGATTTTAATAGGATCAGGGAAGCATTCACAGCTTCATTTTATGGTACTTTCTGATTTGCTAAAAAAAGTTTTCATTCCTTGTTATATGATTTCTTACTGCTGCATCCACCAGTGATCATGAATGATCTACGAGCCATCATATTTTTTTTAACCACAATGAAGAGTTTAAGAATTATAAAGAGATTTAACTTAGTTTCATAATTCTAAAAGATAATCATCGTAAATCTTTGTCAGTCATTTTTCCAGCAATTTCGATGCATTTTTATTGTTCCAGATTAGAATTATTATTTTTGTTTGTCTTGAACTGTTAACATTTTTGCAAAATGTCCACAGATTTTAACAGAAGCTTCACTGAAAACAAAAGCAAACATAAGATCTCATGAAGTTGGTTAACAAAGAAAACTCTAAAAAGGATTGATCTATTTTGGAGAATTGTCCGTTAAAACTTGTACAACAGTCTGTGATTTTTACTGAAAACACATTTTTATTTACCCCAGACATAATGAATGTAGAATCTACGTAATCATTGTGTTTCTTGGCTCATTCTTTACCCTGTTTCAAGAAAAGTGAATAGAATTCATTTTAGCTGATAAATTTTTCTGCTCTATTTTGCTATCTTTTCTATTACATGTCCAGTAAATTCATTATGTAATAAAGGGAACAAAAGAATTCGGGGTACCCTTTTATTGTAAGTGCAATTAATTTGAAACATTGAATTTTGATAAACATTTTTTTTTTATTGACTACCAGTTATGTACTCTGATTTTTAGAATATTGCTAAAAGTCTTACAAAAAGATTTTGAGACAAAAATGCACTAAAAACTTCAAGGGCAATATATATATATATATATATATATATATATATATATATATATATTATTATTATTATTATTATTATTATTATTTACTCCTTTAGAGTTTTTCACATCAGTGTTAACTGATGGTTTTTCACTGGGTTTTGAGTGACAACAAGTTTCCTCAAGTCTCCAGGACATTCCACAGTATTCAGACAGCTCTCAATAATGCTATCATTTGGATAGTCTCCACTCTTCCGCCAACTTCCAAGCCCTCCAGGCCCTTTAATAATCCTTTAGTTACTGTGCTAAGAGCACCAATCACAATTGGTACAATCGTCACTTTCATGTTCCGCAGCTTTTTCAATTAATTGGTCTATAACGGATATTGAGCATTCTCCAAATTATACTGTATTTGGTCTGCCACAAACCCACCAAGTGAGATAGTGACTATTATACACTGTTATGAATATAAAATTAGAAAAATTACAGATTCTCATGGTACTCCATATCAGAATGAAACAACTCAATAGAATCAATTTCAAATCCAGTACTAATGTACTTAAATATCTTTAGCGACTGCTGTTACTTGAAATGAGTTTAAAAATAAACACTACAACAACACACCAGTATAAATAAAAAGACACTTACAAAGTAGTATTGTACATGCAAAGGTCACATCGCATTTGCAATATACACACCCCCGATGATGGCCCAAGATCGGACAGAAAGTACAAGGGTACTGAGTAATTATGGGAGTTTCACTAACCAATTCCTGCCAGATACCATAAAATCAATGCAGCAACTCCAAAGGACTTATACAAAAATGTGTAGACAAAAGATGCCTATATTGTTTAATGAAATATATACATGTGTGTGTGTGTGTGTGTGTGTGTGTGTGTGTGTGTGTGTGTGTGTGTGTGTGTGTGTTTGTTTGTTTGTTTTTTTTTTTAAATGATTTTTGTGCTTATAGGACATATATTATTCAAGTGGCTTTTCCAGAACTATGTTTTAGTTATATCTGGAAACATTTCATTTGCAGAAAGGTCATCTTAAATTTTAATCTTTTTCGCGAATGTTGATATTGAGATGTATGCCCACTGATCACAGTCTTTATATTTATACACATTTATATATAAAGTATGTATACTGGCCTCTAAAGTAACATATTTCTCTTCATGTATTTCTAAACAGTTTTTCATCTGCCTCAAAGAAGTTTGATATACCATAAAACCCAACCAACCAACCAACCAACCATCTGCCTCAAAGTCTCTAATCATATCAGTTATTTTTTTCTGATTTATTATGCAGTGTTTAAAAGTAAACTACTGGGAAAACAATTCATTATCTTTTTTCACTTCTTCCACATTGAACCTTTTAAGATACACAACACAGATTCAATTTCAAATTTGTTACCTGGAAGATTCAACAAACTCTATCTCTCTCTCTCCTTTTTATATATATATATATATATATATATATATATCATCATCATCATCATCATTTTGTGCCGCCAGCACGGATATCCCTGACCCCCTCCCGCCACTTCTCCCTATCATTCATTGCTTATGGCAGGTCTTCAGGGCAACATCCCATATCCTCACATAGCTGCTGTATGTATGTTCGAGCTGGTCGTCCTGCTTTTGCTTGGCCATATGCGGGGGTCCATAGGAGTACATCACTGATGAGTTCATCTTTGCTTCTCCAACAGTGTCCTGCGTGTCTGGTTCATCTAACTTGTATAGTTTTCATGATGGGAGGCAGGTGGCCGTATAGTTGGTGCCTTGTGGGGTGTTGCCACCAGGATTTGTTCAATATTGCTCGCAGTATTCTTGTGTAATTGCCGTCTAGCTTCTCCTTCACCTGTTTAGTTAGCATCCAAGTAGTGGATCCATATAGCAGTATCGATACGACCGCTGCCTGGAAGAAACTGCGTTTCATTTTATCAGTCAGGTCTGATTTCCATATGATCAAGAGCCTATTGATAACTGTCCATGCTTTCGTTAGCCGTGTATCGATGCCTTTTTCGGTTGATGAGACGCTGCTTCCTAGGTAGGTGAATTTGTCTACTAGTTTCAGAGAGGTTCCATCTAGTGTGGAAATGTCGCCTGTTTGGTTATAACACATATATTCAGTTTCGTGTGCATTGACATGGAGGCCAATGCCTGTGGCGGCTCATTCTAAACTATGCAGTAGTGTTTCAGCATGGTTGGGTGTATTCGCCAGTAACGCTATGTCATCAGCGTAGTCGGCGTCGGTAATTGTTTTTGCGGGGTACCTTCTGCTTCTTTTCTTTGTCAGCTTGATTGCAGGGTATTTCCGAAAAATTGATATCATTTCATTATCTAATAACTTGGCCAATTCTCAATCAAATGATCTCAAATTTTAACAGTACATGTGGAATTGACTCAAAATTCATTGTTTAAAATTCTTTTCTTTTCCAGTGAATGGCCTTTCTATGCTTGAAAAGAAAAAAATCAAACATAGAATTTTGAGTTCTTTGTATAGATGCTATTAAACCTTAAGATTATTTGGATGAGTATTGGTCAAGTTATTAGATGATGAAATTATATCAATTTTTCTGAAACACCCTCTATATCCATTTTGACAGAAATAATAAAAATCAGATTTAAAATATTGATACAAACATTTATTGTAGTATTTATGTTCTCTTCACAAGAGCAAAGTCACCCGAATTTTCACATAGTTCATTGGAAGATTTATTTTACTGCTGTTTTAGTTCTGGTTTAATCATGAACTCTAAAATTTGTGCATAAGTTGATACTAATGAAAAGACACTTTCCTATAAAATCTCATGAAAATGGATTACATGACGATAAAGAAACATAAATTTTTTCAAGTTTCTGTGAAAAGAAATTTTTTTTATCATAATCTTTTACTCTGTTGCTTATTTACTAATTTCAAAATTGTCATAATTCTGTTTGAAAAATTTAAAGAAAAAACAGAATTAAGTGCTAAGATTCAATCTTGAAATTTGAAGAAAACTGAAAATTACTTTTAGATGAGGCATTCAAAAATCTCTTTGAAAAAGTTTTTGCAAAATTTTTTAATGTTTTATCAAAAATGTCTGAAATCATTTTTGGGCAAAAGTTGAAGCTAGGATTTAAATTCCTAGCTTCAACTTTTGCCCAAAAATGATTTCAGACATTTTTGATAAAACATTAAAAAATTTTATTAAGATAAATGCAAACTTCAATAAAAACACAAATACCTTCATTTACATGTTTTTATAAAAGAATTGGATTTTATTACATCAACAGAAATGTTTAAAAACTCTTTGCATCAACATAAATTTTAGTGATTTAAAATCAAAGTAAATACACTCTTTATCACACAAATTATACACTGATTTACTCAGACTAGTTTTCTCATCTTTAATAATTCTTAATTCTTGCAATCATAACAAGTAATACAAGAAATCTTTTAGCATGGACAGTAAAATAAGGACAGTTTGCACCCATGGATTAAATGAAGTATTCAGTTCGAAATTTTCAGGTTATACCAGATATCTCAATAAGACTTGAGGGTAAAACATCTGAAATGTGACTATGACAGCCACACAGGGGACACCAGTCCTATTAAATCAGTATATGATGTCAATAATTTCTCATCAAAAAACTGACAAAAAAGTTGTCAAATATAATGAAATAATGGATTATATTGATGTTGCTCTTGCAAATAGCTAAGTTTATTTTTACTTTCGTTGATGAGAACAATGTGTAGAACTCATGTTGTAAGACAGAAAATGTCTAAATCAAAAAACATAAAACATCTGCAAATACAAATGCCAAATTGAAGAAAAGACTTGAGAATGCTTTAATCATGAAAATGACAGTAAGTATGGAAGAAGAGTCAGTCAAACTGAATGATTTAGATAATGTACTGTATAAATGTTTCATTCATAATTTATCTACAGTTTAAATCTCTCATTCATAACTTTCAATGATATCTATTTATACAGTCAATGTATTTCTATATTTGAAATGGTTTTTATTAAAACAATCATTGATAAAATTCACAAAAATTTACTGAAACCAACAATGTTTTTCCTAGTCTTTATTAACCTGCAATTTCAGTACATCTGATATTATTTGGAAAATTAAATCTATCACAAGGCTAAATCATAAGTTTGCAGAATGATTTTGTTTTATATGAATACAGCTTGCATGTGAGTCATTGTTTATATGGCACCATTGGATACCTTTTTTAGATGGGCTTGTTACTAGTGATGAGAAGTGGATCGTTTATAATAATATTAAATGCTGTCATTAGTGGGTCATTTAAGGTGTAGCAGAAGGTATTTTGGTTGGGCGCACAATTTAATTCGATGCATAATCTCACCCAATCAGGATGACTTATCATAGCCTGGACTTTCTTTTCCGGGCAGCAGAAATTGGGTAAGCTGCCAAACACAGTCTCTTTGGCTGAACAACACCGTCCAGTGTAGACATGCCACTGGCTGTTCTTCAATAGCAGCAGCAGCATGGACACATGAGGGAACCTCTCTAATTTATGGATTCCTTGCATCTATCACTCAGACCAAGGAATCCCAGTTGAATATGAATTAGATACATTCAATACGCCACCACAGGAACAACTTTATGTCACCCCCAAAATTGGCTATGTCGATGCGACGCCTAATCACGCTCTCAACACCTAGCTCTCAATTCACCTCTGGGCCACTTTAATGGAGACAATGCACGCCTCTACCCAAATCACCAGACACACAAAACTCAAGGTGACTCCAAAGTTTATTTCCTCCAACGGCAAACAAGACTTTTGCTAAACTATGGCGAACACAATCCTTCGCACATCCAACGATACACGCTGCTTTCTCAACTCTATCATATCTTCATTTCGTCTCTTACTCACAACCTTTCCAACGAGACTTGCAGCACAAAAGCAAACTAAATATTCCATGCTGCAAATAAAAACTATTCCTAAAAACACATTTCAACTTTGACATCTTGAACCTTCTCTTTTATGTACCTAAGAACAGTTAATGAGGGACCTTACACACTTAGCGAGGAAACAACTCAACTCAAACATGTCACAACCTTCCCTCACTAAAAACAAACAAATTTATCACCCAAACAATAACAAACACTTTTTCTCGCTCAACAATAACAATTTCACCAGACGCTAAAAAGGAAACAAACAAGCCCAGCAACTGAAAGATGGACTATTTTAGACCTGCGGGATTATCATCATCTGAGAGACTTTTGTATAAGACACAAGAATTAATTTTTCATGACTTTTATAATGAAAAATGTAGGGATTTTTATTTTTTCTGTTTGATGATCAATCATGACAGAAACTCTAGAAAATTTATGTTTCTTTATTGTCATGTAATCCATTTTCATGAGATTTTATAGGAAAGTGTCTTTTCATTAGTATCAACTTATGCACAAATTTTAGAGTTCATGATTAAACCAGAACTAAAACAGCAGTAAAATAAATCTTCCAATAAACTATGTGAAAATTCGGGTGACTTTGCTCTTGTGAAGAGAACATAAATACTACAATAAATGTTTGTATCAATATTTTAAATCTTTAAAAAAAAAAGGTAAATCTCTTTTTGATTTGTCTTTGTTCATCTAAGAGTATTAATTTTCTCAATAATTCTGTTTATACAATAGGAAAAAGATCAAAGCACAAAACCTTTGTACTGGAAAAAAATTCTCATTGTATAGTTAATTTTTGAGATAGTCTTTCTTAAAAACAAATAATAATACAACTTCATTTTGAAATGTTGTCATGTCAGTATCACAAGTAAAAAGGAGATCTCAATTAAAAAAAACAAAAGGATTATCATTATTTTCTGACATTCAGAGAAAAAGATGGAGTAGATAGAAAAAATAATTGAAACTATCTTTATGTAGCACATTGTTTAAAACATTTAATTCAATGTTTTAGCTTCAAAAGGTTATGAAAAATTAAACCTTAACTGGATACACTTATATTAAAATATTGTTTTACAAAATATGTTAGGGAGTTTTAAATTATGAAGTAACTCAGAGAAATATATTTTTTCAGTTTTTGATTAACAAATTAGAAAATTAGATACATTTTCTGGATAGATTGAAGTTCAGTTCTGTTATTTTTTAAATTAGATAATAGAAAATAATTTACATGGCTGTTTTGATAAATTAAAAATAAGAATGTGAAATCAACAGAAAATAATGTATTATAGAGAAAAAAACAAAAATGTTTTATACCAAAAACCTTCGAATAGAGAAAATGAATGAATTCATTAATGTTTTTTCTTACTCATTATTTCATGCTGCAAATTGAATCTGTAACTTCGCCCTATTTTGAACAACTATTGTAAAATTTCATACTGCTTAATATTTTCTAACAACTGGGTAAGTTTGCCGAGAAATTTCTTATTGTTTTGACTATTTTTTAATACTCTTAATCCAGATTGTTGCCACAGAACAATATATTTTACAAAATGGTCAAGTTTACAGACTCTAATTAAAAACGGAAAAAGACAAAAAATGTTCTTTTCATAGTTCTAATATCCATCATAATACTATGTTGAGTCAAAAATTTGCAATATTTTGGTAACATGGGGCACAATTCATCAACTCTGTATAACTTGATATGGTAGGTCCAAGTTATAAAGAGAACATGAGGCTAATTTCTGGGGAAGGAGAGAGAGAAGAAAAACGTAAGCTGAAACAGCAGAAAATGAGTCTACAGAAGTAAGCAGCTGACCTCTGAGTGACTCAGCTAGTCACAGGTGAATGACTATGTTTATCAAAAATGACTACCCACCACCCCAGTGGTTCCAAATTTTCTGCACAGGTGTAAAACCAGGGGAAATGGATGTTTCTCCCACCAACACCACGTGGAAGTAAAGAGATGATTCAGTTGGAAAGTTAGCTTGCTAGAAGATGTGACAAAGTAAAGACAGTTGATCACAAGCTAGGAAGATGTAAAGACAGATGAAAATTGCAGTCCTCATTTTAGGGAGCTCCAAAAAAGGGCCTTACACCAGATGCAAAACTGAGAAGGCAAAGACTAGTCAACAAGCATGTTTGAACTGCAACAGAAACCCAGGAAGAAAATCTAAGGTCTGTGTCTGCTCTCTCTTTCTCCTCATGGCATGCTGTTTTTCTTTGTCCAGAGAGCACGGTCAACTCAACTTTCAAATTCTCTTTCTTTCTCCCAGCAACTACTTACAGATTGTAGTTGTGAATAAACTTTCATGTTAGGGAATTAAGACAGCGTTTCATCTGTTTGTCAACTTTTACCACAGTGAGGTTACAATGGGGTCTGACCACTCCTTAAGACATAGCGACACAGCTATTAACACATTCAAGCACGTGGTGGTACAACCATATATTTAGTAACATTACAACAACTATTTGGTACCATTATGTCACATCTGGATGCTTTTGCCAAGGCTGTAAAGGTAATAAACCCCACTAGAGTGTGAGATCACCAGATTTGGCTTGGAGCATGGCCTTAGAATCCACAGTTTTAGGCCTACCAAACCTTGCCTGATTGTCGAGGTTCTAGCAACCCAAATGAAATTTCTTGAACTATCTGGTTACTGTACTGTGATCAACTGTATCTTTACCTTTTACACAACTAATGGTTTTAGCTGTTTCTGAGACATTATGGCTAAGTTCAAGCTTATAAAGTCCCTAAATTAGACTGCATTGCACATTCATCTGTGTAGCTTTCAAATCACACTCAGAGTGAAGTGGGGGTGTCTTCATGGTGTAATTATTAAAGCGATGAACTGCGGAATTGTCGTAAGCGAGTTCGTACTCCAGTCGCGCTATTACGTTCACTTTCGGGCAAATACCCTTGGAAAAGGTATGAACCCCCTTATACTTCCAGCTATGGGTTAAATAGTACCACTACTGTTCTTCTAGGAGAATAGATTTGGTATTAAATAACCTTCAAAGGTTGACATGCCATTAAACAAAGAAACCAAACCAAACCAATCAGAGTGAAGCAATACAGAACATGTCAGTACATCAACTACCAACCACAACGAGTACAACTTAAACTGCTTTATTTACATTATATATATATATATATATATATACTACAAACTCAAATGTTAAAAATATATAGTAAAACTTTTGACTCACTGAGGTATTTATGTTGATAATCATAATATTTTATGATTCAAACTTTTTCGATAGAAATACAGCAATGAAAAATTTAAAAAGTTTGAGTTGGAAGATTTAGAAAAACTGGTTATTTTTTAATAGCAAATCAAATATTATAAAATTTTCACAGTGAAGGAAATAAAGGTGTTCGTGTCAACAAGGAGATTCATTTTGAAACATTATTGAAAATATGAATGTATTTTGTCGTTAAGTATGAGTAATTCGTTTCCAATTTGCTAAAAACAGAAATAATAATTCACTGAGCAGTTGCATAATTTTTTTTAATGTTTAAAAAATAAAATTATGTATTTAGAGATGTTTTGTTGTTGAATCATCGATGTTGGAATTCTCTTGAGAATGATAAATGACAAAAAACAAACACAAAAGAAAAGGGAAACTTTTAGAGAAAAAACACACTCAGAGAATATCTATTTCTTCTTGAAAATCATAAAAGAAAATGTGGAAAACATCTTTTTAACTATCAGGCAGCTATAAGGAAATTCATTTTCATCAAAAATTGTTTCAAAACCTAAAATTATATAATGGCTTTGTGGATAAAAGCATTTGTTAAGTGTATTTAGTTATCTGGTGGCTGCTAATTCAATCTCTTGATAGAGTAGTGCAGAAAGGTTATATACTCTTCTCCAGTAAAAGTGGAAATCAAGTAACATTAAAAAAAAATTATCTGATACAAGGAATGGCTATAACCAGGTTCTAAAGTTGGAGGGGAAGAAGCCAGGCCCAAAAAATAGCTGCCAGGATAGAGACCAAAAATTAATCATTCATTTTTATTTTGTAAATAAAAATACAAAGAAGATACATAACAGTAAGTATAACCAAATTTGTATTAAAGGTTTTCAAGCAAAAAGAAATATATATATATATATATATATATATATATATATATATATCTGTTCAATCCCAGGTCGAGTCATACCAAAGACTAAAAAAATGGTACTTGATGCCTCCTTGCATAACACTCAGCATTATAAGGTATGGATCAAGGGTAAAAGTGGAGCAATCCAGGGAAAGGAGTAGCGCCCTCCCCGACACCTTGGTGTAGTAGCTATCAAAAAGGAGCCTTTGGGTCACCCTCGACTATGGTCGCCAACTTACTTGATTTTAATAAAAAGAAAATTTTGGTGCTTATTTAAAAAAGAATACAGTTTTTATCAAAAGAAGTTTCCAATCAAAAGTTTGTCAACATTTGTTTTGTTTGTTTGTTTTTTTTTAGTCCACCTCACCCCACTTGATTAATTTGATGATTTGGTTTACTTACACAAAATGTTATTTATTTTTACACATTTTAAATGATATTTCATTGGAGAAATAAATTCTTTTCTCCATTTTTATACAAAGTAAAACCTGGCACTTTATGGAAGACTTACTTTAGAAATTAAAAACTGAAAAATGAAGTAAAATACTGCTATTCTTGGTAAATTTTTAATCGTTAACATTTTCTTAACAAAATATGGAATGAAAACTTCTTTTTATTAAAGCTTTGTTAATTGGCAGCGCAATTATCATGACTAGTTAATTTGGCGTCACTTGTTTTTCGATATGGACTGATGACTCATTTGTTGAGTTTCGGCTCTGCAATCTGTGGTCACTGGTTCGATCTCCAGTGGTAGAGATCATGCTATACATTGCTGCTGAGACCCAATAAGGTCGAAACAGCTGTCCAGTGTTTCTGTATGTTGTGCATAAGTGTTCACCAGATTTTCTGGTCATGGTAATTCAATTCACAATATCATTCCTCTACTTAAAAAAGAAAATGTAAAAGCTTTGTTATTTTTCAAAATCAAGGAATTAGTTGATTGGTAGATTTTTAAAACATATTTTGTTATACCTCCATTATTATTTGAATAAAATTAACATACTCTCAGAAAATTTTTGGGAATGTATCTTGTCTTTTTGTCATGAGTGCCAAAATTTGACATGTTAGTTATAAGCATTCAGTATTTTCACTTTTTATCTTAAATCAAAAGCATAAGGGATTTGCATTATAAAAGGAGATACTTAATTTTTATGATAAAATGAATATGTTGGATTTTATTGACACATCACCTAGGTACTTTGTCATGGTATAATGGCTACCAAGATATCCTCTGAGCATAGAAAGAGAAATAAGAAAAATCTACTCTTATTGATTGAATGAAAGATTCAGTTCAGAATTGTCAGAAGATATAATAGCTGAAATGTTGAGACTATAAGAACAAATATGGCAAGTCTAATTAAATCAATGTATAAAATGGAATTTGAGAGGTTCCCGTGGTGTAATGGTTATCGTCATAGAAAATGAACACAATGATACGAGTTCAAAACCTAGACGAGACTGATTGCATTTCACATAGCACTAATACCCTTGGGAAAGGTTTGAGTCCATTTATTCTCCCTCCAGCTATGGGTAAATAGTAGGGCAGACAAGGTTCTTCAGCCTTGGCGAGGCAACTAGTCTAGGAGAATGAAAACTCTGAATTCAAACCTATTAAACTCCACTTAAAAATTGACGTTGTGTCATATCCTGCCCGAGCGGAGGGGTTGGTAAATATATATAAAATGGAATTTGAAAGGAAGGAATTATCAATATTGAAAGAAGAAAATCACAATTTGCTAATTGCAGGAAGATTTTTTTCAGTGTTAATGTTATTCTTAATATGTATACAGATTTGAGAACATTAATTGAACTGATATTATTCTAAGTATAAACAGATAATTGGGAGACTAAAATCTGATTTAATGTTTTTTTATAGTCAAATTGAAGAGCTTTAAGTATCCATATAAGCCAATACATCTTATCTTACTATTTGTGTCATCTCAGCATCTTTTTGTTGTATCTTTAATTACACTTAACAATAAAGACTTTCTGATTACTTGAACTGTGACTCCCATTTTACAACATCAATCTCCAGAATGACATTCTCAATAGAAAGTAGGAGAAACCAATACAATTATTCTCGATTATTATGGAGAATATTTGTAATTAACCCTTTTGCTGGCAGAGTGACATTTTTGATATTTTTCGGTTGCTCAATGTCAATTGGCTGCTCATTGATTAATTTGATATTATTATAATATTGATGCATAGAAATTTTGTTAGGAGTCCATACAGTATAAAAGTTGTTTTACAAAATATCATAATTAAAAGTGAGTGCTTTATTTATGATCAAATTATCATGTTTTGTCAGTTTTTATATATGATAAATTGATTTCTTTTAACATAGCCTCTTTTTTTGTAAATTTCCTGAAAATAAGGATAAAAAAATTTGTCAATAAATAAATTCTTTTGTACATTTATTCAGATTATTCTTGAAACATTACTGGTGTTACCTAAGAAAACAATTTTTTTTTAATGTTTTAATCTGACAAGTGTCCAACCTTGAAATTAAGTATTTGTAAAAAAATATTAGCATCTTATGTAATATAATGGCCGAGGGATTTCGTTTCATGCCTTTGGGTTTAGTTAGGCTGAGAACCTTTCCGCTCAGTGCATGGGTTAGTTAGGTGCAACATTAACACTGTTGTTCACGCTCTTGCGGGTGGAGCGGACATGTCACTCAGAGATGTCACAATAGCCCAAGATGGGAAATGGGGTTACAGAGTGCGAATGACATCACGCATCGGAAGCGCGCGGAGGATTTGGGGAATTTAAAGAAAGTTAGTAGAGTTGAGACTAGACACCGGACGAGACGGTTGGCTTTCGCTAGCTCGCGAGGCCTTATGGTGGGTGCCACGTGAGATGTGGGGGGGGGATGAAAAAGCCAGGATAGAAAGATTGTGCCTCTCTCTCCTTATGTTGAAAAACCTCTAAACTCAAAGGTAATAAAAAGTTTCGTACCTGAACAAAGAAGTCGTAAGTGTTTTTCATGTTTCGAGATTCCTATGTTCTATGTATATATGTAATGAACGTCCCATGTACATTTCGCATATTCATGTACATGGCTATCGTACACTTATATTTCTTTTATGCAGCAGATAATACCTATCATAGTTTGTTCCCAGAGAAAGAAAAACTTGTTTTCAGGTTTAAATGAAAAAAATCTGTAGAATAGTGCTTATTAAAAATGAAATAGAAGACAATGTCCTTATATGATAACTCATTTTCCATTCAATTTCAAATATTTTAGTCTTTGAATTTTTGGATCCTTCTATAATGAATCTGTGCAGAAGGAAATTTATCTGCAAAAATTAGGTATTATTGTTTGATGTTTATATTTTGGATTTTGCTTCCAATTCAAATTGTTTAAAGTTCATCATGATTTTTTTATTTTCTCTTATAGCGGCAAGATTGATGGATGCAATCAACAAAAATGTTGACCCATGTGATAACTTTTACGACTATGCATGTGGTTCCTGGGAGAGGCTTAACACAATACCTGCTGACCGACTCAGTTACAGCACATTTGAAAAATTACGAGACCAGTTACTGGAGCGGCTCAAAGGTAAGTATTCAGATCATATCAAAAATGTTTACGTGATGATATACTTATAAAATCCCAAATTAAATTTTAGCAAGTTGCAAGACAAATTTCAAGGCCAAGAAAAAACATATAATTCATTAAGAAAACAAAAATGTTGGCCTTTTGCTTGTTTTTTAAATTCCTAAATAACAAGACACAGACAAAAAGTAAACAGGAGAGGATAATCATGGTGGAGTGGCTAATGTGCTGAAATGCAATATCATATGAAGAGAGTATGAACTCCCCACATCCTATTCACTTTTGGATTCATAATCTTGGGAAATGCATGAATGCACCTTTAGTGTTTCGGAAAATTGTTCATTTCTCTAACACTATGTATTTTAGGCAACACAAATGAATAACAAAACTTCTTTTAACAACACAACAAAGTAAGGTTTATTACAGTAGCAGGCATGAAGGAGTGAGAGTGAGAAAGTGTCTCTTTTGTGTCGCTGGTCTATATGTTGGTCCTTGGTTCGTAGGAAGCGTGTTTAAAGCAAGCAGTGAGCGAAGTGTTCCAAGTGGAATCAGTGCAGTCATGTGAGAGAGATGTGTTTCTTCTGCTAGCTCCAGACTCTCTCTGTCTTTGTCCATTCTACCAAAAAGGGACCAGAAAAATAGTTCCTGAGAGGGAGAAGGAATTAATGCACTCTGCCAGTTGATTGGTCAGTGAGTGACCGACTCTCTTAACAGGGGCATTGATTCGCGAAAGGAAATAGATCTGTGGCTGCTACACACCAATTCCCCCAGCGATAGATTAAATAGTACCATTACTGTTCTTCTACATGGATGGATTTAGTACTAAGTGACCCAAGAAGGTTGATATGTCATGAAACAAAGAAACTAAAACAAACCAAATCAAACAAAAAACAGTATCTTTTTACTCTGATATACCAATAGTACTTTAATTTCCTTCTACACTGTAGCAGAGACCACACTCATATGGCAGAGGGTAAATTTAGACTCAGGCCTCAGAGGGTTAAATATAGTTTGTGACAAGAATTCAGAAATGAGTTACTCATAAAAAATGTTGAGCAATATTATGCAGTTCTAACATTTGGAATACTTTGTAAATTAACATTAAAAATTAAACAGATTTCTTTATTGTTTAATAGTGAACTAATAAGGATCAAATTTTCAATACATCAACAGAGTTTTGTAATGAAGGTTAGTGAATACTCTATGTTAGAGTTTGTTTATCAAAAAAAATTAAGCAATGCAGAATTACAGTTATAATTGAACAAGAGTGCATTTAAAACCTAATTTATTGTTCATAACCTTTGATCAACAACATTATAATAACGTTCAATAGATATTTATTAAATTGATGAAAAAAATTAATTTGGTTGGCTAAGTTAAAAAAGATTGAAAGCCACTTTTTAAAATCTCTGTAATTAAGGAGGCACTCATGTTGTGAGAGTTATCATCATAGGAAGTAAATAGCTGCCTGAATTCAAAACCTAAACAAGGCTGTTTGCATTTCACATTGTACTAATATCCCTAAAAAAGGTATGAATCCAGCTGATCTCCCTCCAGCCATAGATAAATAGTTGCACAGACTGAGCTCTTTAACCTTTATATGGCAACCAGTCTAGGAGAAGGAAAACTGAATTTGAACCAGACCTGGAGAGAGATGGGTTCTGCCAGCACAGTGTTGAATTTTTTTTTTAAGGAAAGAATTTGTACTGTGTCCCTATCAAGAAAAATAGCAGCACAGTGTTAAAATATTTTTTTGTTCTTAAGGAAAGAAATTAGTACTGTGACCTTATCAAGAAAAATTACAGCACAGTATTGAAATCAACTTATGAATTTAGTTCACAAATTGATATGTTGATTATTTCAACTTCCTCAGTCTCCAGCAATTTTCTTGATAATTTAAATATTATTCTCCAGATTTTTCCCCTTTCCAAGTTTTTCAAGCCTGAATTTTTAACAGAAGGCAAGGATAATGGCAGCATTTACCAATTTAAACTAGGAGATCATCAGAAAGCCTTGCAGCAGATTCTGTAGAAATTTGGAGGCTATGGGGGAAGCCAATGGTGATTTCTTTGAATGAATATAATCAATAATATTTCAAGATATTTTCATGTAATATTCATAAATATACCTGATAAAGTGAGATGTCAGTGTTATTTTCATTTTTGTATAATTTAGATGTCAATTTATTCATCATACCCAATATATGGTCTCACTGAGTTTACACAGTCCAATAGGTTTTGGTTTCTGCATATCAACTTTTGTGGGTTATTTAATGTCAAAGCCATCCTAGTAGAAGAATAGCAGTGATATTATTTAACCCACAGTTGGAGGGGATAAAGCGGTGTCGTCATACCTTTCCCACGAGTGTGTTTGAAAATGAATATCATAGCATTACTGAAGTTCAAACTCCCTTACTTTAAGATCACAGTTGAGCACTTTAGTCATGATACTATGAGTACTCCCCCAAGTCCAATAGGATTTGTATATTGACTTGGGGTTGAGTATAAAAATGTCACCCATATATCTAAAGCAGACTGAATATTTTAAAGAATTATATATAAATGGTGATAAAAAGAAGAAATCCTAACAGTATGATTAATATATATAAGGTCTAAACTGAAACTATGTTGTCTGCATATAAAACCCCCTATAAGTTATTAATGGAGATGAACATATGGTTTTCAAGGCTACAGCCAGAGTTAGGTCAGCTGAAAAATTCATAGGATGACATCATAGCTGCTGTTGATGACTTTTTGACCAATTGAGTTCAATCACTACAACACAGATGCAAAAAGTGTGTGAATTGCAAAGGGGACTATGTTAAAAAATAGACCTCATTTGGCCACATTCCATGAAAGTATTTTGGTCAGCCATGAACTTTTCAGATGCTATCAAGGAACAAGATTTGTATATTAGAGCAAAGAGAATATTTTACAGGCACTTTTTATTTCAAAATCAATATAAAAACTAGTTAGACAGAAAGAAATATAATCATCTATGCATATAAAATTTGATTTAGTTAGTTAAGTGATATATTCAGTGGTAAGTGTGCTCAAAGAGACCATCTGTTGTTTTTTTTAGGTTTTTTTAAAGATTATGGTGGCTTACTTAGGTGATCCAAGAATTATTAAAACAACATATAATCATATAAAACATTAAACAGCTTGAAATAGAATACCTACCAATGAATAACTTGATTTTAAAGGAAATTAATTTTGAATAGGGACACTAGTATACATTTTGATCTTAGCCAGATATCTTTAAAACTTTTCTTCGCAATATATTCAAATGACAATCCAATTATTTTGCCAAATTTTCAAAACTTCTAATTACATAATCTTTTATTCATATATTTTACATGGGTAAAACTTCATATATTTACTTATTGCCTCATTTATAAATATTAGTATTAAAACAGAAACTACTGGATGAAATAGTCATAATAATCTTCTTTTTTTTTATTTAGCATTCATTGAGGCTCATCGTTCATTCATTGTTTTCTTCATGAAGAATTTATTCAATTAATATGTAATACCTTATACTGCATAACTAATTTTAAAATAAGTTCTAAGTCCAAATAATTGTTTTACTAAATCAACTCAGAATTAGTAAAAATGTATAAATTATGTAATTTGATTTCTTTATTTTATTATATGAATTATTTTTTCTTTGTTTTGAATTTCCTGAACCAATTCCAGACATGCAGCAAAACATTTTATGATCCCTTGTGTATTTGCAGCTATAGAAAATCATTTGAATGTTGCATTCAGATGTATTTTTACTCAGAAAGAAAATCTGGAACAATAAAACAAACTACAATCTTGAAAACCAAAATTCTAAAATTAATCTTCCATTTGACTCCCCAAGAAAATAAATAACTAAAAACATGACACAGAAATTAAAAATTAGGATTGTCTCCAAAAAATCTTTGTTTCTTTTATCAAAATGGAAGAATCTATTACTAAATCACAAATATTGTCTGAAAGAATAAAGATCATTCTAAGAACAACAAAATGTACTGTATAACTCAGTGAGTAATCATGAGAATAAGCATATGGAAAGAGACACAGGAATAACTATAATAAATTGTACAAACAATAAAATATACAAGGTTTATTCTAACAGTATAGAGACTGAAGCTGTATTTACCAAGATAGAAATTAACAATAAATAAAATAGTAGTTTTCTTCAAAATAATCCCCCTGGTATTCAATACACTAATTCCAATGAATTTTCCTTCCTTTGGTTAAAGTACATTTGAGACTCTTCTTATGACTGGATGTGATACAACATCATCATATTTCTTTTATGTTTCCCACATTCTTAGTGGGGGGAGAATGGCGTAGTGGTTAATGTGCTGAACTATCACATCATAGTAAGTGAGTTCAAACTTCAGCTGTACTATCATGTTCAATTTTGGACTAATACCCTTGGAAAAGGTATTAACTTCCTTATCCCCACCCAGCGATGAATTAAATTGTACCAAGACTCTTCTTTAACAAGGATGGCTTAAGCATTTGATAACCCAAGAAGGTTGATATGCCATTAAACAAAGAACTCAAACCACATCTTCATGTGTAACTAGATCTAATGAGCATGGTCCACTTGCAGAATCCTGTATTTTACAAAATCAATTTTTTTTCCTAATTGATACCATTCATCTTGACAGCATCACTTTGAAAAGTTTGTTTCATGCGTTCTTCCTCCCTCTTCTCCTTGGTGGGGACAGTGGATGTCGTGGTAGCTGGCTTGTTGACACACTCCTGTCAATTGTATTGTGACAGGCTGGTTATGATGGATTGGGGTCTCCTGAACTTCTGATGCACCTGTTTAGGACCCTGCCTTCAACTGTCAAAATCTCCCTACTTGATTTCTTATACAGAGATATTTTGGAACAAATCAAAGGTTCCTGAATGTTCGGTGACACTAGAGAAAACTATCATGAAACACGTGACAATTCATGTGTGATTATATTAAAATCACGTCTTAACCCTGTAGGTCATTCTTCTCGCACGCGCTAGGTTTGTGACATTTTCACTGATTGACAACAGCCGATGCACTTGCGCATTCTCAACGACAGCGCCTGTCTGTTATATTACATACAGATAAATTTCTGGTATTGGATAAATGAACTTTTTTAATAATTAGCATTCAAACTATCAGATGAATTATTTTCAGGATGGGAATTCAGAATTTAAAAAAAGAACAATCAAAAGAAGAAAAGTGATATTGTTTACTAATGTCATGCAGAAATTGTATTGAGAGAAATGACTTACTGCGGAGTCTGACGAGAACACAAACATGTCTCATGTGCAGGTTACTGTTAGGAAAGAAACATGGCTGTTCTTGGAGGTGTGATTTGTGTAATATATTGTTGTTGTGGGTGTTAGTATTCATTATTAGGCTTAGTAGGTTTAAGGACAACATAAGGCATGCGTGCTTTAGTTAAGGCATATCTATTCTAAATCCGCAGAGTGTGTGTATGTATTTCTATGCCGAGGGGTTGTAATCTTGCGCGTAGAGAATTAGTCTGTGTTATTACTACATCCCCCTTACCAATGGAAAAAAAGGATGTTGCTATATTCCCTGTTTATTTGTTTTATATCTTTTTGGCCTGTGTATTTCACAGCCACTTCTTGTTGGGTTGCATGTTGGCTGTTTTATAATTATCTGGTGTGAGATGTTGTTTATATCTGTGAGTCCTTTTTGCAATGAAGTGATGTGGTCATTAAAATGAACCTGTTTATGGCTGGATGTTTCTGCTTCTCTTATTTGGACTCAGTTTCATCTTTTTGATGACCCATCTGGGAGTTGAAGGATGTATGATCTGGGTTCTCCACATCTACTAGTGATTGTTGCTGGTTTCCATTTCCCAGTTTGGTTATCCAGTATACATACATCTTGCCCAGGGACAAGTGGGAGTCGACCATGAGCTGTTCTATCATGATACTTTTTCTGTATATCCTGTCTGTGCTTCAGTTCTTCCTGGATATGGTCTGTGTTGGAAAATCTTGGGGTTGAAACTTTGGCAATTAAGTTTGATCTTAAGATGCGATTGTTTAAGAGTTCAGCTGGACTTGGAAGATTGTGATTGATTAGTGTTGTTTGCAAACACAGCATTGACAAGTTAGGATCTCTTCCAACTTGCTTGGCCTTAATTAGAGCTCTTTTAATTGTTTAGATTTGTCTTTCGATAAAACCATTTGATTTTGGGAACTTTGGTGATGATGTGATGTGATTAAATTGCCATTGTTGGGCAAATTCTTTGAATGCTTCACTGGAGTACTGTGGTCCATTGTCACTAACAACTCTGCTCGGAATACCATGTTTAGAGAATATTTGCTTCATCGTTGATATGACCATATTGCTTGTTGTCAGGCCATTCATTTTCCGTATAATTGGAAATTTACTGTAATAATCAGCAATTATCAGATATTCATGATTATTGCAGTTAAATAAATCTGTGCCAACAACTTCCCATGCTCTGCTGGGGATGACATGTGGCTGTAAAGTTTCCTTTGTTTGTGCTGGAAGATTTTCCTGGCATATTGAACAGTTCTTGATCATGTTCTCGATATCTGCATTAATTCACTGCCAGTATACTGCATCTCTGGCTTAAAGACGTGTTTTTTCAACACCTTGATGGCTGTAATGTAGCTGGTCCAAGATAATTTTGTGTTGGGTTTCAGGAATAATAATTCTTGATCCCTTCATGATGATACCATCGTTGACAGATAGTTCATTTCTGTATGGCCAGTATGACCGTATTACTGGTGATAAATCCTTAATTGAGTCTGGCCATCCTGCTGTTATGATTCCTTGTAGTTGATCAAGTACTGGATCAGCCTTGGTTTTTTTTCTTATCTCATTCAGGCGTTCACTCCTGAATCTGACCAAATCGACTCTAATGTCTTGGTCAATTGTATCGGTATTTTTCAGTGCTAGGGAGATGGCTTAAAGTATCAGCTAGAGTCATTTCCTGTCCTGGAATGTACTCGATTTGCATCTGGTATCCCTGTTGCTTAATTATCATTCACTGTAATCTAGGGGGTGCTCTGGTAAGTGGCTTTTGTAGTATCATGACAAGTGGCTTATGGTCAGTGAGTACTTTGAATTGACATCCATATAGATATATGTGAAATCTTTGGACACCAAATACAATTGCAAGAAGTTCCCTTTCTATGCATGCATACCGTTTTTCTGCGTCTGTTAGAGACTTTGATGCATATGCGATAGGTTTTTTATTTTGTATTAGTGCAGCTCCAAGTCCTTTCAAGCTTGCATCAGTTTGTAATACTGGTATTTCAGTTGTGTTAAAGTATGTTAACGTCGAGTCTTGACTGATTGCTGTTTTGAGTTTCTCAAAACATTCCCACAAAAAGGGTGCATCTTTCTTCAACAGTCCTCATACAGTATGTGTCTTGTTAGCCAGGTTAGGAATAAACATAGGTATGTGAAAAGACCTAGGAATTCTTGAAGCTTTTTTTTGCATGTTTGGTACAGCATGTTTTGCAGGTCTTTGAGCTTTTCTGGGTCAAAGCTGACACCATTTTCACTATATATCATTCCAAAGAAAGATATGCTTTTTGATTTGATTTTGCATTTTGTTGAATTAAACACAAGATCATTTTCAGCAGCTATTTGCATGAGCCTGTGTAGAATCTTATCGTGTTCTTCTTCTGATTTAGCATAGACAACATCATCAGCGATTCCTATAGCGCCATCAACTTGCTCAAGTATTTGATCCATCTTCATTTGAAAGGTGTCTTGTGATACACTCAATCCGAATGGTAACCGCTGAAAGCAGTACCTGCCATAAGAGGATTAGAACATTGTTAACAATGGTAATTCAGTGTTGAGATGTATAGACCAATACCAGCTTTGGCATTAAGTTTAGAGAAGATCTTGGCGCCTGCAAAATGGTGTGTTAGCTCTTCTATGGTCAGTGTTGCATGGTGTGGTCTTCTGAGTGCTGTATTAAGGTGCCTTGGATCTAGGCAAATTCTCAAACTCCCATCTTTATGCGAGTATGTTAGACTTGAAACCCAGTCTGTAGGTTCAGTCACCTTTCTTATTATCTTATTTTTAACCATGTTATCAAGCTCCTGTTTTATATAGTCTTTAACTGCAATTGGGGTTTTTCTAGGTGGATGTATGTTTTTGTTGACCGATAGTCTGACTGCACCTGACATAGAGCCAATTTTATTGAACTGATCATGATAAATCTGCATCAGGTCTTCGGTTGCATTTATCCATATTGCTGCAGGAGTTTGGAATGCATCTTCTTTCTTGACTGTGCAGTGAAGGGTAATTAGTTTGAGCTGTTCCAGTGATGGTAGCCCTAGTACTGCTGGCCCTTGTACATCCACTATGTGGAAGGTGCTGACGTGCCAGTCTGATTTGTTGTATTGACAGGGTATTTTGATGTTACCAAAACATTTTATTGGTATGCCATTATCAGTTTTTTGTTGATAAATTGTTTTTTTATGTTTGGTAAACCGTCTGCATCCAATTTTTCTGGGAATATTCTACATAATGTAGAAACTGGTAAGATGTTCCCTTGTGCCCCTGTGTCGATCTTCAGATGCAACTTCTGGATGCCATATCAATTTGGCAATTTAATGATAATGAATATGAAAGCTTCATCTCTTTGGGTCATATTATTACAATTGAACATCAGGCTTTCCATTTGTTCCTCAGCTTCTTTGTTGTTGTATACTGCATCAGTTTTCACATACTGTTTTCTCCTATATTGTGGTTGATAGTGAGATTTTGGTTTTTTGTGTTCTCTGCTTTGTGACCTCAGCCTTTGTTTTGGTTTTGTTCCATTTGACAAACATACTGATGCCCAGTGGTTTGCTTTACCACATTTGTTGCATTTTGATCCGAATGCTGGACAAGCTTCACGATGAAAAGCATGGATTTTACCACATTTGAGACAATTATTTGACATAGTAGAATATGTTGGTGTTCTTATGCCTTTTATATTAGTATTATTCACATTATTATTATTTACCATAGCCCTCAGTTGTTTAATGAGAATGTTGGACGCGTCATATGTTTTGCCAATACTAACAGTTTCTTCCAGGGTTAGTGTGTTGCCTTTTCTTAGTAACTCCTTTTGGAAGTCTGCAATGGAAGTGCTGGCGATAATAAGTTCTTTTATCCGTTGCTGTTACTCATGTTCTGTTAATGAACATCTCTGAGTCATTCGCCTGCATCTGTTGACAAAGTCGTCTAATGACTCTTCAGCTTTATGTTTATACGTCATTAATTTCAAACGGTTTATTCTGAAATTTTCTTTAGGTTCGAGTTGTTCAATGAACTTATTAAAAATTATTTCAGGAGTACGTTTTTCTTCTTCCATTAACAACCATGTGTTTTATTTTTTTAACCCTTCATTCCCAACTCTTAATAGTATGTAGTTTACTTGTTGTTCTATTTTTATTTTATTGACAACAAAATATAACTCCAACCGCTGTTTAAACAATCTAAATGTTTCAGCTAGATTTGAGGATTGCCAGTCCATATAACGGATATCATTATTAGCCATTATAAATGTTCTACGTTGACCGTGTTTACAAAAAATATGCAAATTCAAGAGGGCGGTATCATGTAAAAAAACGATGCACGTGGCAACAATTAAAAGAGTTTCAATTATTTATCTGACAGGTTTTTTCTTGAAATTCTGTAAAAAGACAACGTTTTGTTGCTTTTTTCTTCTTTTCTTCGGTTTGTTTCTTTATACACGGATTTTCGTTTGTTTTTTTTTGGGGGTGGGGGTGAGCCTTTAAATGTTGTTTTCGTTTTTTAAACCTTTAAATGTTGTTTTCGTTTTTTAAGCCTTTAAATGTTTTTTTTATCATCCCGGCTGTCACCATGTAATATATTGTTGTTGTGGGTGTTAGTATTCATTATTAGGCTTAGTATGTTTAAGGACAGCATAAGGCATTCGGGCTTTAGTTAAGGCATATTTATTCTAAACCCGCAGAGTGTGTGTATATATTCCTATGCCAAGGGGTTGTAATCTTGCGGGTAGAGAAATAGTCTGTGTTATTACTACAATTTGTAGGACGCCTGTCTTGTCTCCAGCGAAACAAGAGTTGCGCTCATGCAAATTTTGGTCAGCCTAGACTTGTATAAAAGCAGAAACGTAAGCAGTAGCTGCAATTTGGTGGTCATCGTTCTTGCTGACTGTTGGACAAACGTGGTAATGCTGCGAACGGGAAAAGAAAGTGAGAGAAATGCCACTTGTGTGTCAGTGATTGCTCTCGGTGACAATCGTGAAAGGGAGTCCAGAAATCCATTTCCTGCTGCAGTCTTGAAGCTAAGTACGAAATAGAAGGAACTGCCGCCGGGTATAAGACTTTCATTTCTACAGAAATATTCACATCTTATTTGTATAAATATATTTATAAAGTAGGAAGAAAGTGTCAATAGCAACTCGTGTGGTCAAACACGGATCTCCAGACAACAAGCGTAATTGTTGAATTAATTGTACTAGTAGGGTCATATGACCATAAGTATTTAATATATAAAGTATTCAGACAGAAGTCTGAAGTATTCAGTATTTGATTCTCAGTCTGGATTCAGAATCAAGTATTGCAGTATTCAGTATCGTATGTCAGTGAAGAGATTGTTTCTGAGTAAATTACTCAAGAGAATCATTAACGTATATTATTCGAAGGATTCAACAAATACATTGACTTTACGCAGAAATGGGAACATTATAATTTGCTAGTAGCGACTTACAAAGTTTCCTTCAGAATAACGTCATAAAAGTGACAACAAAGATTTTGTATGAACTAACATTACAAAAATACATACCTATATATATATATATATATATTAGTCATGTAATTTCAAAATTTCTATTGTTATACACACATGTATACAAAGCTTTTTGCAGTGGATTAGCAGTCTGATCTTACAACTGAATTAATAGAAATATCATTTATTGTATCATTGAAGTTATCATCAATTGTTGGTCCAAATTTTACTAATTTTAAGCTGTATAAGTATTTTTAACTTTGGTTTTAGGCAGAAGTACAAATTCATACTTGAATAATCCCATACAACAGGAACTCTGCTCACATTCATATATTTTGTATGTGTAAAACTTTATACATTTGCTTACTGTCTAATGAATATTAGAATTAAAACAATCACAGGATGAAAGAGTCATTATACTATTTTGTATATATTGAGGTTCATTTTCTTGCCATTCTTGTGGGTTCTACTATATTTACTTCATTTACAATCTACAGGGTGGAACGATAAAATTGTCATCCTAAAGAAAACAACACTACAGCTTTATTTTAAAACTTTTATGGAAAAAATCAATTCAGGTAACTTGATTATATAGTAGAGCTGACATCTATTCAATGTAGCTGCCTTCAGCCTCAATCACCGCCTCGATACAGATCCGGAACTGGGAGCATGCCTTTTCCACAAGCGCCGGCGGGAGCTCGGCAAATACTCCGCGGATGGCGGCGATCAGGCTGACTTTGGTGTTGTTGGAGGTCATGTTGGTGATATTATCGACATATGACCAAACGAAGGGGGAGGAGGGGGAAGTAAGGGAAGGGTACAAAGTCGTAGCACTCCTTCTGAAGCCAAGCTTGGGTCTCTTTTGACCTGTGGGCCGGCGCTGAGTCCTGCTGCCACACCCAGGGTCTGCCACCGGCTATCTGATTGCACCAGGGGATCACCACACTCTTCAGCACATCCAGGTACACTTTGGTGTTGACTTTCAAGCCGACTTCGAAGATGTGAGGTGGCATGATGTGGCCTTCCGCTCCACCACCTCCAAAGGGTTGTCCAATACGTTTAACTGTGCCCTCAAGCGTTGAACCATCCAGATTTGCATTTTGAGGGTGCTGGCAATGGTCCTGTTGTCATAACTTGGATCGGTAGAGAGCATGAGTTGTACAGCGACACATCTCTGATCTCACACGTTGAACATTGTGTCACTTTCAGACATGATAGAAGGCTCCTATCACTCTTAGGATTTGTACACAACTGGCCAACTAGTAGATGGTTTGCAACAAAAAAAGAAAACCGGTTTTCATTAAACGGAAATGGAATCATGTCATCTTTTCTAGGGCGACAATTTTATTGTTCCACCCAGTAATTATTTTGCAAGCACTGCAATTTCTTAATTCTTATCCAAATTTGACTTTTTGCATCCAACAAGATTTTCATTTTATTTCCAGCTGTTATTTTCTAAATTTTATCAACACTTCAAGCATTTGACTTCTTTCATTAAAATGCCTGTGCTTTTGTGTATATGAACAATCTTTTTTTAATTCTTGCAAGATTTTATAATGCAGAGAGATGTGTATGTGAAATATAAGTTCCAAAGATGTATTTACTGCTGATCCATATTTTATAAGCAAAATCTGGTCCATCTTGTGGCTATTTTGATACTTATTAACCTTCAAAAAATGCAATTCTTAATTTTCTTCTTTGGCTTTCATTCTTGGTTGATAACAATAAATTGATTTTCCTGAGCAATCTTTTTCCTTGACAGCACCCCTCTATTGCACTTAAAGCATTCATGGGCACTGGCATCATGAAAAATACCTAATGTCATTATCCATATTTTATGAGGACAGATACAAATACCCACATTCTTGTTTATTTATGAATTTTTAAACTACAAAAATGTTCCTCAGAATTACATTCATACTTCATATACCTGAGTATGTTTATAAATAAGGACAGAAAGGAATGTAAAATCTATTGATATATATAAGGAAGAAGTAATTTAAAAAGATTTTAAAAAAAAGACTGATGAAGTGATGACTACAATATCAACTGATTAAAAAACTGTAATCTTTCAAACTATATGATAAAATATTTTAAAGCATTTCAAGAGTCATTGAGATTTCTGCAACTTGGATACTTAGTAAAAGGATAAAAACTGGAAACATAAAATATAAAAAAGGAATAGAAACTTAAATACTGAAAAACTTTGTATGGTTCTTAAGGTCTCTCATTTTTAATCAAACAACTTTGGTAAGAGAAAATCTTGTGATGTCTGTAAGAAGTGGATCAAAGAAATCTCTCATATATACTTGAGAACTCATTCTGTTTGGAAAAATAAATGAAAACAGAAAGTTCAAAAGATTTAAAGTCACTGACTAACAAAAAATATTATTCACTTGAGTGTTGTAATTTTAATTTTGCTCAAACATCATGATGATGATGATGATGATGATGATGATGATGATGATGATTTTACAAGACTGAAACAATGTCTTTGCATTATTTCATTCCATTGGTTATCTTTAAAGTCGTTTTCACCAACTATGATTTTTTTTTTGTAATTTCCTTTCTTTCATGGAAATATATATGCACACATATACAGGAAAATACAAAGAAGTCAACAAAATGTTCTTCATATGTAAAAATTTTTATGCATGTATTTAGAAACATTTATAGTTTCATATAAAATAACTCTCTATAAAAAAAATGTATAGCTGTATATTTATAACAGCAAAGTATATAAGTACATATAACAATATCAAATAAACTTTCATAAGATATAATGTACATAGAAAAAATTAACATTCAAATGAAAAGTATTACATTAAACATACACATATAAATATATCTTTAAACAATAACAGATATTTATACTTAAGCAAATTTTTAATGTTTGTAATTATATAAACTGATCATTATTATGAATGTCTTTATCTAATAAATGAGGATATAATTACAAAAGAATATTGGCAGTTGCAAAAAGGAAGTATGAGTTTTTATAACCATATATTAAGAGAATAGTTGTTTGTTTATCACTCTTTAAAAATTTTAGTAAAAAACTCCATGAAACCCAGGGTCACAGAATATTTTCACGGATTAAATACATATATATCAAATATATTTGTTTATTATATATATATATATATATATATATATATATATATATATAGAGAGAGAGAGAGAGAAGAAAATGTGTACATATATGTATATATATATATATATATATATATATATAGAGAGAGAGAGAGAGAGAGAAGAAAATGTGTACATATATATATATATATATATAGAGAGAGAGAGAGATAGAGAGAGAGAGAGAGAGAGAGAAAAGAAAATGTGTACATATATATATATATATATATATAGAGAGAGAGAGAGAGAGAGAGATAGAGAGAGAGAAAGAGAAAAGAAAATGTGTATATGAAAGTAAAATATATATATATATATATATATATATATATATAAGCATAGAAAAGTCAAATATTCTATTTTCTTACATGCACAAACACATTATATATATATATATATATATATATATATATATATATATATACAATGTTTTTAGGTTTCGAAAAAAGAAAAAACTCTGTGCATTGTAACATAGGTTTATGTTAAAAAAGCATTGACTTGAAAATGCAAGTAAGCATAAAAACATTCTTCACCCTTTTTTCTTTACTTAAATGTGCACGACTAAAATTTTATCCTACTTGTTTTTTTCCCAGTCAGCTGGGACTGTAGAATGTACTAACTGCATCTCTGCAGAGGAGTAAGACCCCTCCTAAATGATTGTCCTGGATATGACACGAAATAATCTGATGGTGAGATTCCAGTGATCCTGGAGCTTTGGAGAATACAGAGTACTCCTTCATTGCCATTGCTTCCAGCTCCACTTTGGCCCGGAATGGTAGCACCTGATAGGGCCCTATCTATGGGTTAAATAGAACTGAACTGCATACTTATGCTAAACTGAATTGTTTGAATTAGAACTGTTTGACTAAACCGAATAGCTTGAAATAGAAATATTTTTGACAATTAAACTGTGTACTTACATTTAAACTGATACTTATGCTAAAACTGAAATGTTTGAAATGGAACTGTTTTTGACATTGAAACTGTACTTACTCTAAATTAGATTGTTTAAGATAAAACTGTTTTTAACATTTAACTGTGTGTAAACAATCTGTACTTATACGAAACTGAATTGGTTGAATTTACTGTTTGAGTAAACTGAATAGCTTGAAATAGAAATGTTTTTGACAATTAAACTGTGTACTCATGCTGAACTGAATTGTTTGAAATAGAACTGACTAGTTGCATAAAAATGGATTTGGCATTAAATAACCTACAAGGGTTGATATGCCATAAAACCCCAAAAAACAAACCAAACCTACTTGTTTTCTATTTTGATAATTTATGATGTTCTTCCAAATTACTTTCATCATTTTTGCAAATAAAAATTAAGAAATTGAAACTTTTCTTAATGAAGCAATGTTGATCATTTTGATGTTCTAATTTTTTTTTAAGTGTTTCCTCTAAAAAACAAAAAATATTTAAAAAACAAGTTTTATGACAGTGTTTTCAAATTAAACCATTTTTGAAATGAAAAAAAAATTTGTTTATTTCCCCTTGTCTCACTCTCTGGTCATATTCTGTGGATCAGATTTGCTTCTGAGTGAAAGACTTGAAAGAATTCATTTCTTATGCAAATAAACCTTCTTGCTCCGTAAAAGAACAGACACTACATCAAGATGTTTTAATAAAAGCCCAAACAGGCTCACCTTCCCTCTCTAAACTTAAACGTACCTTTGTTCTAAAACATGAGACTACAATGTTATTACAGTAGCTTAACATCTCTGCAAGCTGATAAATCTCCCTATATCATATGAAGTTGAGTGAAATGAAACCAAATAATGAAGAAAATTTACAAGATGAAGTATAAAAGAAATAGCATTGTATCATGAAGAAAGAATGTTCAGAAATATCTGGATCTAGAAAAGCAGACGCAATAAAATCATATTTTCTCAGAGAATTTAAATAACAAAGAATTGAAGGTGTTTTAATTGCTTTTTGTAATTTTGGACTAGAAAAAATTAATCTGCGAATAAAATGAATTGATCAACCAAATATCCTAAATTAACAAGTGTCTTCAAATTTGTTTTAAATTATGAGATGAAGAAATACTCATGTATGATCAAGGTTTAATAATCTTGACCTTTGAGCCTATTAATCCAGTATACTGGTGGTATTTTTCCTGAGGGTCCAATATTGTTTGATTCAAAATTTCACAAATACTCTAACATTTGATTGTAGTGTCTGTTTTTTAGATACAGAATACTTCTCTATAAGAGTGGAGTGCTGCAGTGTTTATTTTGTTGGCTAAGATTTTTAATTGCATGTTTAATTTGTTCATCAAAATTTTAGTTAGAGAACCCATTATTGATGAGAGTTTGTTTTATGCTTTATAATTCTTTATAAGATATTATTATGGGGAGGAGATTAATTTTACATGGAATATTAGGTTATTAATTTCTTTTTTTATATCAGAAAGGGCATTCACTTTTAAAGTTAAGGGTACAAGAGTTGTTATTAGTGGGTTTTTTGTAAGCAGAGATAGTGAAGTTATTTGTATCAATCAGAACATCTAAAAAGGGGATTTTATTGTTTTTATTTAGTTCATGGGAAAATTAAGAACTGAATTTTTTTAGAAGGTGTCTTGTAGTATGTTTATTTCATTAGTATCATTTGTGACAATAAGTATATCAATATATCTTAAGTATATTGAGTTTTTTTTAATGCTATTAAATATTTTATTTTCAAGATCAGACATAGAATTTACTGAAAATCAGACCCCGAACTGATCCCATAGACACACTGTCTTTTCATATATAGATGTTACCCAGGTAATCATAAAATGGAACTTCAGTAATTTTTTAAGAATATTTTACCAAGTACGTTAGGGCTGATTTTAAGAGGAGGGTGGGATGGTTTCATTTAAAAGATCCACTCCAACTAGAGATACCCAATATACTCTAAATTGTTTAAATTTAGTTCAAAGGAGCACTATCAAATCTGAAAATAAATAGATCTCCTCTGTTTTTATATCTTTATTGTTTTTTAGTTTTTTCAAGGGTCCAAGACTAGAGGGGCTTTGGTCTGCAGTCCATATATAACTTTAATATTGGGTAGAGTACTTTAATAGTTCGGTTGAATGGATTTTAACGGCATGTCAAGCCATTTAGAGTTTTTTTATTTTAAAACCAAGTATTGGCCCGGGAGACCTGGGTTCAATCCCAGGTTGAGTCATACCAAAGACTTTCAAAAATGGTACTTGATGCCTCCTTGCTTAACACTCAGCATTATAAGGTACGAATCAAGAGTAAAGTGGAGCAATCCAGGGAAAGGAGTAGCACCCTCCCCTACACCTTGGTGTAGTAGCTATCAAAAAGAGAGCCTTCGGGTCACCCTCGATTATGGTCGCCAACTTATTCTAAGACCATGCTCTGAGCCATAGAAACAAATCAGGTGAGTATCAGGTGAGCTTGGCATCTCACAGTCCAATGTGGTTTGTTAACTTCACTACCTCAGAAAAAGCCTCTGGAGCTATCCAATTGTGCCTCACATTGGCAAAATATTCTAAAACTTTTGACTCACCTTTGTACAAAATGAAAAGATAGATTTCCTTGTCATTCTTTTTATATGCTTAATGTATCATTCAGTGATACTAAGAAATACTTCATTCATACCATCCATTTTATAACTAGTCTCTTGTTATTTATTGATATTTACCAGCTTCATAGACAACTTTTTATGTTTAATGTATTTAGATTAAGAACAACTTATAGAAAATAGTAAATAAAGTTGGAAAACATTATGCTGCCTTTTGTGACTATCTTTAATGGTCATGTTAACCTGTGCTTATAAATTGGGAATGCACAAACCATCTTTCATCATCATTCATTTGACCCAGGGATTAAACCATTTGTCTGATACACAATGTCTCCATTTATCAAGTAGACCCTTGTTGTCCTCCTCTGTCACTCAGAGAGCGCATTAAACAAATGATTTGTTATTCCCAAACTTTGACTTCAAATGCCCTGAGCTTTGGTCTCCATTGGAATGAGATGCTTTTAACAAATTACACAGGTTCTTAGAAAATTATCACTTGTCATCCTTTCCTTCTTTTCTTTTTTATTTCTCTTACTTTCTCATTTTCTGACATTGAGTATTCAGCATGATTCAGATCACATTTAGAATTACATTATCTCATGTAAGTTAAGCAATATTCTGCTTAAATCAAATGAGGAACCATTTGGGAATATTAAGTGTCAACTATAGTAAATCTTTTATTTCCAGCCAAGAAGTCAGTTTATAATCGTAAAATATTTCTTTATTGAGGTAGGAATTATTTGATTTTTAAAATTCCTTTCGCCAAACATCTTTTATATACAATTACTTGATTTAAACTAAATAGCAAATAGAACATAGTTATTTATTAAACTTAGCATGTCTATTAGTATCAAGCACTTAGTGAGGATCAAACTTGTTAACCATTACACCATACAAAGTGCCCATAAGAAACATTTATAGGTGAAAAATGAAGAAAATTTAAAGTAGTTAATCTAAATTGCAATTATTTACATCCAATGATTATTGTGGATTTTATAAGTAAAAGCTGTATATATATATATGTATATATATATAATACTTCCTCCTTGTTTTGTATATTATCAAAAAAAATATCCAGCAGTGATTTAACTTCATTCAAAATCATCCATCCAATTCCTGATGATGGTTCATTAGAACCAAAACATTATACCCGTGACTTTCTTTTACATTAACTTCTTCTCTTTGGATTACCTTGTTTTTCAACTTCTCTCTCTCTCTCTCTCTCTCTCTATATATATATATATATATATATATGTATGTATGTATGTATGTATGTATGTATGTACATATCATCTGAGAATTGAAGAAAAATTACACCTTTCTGAATTTCTAAGAAGAGAAATGCATTTGCTGCGGTTGTGAAAAAGGAAGAACAACACTAGACTGTAAGATGCTAAGCTCACTTGATACTCTCTAAATGCTACACTCCAGCTTTGACACAATAACTAGAAGAATGGCTTCAGAATTCAAACTGACCTTTCCTGATCATCAAGGTTCTTACAACCAGAGCAAAATTTCTTGAACCAACTCCTTACAGTACTCTGATCAACCGTGCCTTCACCTTTCACACAATAAATGTCTTCCAATGACATTATAGCCTAGTTTAAACTCATAAATCTTAAGATCCTGAATTATATTTTTATATCAGTTCAGTTTTCAAGTAAAATACAGAAATACTTTTGTTAACTATACTCTTCGAACTTTCATATGATTGTTGTGGAGGGTGGTCATGCTGATCTTCCCATCCTTGGCTCACAAATGTTTTTGAATCACCTTGTCTCACCTGCTGATTACAAGTGGGTTCACCTTTTTCTTTAAAAGCTCCTAATGGTTTGCTCACGAATCAAGAGCAGATCTGTGAGCAACTTGAGGCCTGTGTGTCATATTTAAGTAAAGCTTAGAAAATAAAAATAATTCACTTCCCTTTCGAAGCAATGCTTGACAATTTCACAACTTGAACAACTTTGCTTAGGCATAAATATAAAAAAGAAATTTTTAAAAATTGCCAACCTCTCATGCTAGGATTCTTAAATAAAGTAAGTAAGTAAAGTTGGCAACCGTAGTCAAGGGTGACCCGAAGGCTCCCTTTTCAATAGCTACTACACCGAAGTGTAGGGGAGGGCACTATTCCTTTCCTTGGATTGCTCCACTTTACCCTTGACCCGTACCTTATAATGCTGTGTGTTAAGCAAGGCAGCATCAAGTACCATTTTTAAAGTCTTTGGTATGACGTGACCTGGGATTGAACCCCGATCTCCCGGACCATTGGCAAACACTCTACTCATTAGACTAATGGCCCGACTTATTTGTTGAAATGTTGAAGATTATGTATTCACTTTTGAAAAATTAACACAGACAGGCCATAATAAAAAATAACAAGGGTCAATTACTTAAAAAAAACAAGTGAGAGTTTGTGTCATATAATGGTTAAAGTGCTGGACAACAGTCTCAAAGTAAGCAAGACTCCAATCACACTATTACATTCATTTTTGGACTAATATACTTGGGAAGATATGAACCCCTTTATCCTTCCAGCTTTGTGTTAAATGGTATCACAGCAAGGATGGTTTTAGCATTAAATAACCCACAAAGTTTGATATGCCATTAAACAAAGAAGCCAGACTAAACCTTGAAGATAAAAGTAAATGAGTGAATAAAAACCAATTATCAGTCAAATACCAGACATTGGCATGATGGTTAGAGTGTTCGCCAATGGCCTGGGTGACCTAGGTTCAACCCCAGGTTGAGTCATACCAAAGACTAAAAAAATGGTTCTTGATACCTCCTTCTTTAACACTCAGCATTATAACGTACGGATCAAGGGTAAAGTGGAAAAATCCAGGAAAAGGAGTGGTGCCCTCCCCTACATTTTGGTGTTGTAGCAATCGAAAAGAGAGCCTTCGGGTCACCCTCAACTACTGTCGCCAACTTTACTTACTTATTAGTCAAATTTAACTTTAATACCTAATAGATAATAAACAACTTATTTTTCTGTGTACACTAGTTAAAATGACACTCCTTCCAACAATAATCTTGCTAACAGTAAATCTATTAAATGCTACCTTTACACAGATCTCTAGTATCCTTGACAAGGAATTGGCATCATATTTTTTTAGCTTCAGTCTTGCTTGTTACTCATTTCAGTTTAGAAATGCAATAGCCAGTAGCATCAGCTGTACAAGACTCCTTGTAGAGTATGATAGTAGATAGTGATTGAGGTTTATTTGTTTGAATATTATCCAAAAACAGTTAACTTGACCTACATTGAAAGCCATTTGTATAAGGCCAGGAGGTAGTAGGATACCTGACAATTATTTGTTGCTTGTTGACCTCTAAATACAATTTATCTTACTGTTTAGGAAAATTCAGTCAGCACTTGTTCCAAAACTTTATTCTATTCTTCTATTCATTTACTAGAGAATTAAGAAATTGAATATGAGGTAGATTAATTTACAAGAGAAAATTTTTTTCATTTTCAATAAAACATGTTTGAAATAAAATCTCCTGTTTTTCTATATATATATATATATATATATATATATATATATATATATATATATATATTACTTTATGAGATATATATTTCCTTATGAGACATGAAGATTATGCAACAGAAATATTATATACACGTGATTAGTTTTAATACCTATCTGTATAATTAGTCTATTTTAAGGTAAATTAAATTGCATAAGAAGAGATTCAGGGAGGAGAACATTGTTAAACTAAAGAAAATATATGTTTGATATTATTACAAATGTTTTTGGTTATTAGAAACAGACACCATATATATATATATGTATATATATATATTCAATAACACCAGGAGGGATGTCCTCGTGGTGTAATGGTTAAAGCAATGGACTGCAGAATTGTAGTATGCGAGTTCGTACTACAGTCACGCTATTACGTTCACTTTCGGGCAAATACCCTTGGGAAAGGTATGAATCCCCTTATCCTTCCAGCTATAGGTTAAATAGTACCACTACTGTTCTTCTAGAAGAATGGCTTTGGCATTAAATAACCTACAAAGGTTGATATGCCATAAAACAAAGAAACCAAACCAAACCATCAATAACACCAATATAAATTAGAAGACTGTATATGTATCATAGATTTCAATAATTGCTTTCATTTATAAATATAAATATACATGTTTTTCTATGACTGTATGGTATATGTGTGTTTTTGCACATATTTATAAATAAACTCATAATGCATGACCTGGGTTCAATCCCAGGTCACATCATACCAAAGACTTTAAAAATGGTACTTGATACTTCCTTGCTCAACACTCAATAAAAGGTACGTATCAAGGGTAAAGTGGAGCAATCCACAGAAAGGTGTAGCGCCCTTCCTTACACCTCGGTGTAGTAGCTATTGAAAAGGGAGCCTTCTGGTCACCCTTGACTATGGTTGCCAACAACTTAGTCATAAATATCCTAAATTATTCAATATTTTTCTTTAACATTGAGAAAGCAACATCTGATGCTCAAAATATTATCTCATGTAATTTGTTGACTATTCATGATCTGATGTTGCATAAAGAGTTGGTAGAGGTGTAATGATAATCCTATTTACCAACCCCTCCGCTCGGGCAGGATATGACACAAGGTCAATTTTTAAGCGGAGTTTAAGAGGTTGGAATTCAGAGTTTTCCTTCTCCTAGACTAGTTGCCTCAGCAAGGCTGAAGAACCTAGTCTGCCCTACTATTTACCCATAGCTGGAGGGAGAATAATTGTATTCATACCTTTCCCAAGGGTAGTACTGCTTTGTGAAAATGCAATCAGTCTCGTCCAGGATTTGAACTTGAGTCGCCGTGTCCAGTTCCTACGATGATAACCATGACACCACGGGCATTAGGGGTGTAATGATAATCAATACAAAAAACAAAATCAGTGAACTTGAGTCCCACATCCGGCCGAGGGTATGTGAATTCATTTCACGCAAATGCTTTTGACAAAGCTATCAATCATCTCTGCTTACTTCCTTCAAGTGGCTTGATAATATGACAGTTTGGGCTCTTTAGCCTTGGTAGACAACCAGTCAAGAAGTTGAGCAGTTCTAAATTTAAAACCAGAAATGGAAGTTCCGAAGGCAGTTTGTGGTATTTTTAAAACTTATGTGACAACTCTGATGTCCAGTTATCCAGGCCCTTACTCATTCTTTAACCAGCATTGGTAGTGTAAACAAGAGAGACTTGTAGTAACTGATGACTTGTACAATACTAATAGATGTAACTAGATGTATTCTTATTATAGTATAACTTGTATAATAGATAACTTGTACAGAATTTTGTTTTTTAATTCTTCAGAAGAAGATAATATTAACTGATATTGAATATATGCAGAATTTTTCCATTAGCAGGATTGGTTAATATTCACCATGGGAAACTGAGTTCTGAGATATATATATATATATATATATATATAGTATACTTAGTCCAGTTAAACCGGAGTTAGGAGTAATTCCATCAGGACAAGAAATTATTCATGAATGAATATTTAAATTTTCCTGGTAAAGAGCTCAATGTACCAATAATACAGAGCAATAATTTCTTTAAGAAAAAACAACGAAACCAATCACAAAGGATTATAAATTTATTTCCATCCTATTACGCATTTTTGAAATTTCTAAAAACACGAAAAAAAATTAACAGGACTTCTGAAGAAGTCCTGTTAATTTTTTTTGGAAATAAATTTATAATCCTTTGTGATTGGTTTCGTTGTTTTTTCTTAAAGAAATATATATATATATATATATATGAGAGCAATTCAATTGTTAGAGTGTTTTCCACCACAATTTTTATCATTGATGGATTTGGTCAATGTCTTTCTAGATTTTCTTAATTGAAATACCCTCTTCAAAATTTTTGAAATGTTTTGTCCATAAATGGGTAATTTATATTTCTTATGGCTTCAAATTCATTACAGTCTGACTTTAACTCCTACAAATATAAAAACTCATAAAAAGTTTCCCATATTTGCCCCCAAACTATTGTAGAATTAATGGACTAAATTGAATTTTTACTGGATGAAAAATAAAAATATATATTTTTTAAATACTTAAGAGATCAAGCTTAAGATAAAGTGATTATTCTTATTTTAAACAGACTTATGCGTGCATTTCAATTCATAATTATGCTTTTGTACTCAAATCCCTTGTTTCTATTATAACTAATAAATTCGGTGTATGTAGTATCACTTAGCTACATTCACAATGTACACACAACCTTAATATATAGTATTTGAAATATTTTTAAATAGTCTCATAGACAATGTAGAAAGGCCTGCCTCGTATTATCTTTTGTCTCAAAAATTCTTTTTTTTTTTCATATTTTACCTGGCATCAAATAACTTTTATCAATTCACTGCAGATGAATGGTACATTAAGAGAAAAACTTTACAATATTTCCCCTGACGGAATAAGTTGCTTTTTATATGGATATTTTGGTTATTACTTTTTAGCCTTCTTCAACGGTCTATAAGTCAGAAAATATCATTTTATAATAACACTGCCACCACTCTGCCAAAGTTTCTGCTCATGACCATGAGATGGCTTTATGAAAGCAGTGTATAAAAACCAGAGCATGAAATTCTTTCTCTTCCTTACCATGTGCATCATGTCTGGAAACAGATCTAACTCTAGTCCTACAAGACAGGGATTTTTCATTGCCAACAAATTTTATATTGAGTGCAACACCTTTGAATAATACACTTCTTAAATATATAAGTCTTTCCTAATAATTTTATTTCTTTTACATGTATGTATGCAAAGAACATTATTCCATCATAAAATTATTTATGCACTCTTTTTGTAGCTCATTTTATTTTGTATTCATCATATTAAATTTTCTCAGGCAATAAATATGTTGTTAATCCAATGTAATTGTTCTTACATTTTTATCTGTACAAGAAAACATTCAATTACCCCCATAAATCCTCTACACTTCTGTGTACAAGTACATACTTCTGTACCTTAAAAAATCCTCTACAATATACACACTTTTGTACCTCACAAATCCTCTACAATATACACACTTCTGTACCTTAAAAAATCCTCTACAATATACACACTTCTGTACCTTAAAAAATCCTCTACAATATACACACTTCTGTACCTTAAAAAATCCTCTACAATATACACACTTCTGTACCTCACAAATCCTCTACAATATACACACTTCTGTACCTCACAAATCCTCTACAATATACACACTTTTGTACCTCACAAATCCTCTACAATATACACACTTCTGTACCTTACAAATCCTCTACAATATACACACTTCTGTATCTCACAAATCCTCTACAATATACACACTTTTGTACCTCACAAATCCTATACAATGTACACACTTCTGTACCTCGCAAATCCTCTACAATGTACACACTTCTGTACCTCACAAATCCTCTACAATATACACACTTCTGTACCTTACAAATCCTCTACAATATACACACTTTTGTACCTCACAAATCCTCTACAATGTACACAGTTCTGTATCTTACAAATCCTCTATAATGTACACACTTCTGTACCTCACAAATCCTCTACAATATACACACTTCTGTACCTCACAAATCCTCTACAATATACACACTTCTGTACCTTACAAACCCTCTACAATATACACACTTCTGTACCTCACAAATCCTCTACAATATACACACTTTTGTAACTCACAAATCCTCTACAATATACACACTTCTGTACCTTACAAATCCTCTACAATATACACACTTCTGTATCTCACAAATCCTCTACAATATACACACTTCTGTACCTCACAAATCCTCTACAATATACACACTTCTGTACCTTACAAATCCTCTACAATATACACACTTCTGTACCTCACAAATCCTCTACAATATACACACTTTTGTAACTCACAAATCCTCTACAATATACACACTTTTGTACCTCACAAATCCTCTACGATGTACACACTTCTGTACCTCACAAATCCTCTACAATGTACACACTTCTGTACCTCACAAATCCTCTACAATGTACACACTTCTGTACCTCACAAATCCTCTACAATATACACACTTTTGTACCTCACAAATCCTCTACAATGTACACACTTCTGTACCTTACAAATCCTCTACAATATACACACTTTTGTAACTCACAAATCCTCTACAATGTACACACTTCTGTACCTTACAAATCCTCTACAATGTACACACTTTTGTACCTCACAAATCCTCTACAATATACACACTTCTGTACCTTAAAAAATCCTCTACAATATACACACTTCTGTACCTTACAAACCCTCTACAATATACACACTTCTGTACCTCACAAATCCTCTACAATATACACACTTTTGTACCTCACAAATCCTCTACAATATACACATTTCTGTACCTTAAAAAATCCTCTACAATATACACACTTCTGTACCTTACAAATCCTCTACAATATACACACTTCTGTACCTGTCTACCGAATGATTTATAAGCCAACACGAATATGTGTTCGCAACCAAGCAAATGAAATCTTTGTTTACTCATTGAAGCATTTCTTAATAATATGACACTCTCTGATACCAGTGTTTTAGGAGTTTGGTTATCTCAAATTAGTGAAATAAGTTACTTTTTACTATAATGTTTAGTATATCATTCTTTGTTTTGTTTCTCTTCAAACATTTGGAGATTTAACTCCTACTTTGAAACCAAAAGGAAAATCAGTTTGTTCTATTTTTTTAAAAAATCATATGATACTTAATTTTTCTGTTCATTTAAAAATAAAGCTTGAAAAATTGTCTCAGATTCTGTTTTGCTTGTTTATTTTATTGTTTAATGGCATATCAACCTTCTTGGGTTATTTAATGTCATATACATCCTTTTAGAAGAACAGTAGTGGTACTATTTAAGCCATAGCTGGGAGATTCTGTTGTAGACTCTCTCCCCCATTTTTTAAAATTCTAAATTCTTGTGAAAATCTTTGGTCTTGGATAGTCACTGAAATTAAGCATTTTGTATAATCATTAAATGTTCAAAAATGATTTAATAGTTAATGGGAGAGTTGTGATTTTTTCCCAACTTGTTCGGTGTTATTAGTGAATATCTATTTATATTTATTCCTCTCATCTTTTTAACTACAAATTAAATACGGAAAAAAATAATTGTCTCTTGTCAAGTAAATGAACCAACATCATAAAGATGTACTATATTTTAACTTAGATTTAAATTCACAATTCTATTCTTTTTTGGAATCCTATTTATTATTCCATTACACTCATAATCATCTTTATTTCTTATTTTTGCACTAATGTCATCATCATCATGTCAAATCGCTTGTACAGATTTTCCTGACTCTCCTTCACCATTTTTCTCTATTGTCCATTGTATGTGGCAAGTCCTCTAGACTATATCCTGTGTCTAAACAGAGCTGTTGTAGATAAGTTCTAGCTGGTCATCCAACACCTACTCGTCTGTGTGAAGGGGTCCACTGGAGAACGTTACTTATGAGTTCATCCTTACTTCTCCAGCAGTGTCTCACATGTCTTGTTAGTTTGATTTGAATGATTTTAGAGATGGGAGGTAGGTGGCTGTACATCAGCTGTTTTGTGGGATGTTGCTTCCAGGATTTATTCAATATAGCTTGTAGCATTCTTGTGCAATTCCCATCGAGCTTTTTCTCTTGATACTTAATGTCCATGTGGTGCATCCATATAATAGAATAGACATGACTGCTGCTTGGAAAAAATTGCATTTTATTTTATTGGATGGGTTTGACTTTCATATGACTGATAACCAATGGATACCTGACCATGCCTTCACTAGTCATGTATTCATGTCATTTTCCATAGATGAGACACTGCTTCAAAGGTATGTAAATTTGTCCACTAGTTTCAAGGAACCACCCGCTAGGGTGGACGTGTCTCCTTTTTGATTTTGATTAAAGCGCATGTATTCTGTTTTGTCTGCATTGAGATGGAAGTCTATGTCACCTGGTGCCTTCTCCAGACTATGTAACAGGGATCTGGCCAGGGCGGGTATATTTGCCAGAAGCACTATGTCATCAGCATAGTTCACATCCATAGTTTGTGTGGGGTATCATAAGCTTCTTGCCTTTTCCAGAGTAAAGCCATTTACTTTCATTAAATCGACTGATGTTCAAAGCACATTGTCTAGACAGATTATAAACAGGTATGAGGCAATGTATCTCCTTGCAGAACACCTGTGACAATGTCAAAGAGGTCAGTGTCTCCATCCGGAGAGCTAACTTTTACTTCTATGTTTTTATACAGCATCATTATGACTGCAATGGTTTCTTTGGGGAGGCCATTGGCTAGAAGTATTTGCTCCATCTTCCTTCTGTGTATGGAGTCAAATGTCCTGGAGAAATTTACAAATTATAGTCACCTCAAGATTTTTTGTACAAACTCCTTCTAAAATTCAACAGACGGTCAGAATTTGTGATGTTGTAGATCAATTTCTCCCAAAACTATTTTGATTCTTCTCAAGAACTTTCTCAATTTCAGGTTTGATGCTGTTGAGTAACAGAACATTGTAAGTCGTAGCCATTAGGGAAGTAAGGTTTATACCTCCATAGTTCTTGGCAATTCCAAGGTCACCTTTCTTGGGAAAAGGGAGGATGCAGCCTTTTGTCCATTTCTCTATTGAGTCCTGGTTACATACGACATTGCAGCATTGGAGCAGTACATTGTCAAATTTCCTTGTTTTCCATACCTCAAGACCAAGAGCTTTCCTGTTTTTGATTTTTGTTAGTATTACGTGAGTTCTTCTTGCTTAAACTGTCCTAGTTTGATGTTTACTTGATTATTGATAATTTTCATGATAGGTATATCTGTAACTTTAGGGAATTTTCCTAGCAGATTCTTGAAATTTTCTTTCCACATGTGTATTTGTTCTTCTTGGCTATTAGCTTTTAGTTTAGCCCTGGAAGTGTTCCTTCTTTTACTCACATCATTTACGATCTGCCATGCTATTTGAGATGGTCTATCTTCTACCAACATTCTAATCTTATTGATCAGGTCTTGAATATATTCTGCTCATTCTTTATCATGTAAATAAAGTCATTTTCATTCATTATTTTGGGGATTTCATAGGAATAAAAAATAATGAATGAAAATGACTTTAGACAATTGCATTGGTATAAAAAATACTCATTATTTTTTACACCAATATAATCCTCTTAGTAAAGCTATTTTTCTTCATTATTTTCGGAGCATCAAAATGAACAGTATCTTACATAAGTTGATAAATTAATTGATTATTTACAAATATTATTTAGTTATATTTGGCTATTAACTCTTGAAATATTTGGAAAATATCTAAAAATGCAATTTAAAAAATGTTGTGAATTGAAAAATTCAAAGAGAGTAATTGTGTGAGTACATTTTTGAAAAATAAAAATGTTTTCAGGGGTTTTATTTCCAAGGTTCCTGGATCTCTCCAGATCCATACACTAAAATCAAAATATGAATTCATATCAATGAGGAAAACTTTTTTCCTTGTTTATCTATTGCCAGTTTATTAGTTACATTCTGTAGAGACAATGAATAATTATCTCCCTTGGAATTTGAGGGAGTGGCTGGTAGTATCATGGCAGTTGGTGCATTGCTGCACTCTGTGTGATTTAAAAGCCATTCAGATAAACATGCAATGTAATCTAATTTGGGAATTTATGCTTTATAAGTTTGAACTGGCCCATAATGCCATGAAAACAACCAAAGATATTTGTTATTGTTTTTTTTAACCTCACTAAATTTCTCGATAGGATATTCAAGATCTGTATGATAAAATATTAATCTTCCAATAGGTATGTCATCATCCTCAAGGAATACCAACAACTTTTATTCCCTTGACTCTCTTTCACCATCAGTACCAATTAACCATCATTCTTGGTTGGTTCTCTAGATGACATCCAGTAGCTGCACAAAGCTGATGAATGTAAGTTTTTGCTGATCAGCTAATACTAATGTGTCCATGTGTAGGAGTCCATTAGAGAACATTGTTCATGAGTTCATCCTTACTTCTCCAGCAAGTCTTAATTGTATTTTTGGGATAGTTTGTGAAATGGGAAGTAAGTGGCTATACAGCTGGTGTTTTGTAGGGTGCCGCTTACAGTATTTATTCAAAACAACATGCAAAATCCTTGTATAATTCCCATCTTGCTTTTTCGGTTGGCATTTTGTTAGAATCCAAATGGTGCAACCATATAATAGTACTGACACTGCTAGAGCCTAGAATATTTTCTGTTTTATTTTATCTGATTTTCATATAATCATTAACCTATAAATAGCAGTCCATCTATTTTTTATGCATATGTTAACATCTCTTTCAGTAGATGAGATATTGCTACCGAAGTATGTGAACTGGTCTACTAATTTTAGAGGCTTGTCATTTAAAGAGAAGATAGCTCTATGAATTAGTCCAAATAAGAATATCACCATAGAGATTAATCTCAGTTTTTATCGTGTAATCAAGAAATTGTCATTACAATTTAGAAAATCCATATTTCTTTTTTATTAGACTCTTCAATTCATTTATTTGTTTTTTTTTGCTTTCCTTTTAAGGAAGTAACTTCATACTGGTTGAAGAGAAGAGTGTAGACCTAATTTCAGATATGAGAGAAGAGAAAAAGTTCCAGGATTTTTAACATTTGTCTAAACTGAAAAGAAAAAGACCCCTGAATTTAGTTATACAAGATGAGGTCAGCATTATTTTATCAATGCAACAACATTGGATAAAATTTTGCAGCATAAAACCAACAATATTTTCACAAAAACCATAAAATACTAAGGCAAGTCAAAAGTTTTGCAATATTCTAGTACATGCTAGTTTGAGACCCATATATCGCATGACTAAAGCAGTTCAAGACATTTTTTTAAATAAATGATATTCTCTGTAAAAAGACTTGCACTTAACCAATGTTTTATTGGCAAGCCACAATTTGATTGGGTTAATATTTTTATGTAGTTCTCCAAAATATTGAAATATTAATTTATTCAGTCACAGCTTCTTGTTTGTAAATAAAAAACTAATTAGTTATAATGGTTTCTTTCATCTGTTTATATTTTCTTATTAGATTATATTCTTTCTTTTACTTGTACTGAATTTTCTTAAAATGTACATTTTCAATCCAAATTTTCTGAAGATGATAGGAATAAATATCCAACTATGAATAGAATTAAAAATAAGTCAGAATATTAAAACAGATACTACCATAGAGATGCATTATATGGTGTAATGTTTATTAAGCTTGGCAAGCAGATTATTATTAGCAATTTTGATTCTTACAAGGTGACCCAGCTATGGTTAGTAAATTAGTACCAGCTTATAAGACAGAGGTATATACATTATCATTGTTATAGGGATTTGATGACCATTCATGTTATTTTTCATAAACTTTACTCAAATTACTGATTCAAAAATTGCTGCTTGATAGTGTCACATGATTTTGATTGTAATTTTTCAGTGGACTGGATATATCTTAGTTTATTTTTCAGTTGATATATAGTGGAAGATATTTTTCAAGTTTTTTTTAACCCTATATACAATAGGAGCAGCTGTTAAATTGAAGAAATGAGAGAATTCTGGTATTTGAAGTTTTTATTGTTTTTTACTGACCAAAAATGAAATTTTGATTAATAAGAACTGTTGATTCAAACTAATGGATAAAAACCATTCAGAAAATTGTTGTTTCTCTTTTATTCAGATTTACTAGAGACAGAAATTAAGCAAGATGAAAACAGTGCAATCAAAAAAGCTAAATACATGTATTCAGCCTGTATCAATACAAGTAAGTCTGCTATTTTCTATTTTTTATGAAACTTTAAATGATAAATCCTTCAATAATGCCTTATCAAAAATTAATCACTATTTTACCATGGTAAAAGTTGTGATTTGAACTCAATATCTTGTTTTCTATATTGCAAAAATTATATATATATATAATAAACTGTGTTGTTGTTTTTTTCTGTTTGGTTTATTTATTTATTTATCTGTTTAACTTCTATAATAAAAGTGTAGCAATCTATCTAGAATCAAAGTGTTGTTCCTTGGTACGTTTGCCTATGATCAAAGTGTAGCATCTGTTCCAAAAACAATTTTTTTTAAAAGTAATCTAGATATATGTCTGTTACCCTTTTTTAAATCTATTTTTGAGAGAGTGCTGAATTTTTTTTTAATCTTTGAAATAATTTTCATCTTTATACTTAAAAATCTTATAGTTTTTTAAATAACTATGGAATTTCCATAGGGACAGATACTACACTTGAACCAAAGGCAGAAAAGTTGATCTATGCATAAGTGATCCAGTCATTTTTCTAAATAATAGACACAAAAATAAAAATTTGGAAAAGCATTTCTCAAAGCCATATGATCTGTTATTTTTATCCCTACTAAAAACATATTCACAAATATTTTTCTTCTTTTTTTTTCACAAAGTTGCCAAAGAATCCATTTTAAATTCTTTTTTATGGCTTACTTCAATCTAGTTTTAAAAGAACAGATTTACTAGCCAGTGGATGTAAATCTTTCAATACTGTCCTAATGTTGACAAGATTTTCTTGTCTTAAGGCAACAATTTCTCAGTGAGAAAAAAAAATCAATCAGGTTTGTTTTGGTGAAAAGCTTTTAAAAACTTGTGTGCTGAAATTTTTCAAGCAAAATAAAATATTGTACAAGTAAACTTGTTATTTAAATATTTTTCTTCCATTAAAAGTGTCTTCATTGTTTAGAAATTAAATCGCTGATTGTATGTATTATGCTAAGCTTAGATAAAAAGTGAATAATCTTTATTGCAAAGGAATTGTTTAAGAGGATTTGGATAGTTCCTTGCAAATATTTCTTGAAATTCCAATAGATAAAACTAGAAATCAAGCATTATGCTGTAATTTAGAAGTGGATATTTTCAAAGAATTCATGTCCACAACAAATTAATTAAAGGATGTATTAAAGAATGGAAAAAGAAAACTTTCTAAATGGATTGAGGCATTTGTATTTTTGCATAATTTTCATTTAGAAAGTAAAAAAATTTGTATTCTATTAAAATTCAGTGGGATTTCAGGATAGATATTTAACTGGGTTTTTTTTCATAAAAAAGTAGTTTTAAAGGATTGATAAAACTTCTAGAAAATATCAGAAATATGGTCATATATTTGTTAGTTTTCAATAATTTTTTTCCAGCTTTGGCCATGAAAGTATTTTTAATTGACAGTTTGATTTAATATTTATTATTACGGGATCAAAATTATTCAAGACCATTTTATTCACTATTTTACATAATTAAATTGAAAAATAAGTCATATAAAAACAACTTCTGCTTTGAAAACTTCAACTAAAGAAATTACCCCAATGGAAAATGAAACTAATAAATCATTGAGAGGTTCTTGATGATTGGTTGGTTAATTGGTAGGTATGTTATGGTATATCAACAATTGTGGGTTATTTAATTCCTAATCTTATATATATATAGCATTATTCGGTCCAGTTAAACCGGAGTTGGGAGTAATTCCATCAGGACAAAAAAAACATTCAACAGTGAACATTTAAATTTTCCTGGTAAAGAGTTCAATGTAACTGAGCAATAATTTCTTTAAGAAAAAAACAAAACCGGTCACATTAGGATTATAAATTTATTTCCATCCTGTTATATGTTTTTGATATAAATCAAAAACACGAAAAAAAATTAACAGGAATTCTTCAGATCTTATAGATAAAATAATTCAGAATAGACATAGGAAAGAAGGTAGGGATAGTAGAGGGGTGAAGAGCTTTTTTCCTCATTTAGCCCACTTCCGTTTTTTTTATTTTATTGCTGGTTGGAATTATAGTAAATTAATTTTTTTATTTTTTTAAAATTCTATATTATTGATGAACAAATTAAGCATATGATTAAAAATGTTAACCAACAAAATATATACTGTACTACTCCACCCAGTCAACAAACATATATCAAACTTTTTTACTGTTACTAAATGCACAACAATTATAAATCAGATGAAAAAATATTAAAAACATTGCTTCATAGAAATATACTCCCCACTGATCCTAATAAAAAAGTAAAACTTATTATATATTACGATAAATTTAAAACCTCCAACTTAGTCATTAAAAATAATTCCTCTCCTTCGATTGGTGTTTTGCAAAAAACCAACGTTATATATCAATTTAAATGTCCTTTAGGAGATTGTATCTCTGAAAATAATAATATATATATTGGTTTGACCTCAACTACCATATCAAGGAGACCTACAATGCGCCTTTCTGATACAAGTTCCATAGCACAGCATTTAAAAAAACATTCATGCCCAACAACAGAAGTACAGAAAATTCTCACCAAAAACACAACTATATTAGAACATCAAAATAACAAACAAAAGCACTACATATTAGAAACATACAACCCAAACTTAACAGGATTAATTTTCAAACCAGTGCTAATGTAGTTAAATGTCTTTAGCTACTGACACTATTTATAGAACAATTTTAAAAGTAAACACTACTCACTGCAACGGCCCTGATGCTCTTCTTCTTACAAAATAGTAAGGTTCATACAAAAGTTATATCACTTTTGTAATACATCCTCCCCTGATGATGGCCCAAAGTCAGGCTGAAAGTACTTGGGAAATAAACAATAATGGAAAATATATCAATCAATTCCCGCTGAATACTATAAAATCAATACGGCAATATGAAAGGATCAACAAGAAAATATGCAGACAGAAAATATCTATTATATTCAACAATATTTGTATTAATGAAGAAATGCTGCCAAAATATACATATATATCTATATATATATACTCACACACACACACATACACACACACACACATATATATATATATATCTATGTATTTTTATATATATATACAAGTTATATATATATATATATATATATATATATATATATATATATGATTTGTAAGCAAGATTTTTAAATGTGTTAAAGGTCATTTGTTTGCACACAGTTAAATGGTTCTAAGTATTGCTATCAAACACTTATAGTTGAATTTCATATTGATCATTTATTTGCATACAGTTAAGAGGTTTCAAATACTCTAATAGTGTTAGATAGGAGTATTTGAAACGTGAAAATACAATATTCTATTTAACAAGTATTACTATCCTATATGAACAATTTGCACACAGCTGCATGGTTTTAAATAATTAATAATAATAATCCTTAGTAAATGATAGAACAGTTCTATTTAACCCATTGTTGGGACCCAAACAGATACTACCAGTCCAAGTCAGAGTGGACCTGAGAGTAATGATTATAAAGAGGGTACTTCACTTTGCCCAAACTCCAAAACTGGAGGCAGTTTAGTGTCACACCCAGGACTCTCAAAATATTTTTCTTCTCTATGCAATTAACCATTAGCCACCACCTTCTAGCACTTTTAAGACAAAACGAGTTTGCCACAAGAGTCATTTGAGGACTACAGTTGGGATAATCATATTGGTGCCAGCTGAGCAATCAGATCTCTTCAACAACACATCTAGCTCAGTAAGGGCCAAAGTGGAGTGTTGCTGGTCTCATGACCTCTTTAGCTGCTTAGCAATCAGGATCCTGTCATCAAGCATTATATGTCACCACCTATGGCCAACAAATGGCCTCATTGAGGGGGTCTTACTCCTCTGCAAAGGTGCAGTCAGGCTATTCAACAGTCCCAGCCAACGGAATATTGTTCTTATTATTCTATTTTCTAAGAAGCAAGCAAACAAACTACTCGTTATTGGTATAAATTGGTTTGGGTTGATGGCATATCAAATATTTTGTGTTATATAATGCCAAATCCAGTTTATACAAATATTTTTGATATATATCCATATTTACCCAACCCCTCCACTCGAGCAGGATATAACACAAGGTCAATTTTTAAGCGGAGTTTAACAGGTTTGAATTCAGAGTTTTCCTTCTCCTAGACTAGTTGCCTCACCAAGGCTGAAGAACCTAGTCTGTCCTACTATTTACCCATAGCTGGAGGGAGAATAATTGGATTCATACCTTTCCCAAGGATATTATTGCTATGTGAAATACAATCAGTCTCATCCAGGATTTGAACTCGTGTCGTCATGTCCATTTTCTAAGACGATAGCCATTACACCACGGACACATATTTTTGATATATATGATTTATAAACATAAGTCAACAAAGTTAAATAGTTCCAAGTATTGCTATATGTCCCAAACAATTCAATTAAACATCAGTCATCTGTTTACACACAGTTAAATGATCAACAGTTCTATTTCAAACAATTCAATTTAGCATAAGTCATTTGTTTGCTCTCAGTTTAAATATCAAACAGTTCTATTTGACCCATAGATAGGACTATTTCAGGTGATACCACTCCAGGCCAAAGTGGACCTGGGAGCAATAGCAATGAAGGGGTACTCTGCATTCCCCAAAACTAGCATTACTGAAGCCTCCCAGTCAGATTGTTTAATGTCATATCCAGGACACTCATTGGGGAGGGGGGGTCTTACCCCTCTGCAAAGTCTGTCAGTCTATTCTACTGCACAAATTGACAGGGCTAATTGGTATTTTTGTCAGATTTTTATAAGACAAGATTATAGTAAATTTGGCGACCCTAGTCGAGGGTGACCCGAAGGCTCTCTTTTCAGTAGCTACTACACTGAGGTTTAGGGAAGGGTTCTACTCCATGCCCTGGATTGCTCCACTTTACCCTTGATCAGTACCTTATAATGCTGAGTATTAATCAAGGTGGCATCAACTACTATTTTTTTAGTCTTTGGTATGACTCAACCTGGGATTGAACCCTGGACCATTGGCAAACAATGACCAATGCAAGTGTTGATGTTTTAAAAAGTCTCATTTAGAAACAATTGTTATTATTTATATAAGGAAGTGCTCATGATTATTGTCATTGGAAGTGGACTCTGCTACCCCCACTTCAAATCATGACCAAGGCTGTTTGCATTCCACATACCACTAATACTCTTGAAAAAGGTATGAATCTAACTATCCTCCCTCCAGCTATGGGTAAATAAAAGGATAGACTGGGCTCTTTAACCTTGGTATGGTAACTAGTCTGGGAGAAGGAAAACTGAATTCAAGTTGTAGACCTGGAGAGGGATGAGATCCATCTGGCTATTCCTGTCCAAGACATGCTACAGGACAAGTGAGAATCTTGCTTAAAATAAATGAATTTATACAAGTACAGTCATTGTTGTTATCTGAAAGAATCAAGATATCTTTAAATCAGAATACTAATTACAATTTGCATATGATATCTTTAACATCTAAATAGTCTCAGAAAAGTCTGCTAGCATTTGCTTTATCCATAGGATAAATGAGATGTGATTGTCAGAGTCCTCAGTAGTGCCTCTAACCCTCCCCCTCCCTCGACCTGGGGTTGCAAGACTGATGACAATGATGGCCCAAAGACCAAAAACTGAATTTTGTGGGGGGTTTTTTGCAAATCATTACAAAAATGGGATAGAATTCAGTAAAGTTTCTATGTCATCATTTAATAAGAGTTCAAGCCAAGATATCATTTTCCAATTATCCTAAGATTCCATACAAGGAAACCATTTATTCTGGTAATGTTTTATCAAATTTCAATTTTCAACCGATTGCAACTGGGAGTCCATGGCATAGTAGCTAACGTACTGGATTGCGACATCATAGTAAGTGAGTTCAAACTCTAGTCATGGTATGATCTTCACTTCGGGAAAGGTATGAACCTACTCACACTACCCAACAACAATGAGTTAAATAGTAACACTCCTGTTCTTCTAAAAAGATGGCTTTGGATTTAGATACCCAAGGTTGCTATGCCAATGATCTATCCTGTGGTGGCGGTAATATAGGGATAATCAAGAGATAGTATTCCGTGAAGGAAATAAAGGAATCAATATGTATTATAGTTTTGAATAAAGAAAGTAAGTTTATTGAAATATTTACAGAGAGAGAATGTGTAGTATTTATCATGTTCAGTCCAGGGAGTCTCTCTGTTCTCATCTCTATCCGGTGACCGGTGACACGGTCCCTTATTTAAAATGTTCCAGTGGTGATTACATATCTCACCATAACAGCCAATAAACAAATAAACCAAACCAAACCAAAAGATTATAAATCATAAAGGTAGTTAACATTCTTCTTTTATATGTGTTTTACAATTATTTCAAACAAAATATAAATATGAGTTTTTCAATTAAATTAATCACAAGCAGTAAAAAATATATTAACTTTTAGTTAATCAAAGAGAATATGTATAGTGACATGCATCAAAGGCCATTGTGTCTTTCAAATTAGATTTACAAAATAACATATTGATCTGTAGTTAAATGTCTAAGTTAATCAAGAAGCAGTTTTGTTTTCATCAGTTACATTCAAAACAATATTGTAATCCTGAAGGGTTTTTGATTACAAATAACAATAATGCTAAAATCTTTTTTCAATAAATCTATTTTCATTAAACAGTAATTATGTCTAAAATAAAATATCAGTCATTTTACTGATTGGATAGGATACTTGGTTTAATGGCATATCAACCTTTGATTTTTACTTAATTCCAAATCCAGTTTATATGTTATATTTATATATTATATTTATATTTATATTTATATATATTATACATATGTATATCAAAGCAGTATTTTCTCTTTTAAACATTGTTTAATTAAATAAGACAGACATTTCATTTCTGTTGTCTTTATTCATGTCTATGCACATGTTGTTTGACTTGGGGATGGAATGAATTCGAGAAGGCATCATATTTTTCCCAAGTACTTTCAGCATCAACAAGAGCCATCCTGGGTTAACAGATATATAGAACTTCTATGTGTGGGGAAAAATTGAAAAACAAAGAAATCCTGTGACTATAATGGGGTGCAAGATAATTATCTATTAGTAAATAGCCCAGTCATCTGCACCTCTGCACCCAGTCATCTGCACCTCTGCAGAGGGGTAAGACCCCCCACCCCCAACGAGTGTCCTGGATATGACACTAAACAATCTAATGGTGAGGTTCCAGTGATGCTGGAGCTTTGGGGAATGCAGAGCTCCCATTCATTGCCATCGCTCCCAGCTCCACTCTGGCCTGGAGAGGACCACCTGATAGGACCCTATCTATGGGTTAAATAGAACTAAACTGCATGCCTAAACTAAACTGAATTGTTTGAATTCGAAATGCTTGACTAAACTGAATAGCTTGAAATAGAAATGTTTTTGACAATTAAACTGTGTACTTACATTTAAACTGCATACTTATGCAAGACAGAGTTGTTTGAAATAGAACAGTTTTTGACATTGAAACTGAACTTACGTTAAACTGAATTGTTTAATATAGAACTGTTTTGACATTTAACTGTGTATAAACAAAATCTATACGTATACTAAACTGAATTGGTTGAATTAGAACTGTTTGACTAAACTGAATAGCTTGAAATAGAAATGTTTTTGACAATTAAATTGTGTACTCATGCTAAACTGAATTGTTTGAAATAGAACTGATTATTTGTATAAAAATAGATTTAAATAGAACAAAACTGCATACTTATGCTGAACTGTTTTGTTTGAATTAGAACTGTTAGACTAAACTGAATAGCTTGAAATAGAAATATTTTTCACAATTAAACTGTACTTACGCTAAACTAAAATTTTTGAAATAGAACTTTTTTGACATCAAAACTGCGTACCTAAGCTGAACTGAACAGTTTGAAATTGAACTGTTTGACTAAACTGAAGAGATTGAAATAGAAATGTTTTTGACAATTAAACTGTATACCCATGCTAAACTGAATTGTTTGAAATAGAACTGATTATTTGTATAAAAATGGATTTGGTATTAGATAAACTACAAAGGTTGATGGGCCATAAAACCCAAACAACCAACCAACCAACTAAAAATGGCACCAGCAAAGGCCAAAAGTACTTGGGAAAAATACTGTGACTTTTTTAATTCATTCCATCCAGGAATCAAATGATTCTTGCAAAGACAATCCAACAATAGAATTGACAGAAACAAAGTGACTGTTCTATTTAATCAAACACTTTTTTAATATATATATATGTTTAATCATGTTTAAACCAGCCTTGTGGGTAGAGTTTTTGCCAATGGCCAGGGAGACCAGGTTTCAATCCCTGGTGGAGTCATATCAAAGACTCAAAAAATGGTACTTTAAATCTCCTTGCTCAATGATTTGCATTATAAAGTAGTATCAAGGATAAAATGGAGTAATCTTAGGGAAGAAGTAGCATCCTCCCCTTCACTTTGGTGTTGTAACTATTGAAAAGGGAGCTTCTGGGTCACCCTCAGCTACAGTCACCAACATTACTTTCATATATATATATATATATATATATGATTTGTTGGGTAAATAGTTTGTTGTTAACTTTATTTTTAAATGTGTTAGAGCTCATTTGTTTGCACACAGTTAAATGGTTTCAAGTATTCCTAACACTAATAATTCTGTTTAATATTAATTATTTGTTTGCAAACTGTTTAAATTGCCCAGTTGGCTGGGGTTGTAGAATACACTGACTGCACCTCTGCAGAGGGCTAAGACTCCCCCCTAACAAGTGTCCTGGATATGACACAAAACAATCTGATGGTGAGGTTCCAGCAGTGCTGGAGCTTTGGGGAATATGGAATACCCCTTCATTGCTATCGCTCCCGGGTCCACTCTGGCTCAGAGTGGTTGCACCTGATAGGGCCCTATCTACGGGTTAAATAGAACTAACAGCATACTTGTGCTAAACTGAATTGTTTGAGTAAACTGAATAGTTTGAAATAGAAATGTTTTTGACAACTAAACCGTACTTACATTTAAACTCTGTGCTTATGCTTAACTGAATTATTTGAAATAGAACTGTTTTTTGACATTAAAACTGTACTTACACTTAACTGAATTGTTACATATAACTGCTTGAATAGTTTGAAATAGAAATGTTTTTGACAATTAAACTGTGTACTTATGCTAAACAGAATTGTTTTCAATAGATCAGATTATTTACATAAAAATGGATTTGGCGTTAAATAACCTACAAAGGTTGATATGCTATAAAACCCAACAAACCAAACCAAACTGTTTAAATAGTTTCAGTCATTTGCTGGTTATTTAATATCAAATCCTGTTTATACATATTTTATGTATGATTTTCCAGGGAATAGTTTCTAGATAACATTTTTTTAAAAGAGCCAGAGTTAAATAGTTTCAAGTATTGATATCTAACACAATTTGCAAACAGCAAAACTTAGAGCTTTTTAACTATGTAAAATTAATGATTCAATTAACACTAGTCATTTGTCTGCACACAGTTAAATGGTTTCAAGAATAGAATTTTATCAAATGTTTCTTTTTGATCCACTGATGGGCTCCTCTATGTCAGAGTGGACCTGGGAGTAATGGTAATGAAGAATCACTCCACATTCCATAAAGATCTAGAACTGGAACCTCATCATCATATAGTTTAGATTCATACCCAGGACACTTGTTGGAGAGGTCTTACAACAGGTTATTCTACAGCTCCAGTTGATAGGACTGTAAAGGGTTACAAGTATTGCTATCTAACCATATTTACCAACCCCTCCGCTCGGGCAGGATATGACACAAGGTCAATTTTTAAGCGAAGTTTAACAGGTTTGACTTCAGAGTTTTCCTTCTCCTAGACTAGTTACCTGACCAAGACTGAAGAACCTAGTCTGCCCTACTATTTACCCATAGCTGGAGGGAGAATTATTGGATTCATACCTTTCCCAAGGGTATTAGTGCTATGTGAAATGTAATCAGTCTCATTCAGGATTTGAACTCGTGTCGCCATGTCCATTTCCTATGACGATAACCATTACACCATGGGCACCTCCGTAAAAATATATATATATAAATATATATATATATTAACTGATACCAATATGAAACTGAATCCAGACAAATTTACAAATTTCATGCGCTGAAATAATTAATCAGTTCATTCATCATCATCATCATCATCATCATGTCGTGCCGCAGGCATGGATATCCTTGACCCTCTCTCGCTACTTCTCCCAATCGTTCATAACTTCTGATTGGTCTTCAGGGCCACATCCCGTATCCTCACATAGCAGCTGAATGTATGTTCAAGCTGGTCATCCTGGTATTAGTGCTATGTGAAATGTAATCAGTCTCATTCAGGATTTGAACTCGTGTCGCCGTGTCCATTTCCTATGACGATAGCCATTACACCACGGGCACCTCCTAAGACACCACGGGCACCTCCTAAAGCACCACGGGCACCTCCTGATGAATCAAAAGTATTGCTATTTAACACTGATAATTCTATTTAATATTAATTATTGTTTGCACACAGTAATACTTGAAACCATTTAAACTATCTCAGTCCAACTAACCCTCCGTCACCTCCACCTAGCATCTTTATTATAGAAAGGGTTGGGTGTCTGTTTGCCACAATAGCAATTTGAATATGGTTGGGACAATTATATAATTGCTAGAGCTTGGCTGGAACACCTGATTGATCAGATTTGGCCAGTCCAACTGCCTGTCCAGCCTAGTAAAAGTCAAAGTGGAGTGCTGCAGGTCACTGGGTACTCAGCCTCTAGGATACTGTCTTCAAGCATTACAAATCACCACCCATGGCCAACAGTTGGCCTTATAAGGAAGGTGGGAGGTCTTACCTCTCTTCAGGGATGCAGTTGGTGTATTCTATAGCCTCGTCAAAAAAAATTATTGGATGTGATCAATATTAGATTCATGAAGCAAAATCTGCTGTTCATATCAATATTTATTCATATTAGGATGAGTCAAAAGTTTTGCAATGTTTGCACTTCAACAACCAAGAGATGGAAGCTTCAGTGAAGGATTTCTTCACCCCAAATGACAAGAACTGTTATCAGCATGGGATCAAAGAACCAGCAGAAAAGTGACTTTAGATGGGTGAGCAGAATGGCCTTTATTTTGAATGCTATTGTGGTAACTTGAAGAATAATGCAAAACTTTTGACTCATTGTTGTATTATCTTTAAATAATTAAGAGTAAAAGTGACTTTTCTTGCATAGAAATAACTACTGACCATCTAAAGGTAAGTTTTTGGTGTTTCATTTTTATACTTTAAGATTGTTTAACAGACAAGATAAATAAACTGTCAATATTTTTCTTTTGTCAGGTCTCATTGAGGAACAAGGTTTAGAACCTGTAAAAGACTTCATGGAATTTTTGGGAGGTTGGCCAGTAACTCAAACGAGTTGGGACTCCAGTACATTTAATTTGTATGATCTAATGTCAAAATTAAGGATTCTTAATAATCACATATTTGTATATATGTGGGTAGCAACCGATGAAAGGGATTCAGCCACAAACATCATACAGGTAAGCTTTACTGAGAAAACAAGTATTTCATTCTCCAATTGTTTTTGTTTTTAAATGCTTAAGACTGACAAATTTTTAATGTTTTTTTTTTTCTGAGTCTCACTTTAGATAAAAGTAATATAAGAAAGAGAGATGTGATTTTTATCTTTTTCGGAGAGAATTAAACCAAGTCAGAAGAAATTCTTAAACATTTAAAGCAGACAATCATATTTTGTCTATTGTATTGAGGGCAAATGGAATGCAATGATTGGCTGGAGGATATTATTTCAAGGGAGGTAAATTTTGTTTAAAAGATTATGGTTACAAGGAGAGATCAGAGGAATTAGAATTTACTAACTTAACAAGAAAAAAATGAAAAGTGATCTAATTGAAACTTTCAAAATAGTTAATTTTTCATTAGGTAGATTTTTTTTAAATATTCCTTCTCAAACCAGAAATTTACTGCCAAGACTGTTTCAAAAACTAAGTCTATTAACCAATTTGATTTTTTTGCTAACAGAGCAATATATTTTTGGAGCAAATTGCCTAATCAGATCAAAAGCAGCAATTGTGTGGAAGATTTTAAAATTAAATTGGATGATTTCAGAAATAATGGTAAGAAAAGAAACTAAAAGGGCATTTTACAGAACTATCAGATGAATTACTTTATATCATTTGATCTGTATTGTATGTGTTTTGGGCAAAGATTTTTTTAAAGCTTCATATGATCGTAAAAAGGTTAGATGCTCAAAGAGGAATAACAAATAATCACCAGGTTTTTGAGTACAAATCAGTATACAACATGAATTCCCTGTAAATTAGATTTTATGATCATTTAAGATTAGATTTTGTCTCAATTCAATTTTTATTTTGAGTTTAAGTGTGATTAAGCGTATTCTGTTTTCTAATTACAGTAATTATTTGTGCTTGATATGTAACAAAATTCTGGGAAAGAAATGTGTATATATGTTATATATAAGATGCACTGACTTTTTAGAATTAGTAGCAGTTAAACTTTTTCTTCTCTTTGATAGACTGAAAATGAAAACTTATCCAGTTTAATTATGTTTTGAAACAAAACATCTCTGCAATATTTAAAACAAACATAAGAAAATGTAACAAGCTTGTTCCAAAAATAAACTCACACTAGGGGAAACAAAATTCTTAATAGACACATTCTTGTGATTTTTTTCTCTATAGCATCATAAAACAGAAAATTTTGTTGGATATTAATTAGTTCGGATCATAGATATAACTTACATCAGTAATACCATACTAAATTTAAAAAATCCTGGATAAAAAGTGAATATCTAATTCTTGTGTATAATATGCACTTTTGGCTAAAAATTGTGAAAAAAAATGCACAAATAGTTATGGTATATAACTTACCATATATATTGGCTGATCCTATTTACCCAACCCCTCCGTTCGGGCAGGATATGACACAAGGTCAATTTTTAAGCAGAGTTTAACAGGTTTGACTTCAGAGTTTTCCTTCTCCTAGACTAGTTGCCTCACCAAGGCTGAAGAACCTAGTCTGTCCTACTATTTACCCATAGCTGGAGGGAGAATAATTGGATTCATACCTTTCCCAAGGGTATTAGTGCTATGTGAAATGCAATCAGTCTCATTCAGGATTTGAACTCGTGTCACCATGTCCATTTCCTATGACAATAACCATTACACCATGGGCACCTCCATAAAAATATATATATATAAATATATATATATATTAACTGATACCAATATGAAACTGAATCCAGACAAATTTACAAATTTCATGCGCTGAAATAATTAATCAGTTCATTCATCATCATCATCATCATCATGTCGTGCCGCAGGCATGGATATCCCTGACCCTCTCTCGCTACTTCTCCCAATCGTTCATAACTTCTGATTGGTCTTCAGGGCCACATCCCGTATCCTCACATAGCAGCTGAATGTATGTTCAAGCTGGTCATCCTGCTTTTGCCCGGCCATATGTGGGGGTCCATAGGAGTACATCACTTATAAGCTTGTCCCTGCTTCTCCAGTAGTGTCCTGCATGTCTGGTTCATCTAACTTGGATAGTTTTCATGATGGGAGGCAAGAAAAAAAAGAAAAAGAATTCTTATAAAATGTTCCTTTCATTCTTTTAAATCTTATCCATGCCATTTTCTTTTCAGGATTGAGGGAATATTGCATGTAGAAATGTATGTTTAGTTTCTATATCATATTAAAACCTACTTTTTAAAGTTTTTGTACAAAATTTAACTGTAAGAATATTCAAAATCAGAGAATAAGAGTCTATGTACTTTGTGTAAAAAATTTTTTTAAATCAACTGACAGTTTAATTAATCATAAAAAGTTGGAATATGATGGAAATAGCTGCACCAACACACCATGAACTAATTTGATTCTTTACCGTTTCACTGAGAGTATTTGCACTTTTGATTGAATAGTCATCTTGAAAATTTACATGGAATTGCATGAGAAAAGCCTTTTTTTTAATAATTTTAATTTACTATTAAGAATTCTTCAATAAAACATATTTTAATTGCGTCTCCTAAAATGTTCTATTTATAAATGAAAACAAATTAATTGACATCATAACGTGGGAAGGATGTTGGCAGCAATGATGAAAGAAGTTGATTGTCACGTTTTATAATGAGGGACTAAACAATATTTAAATGAATAAAGATTTAATGGACAAAACTGAAGTTGAAATTGCAAGAGAAAATTAGAATTTCTTGATTAAGTGTTAAAATCGTTATTGGTAATAGCAGAAAATGGTTTTAAGACAGGAAATAACACATAAGACATAGTAAATCATTGATATATATCAATTTATGATAATTTATTATCACTTAATACAAAAAACTTATATGTACATGTATATATATATGCTCCACCTCCCTGTTGGGGGGGTGAGCACTCTGACGGAGGAATATAATGGTTGCCACTCGTGTAATGCAAAGCTCTTCTAACGAATTGAGCACTCTGGTATCCAATAGTGCAAAATGTAGACATTTGAAACATATGCTTTAATTCCCAAGCTGACATTGAGTCACAAAGCTTGGCCAAGGGGTATGTCATCAACCTGATGTAAAGTTATGTGGGTTTCAATCCCAACTTGGAATGACTCATATGTCTGGCCACTCTGAAGAGTTGTGATACAATGAAACAGTCTATCTGGGGATGACAATATATATTGTTGTGGCCTTGTTAGGAGCCAGAAATAAAGACACAAGAAAGAAATTGAGTTAATTATATTAACAAAGAACAGTAATACAACATATACAAATGAGAGGGTTACCAGTGAGACTGTTTCAGTCCAACTGTCAGGGCTGTCAGCTGGAATATTGCATTCTGCCTAAGAGCAGTACCTGTTGCTATTTTATAGCTGAGAGAGTTCATGCATGTTTGAGTAAATTGCCATAACATATATATAGATATATATGTAACAGTTGTGATATAATAAGTTTAAATAGAAATATAAAATTCCATGATGCTTTTGTATTTGTATTATATATAAACTCAAAACACATTTGTATGTTTTTTATAAGAATTACGTATTTTACTATTTTATGCCTATGAATAAACTATAAACATTACATTAACATATATTATTGGCTTAAAATTATAAATAATTATCAACTGGCAATAAATACAATTCTTCATGCATGTTCATTTCCTGTTAGTTCAAATATGATTAATTCATCATCAAGTTATGATAGCCTCATGGATTCCTTTGACTCACTCTCACCATCCATTCCTTGCTGTTTATAAATCCTTTTGAGAGTCTCCAGTATCTGCACAGAGCTAATGAATCAAATTTTTTTGCTGGCTAGCCAACACTGGTGTGACTATGTGTAGGTGTCACGTGATGGCTCACGAAGACGAAGAGGTAAGACTGATACTCTCCCCCCGTTGAACTAAAATTATCTAGCAGTCAAAAAGTGACCGTTAGGAAAGAATGTGGGTCACGCAGATGTTCGCACTTAAGTGACCTTGGGTCGCCGGACATCGGAAGGGGAAAGAAAAAAGAAGCCAAATGATTGGCGGGGGGCCCCAAACGGAAGTGGGGTTCCCTTCCCCTCAGCGGAAGTAAATACAAAAAAGGGAGTTTTTGAGCAACGCTCGTGGCAGACGGACGATAGCCATTTTACTCCGGGCTAAAGACAAAAAGACTGAGACACGAAGAACTCCAAAATCCTTCAAGCCAGCATTAAAAACAGTACAAAGTCTATTAGCCCGTGAAAGAAGAGAAATTCTCCAGTGGAACCCCGTCAAAAAAATAAGATAAGTAACTTTGGGACATTTTTCCGTTACACCCAAATTTTGTTACCACTCTCTCTCTCAATTTGAAAAAGGATAAAAGCCAAGAAAAGACATTTATATTCAGGGACTATCCTATAATATATTTTTGACATTTTGAACAAAAATATATATATATATAACCGTAGTAAAGAACCTATGTATTTTCATTTTACCATGTGGTCTATGTTATTATTCCATGCTTTCCTTTCAGCTTCTATTCGCCTTACATTATCTTGCTTAGAACTGTCCTATTAATTCCTAAAGTATCACATGGGAAACCGGAGTTGCCGACTACTACAACAACATTAATATTATTACAACTAAGACCTATAGGCCCGTATTCTTCTATTATCTAAGGGAAAGAAGTTTAGCGGCCTGGTGGGTGTGTGATAGTGTGAAATTTTGGACCCCTTTGCCAGCGGTGGCCAGTCTGGCCCTAAATTATTCCCTCACGTAATATGCCAGTTCTTATCTGCCTGAGAAAAGAACTCTGAACTGGACTTATTTCTGTAGGGGATCAAGTGCCAACCTGCCCCGTCTTCACACGTGCGAAAATAAAGTCCCATTTTAGGATTTTAGTCAATTTGCCGTCACAGTAGGAGTCCATAAGAGAACATCACTTATGAGTTAGTTCTTACTTTTCTGGTGGTGCCCAAATATCTTAAGACATGGTAGGTAAATGGCCATAATGCTGCTGTTTTGTGAGGTGTTGCTTCCAAAATTTGTTCAAAACAACATGCAGTATCCTCCTTGTGTAGTTCCCATCTAACTTTTTTCCAGGGGTTTTGTTAAAGTCCGAGTTGTGCAACCATACAGTAGTACTGACATTGCTACAACTTGTAAGAATTACTGTTATATTTTATCAGAGAGATCTAATTTCCTTATGGTTGATAACCTGTCAGTACCTATTCTATATGTATGTTGATATTGCTTTCAGTGTGTGAAATATTGCTACCAAGGTATGTGGCATGATTAATTGGCAATACATTAATCTACCAGTATGTGATACTTACTTGTTCTTCTCAAATCACAACCACTGACATGTGCCCCTAAAACTACAGTTGATTAGCTTGAAATTTTATTTTATTGGCTATTTATTCAATTTGAATTTAGTATTAATTTCTTGTTGATTTAAATCCATTTGCTTTCATTGAACTTGCTTTATTATTAAAATGAAGGGTCATTCAATAAAGTGAATTTTATCACACATCAACCTTCATAGGTATTTTAATACCAAAGCAATCCTCATAGAAGAATAGTAGTGATACTATTTAACCAATTGCTGGGGGCATAAAGGAGCTCATACCTTTCCCAAGAATATTTTTCTAAAAGTAGATATAATAGTAGGACTGGAATTCAAACTCACATACTACAATCGCACAGTTCAGCACTTTAACTATTATAAAGCAAGGACTTCCTGAAAGAGTTAACAATATGTTTCTTTGTTTAATGGAATATCAACCTTCAGGAGCAATTTAATGCCAAAGCCATCCTTTTAAAATAGTAGTGGTTCTATTTAACCAAAAAACTGGTGAGGTAGGGTCATACATTTCCCATGGGTATTTGTCCAAATTGAATACATTTGTGAGACAGGAGCTTGAACTCCCTTACTACAATATCACTGTCTAATACATTAGCCTCTATGCCACAGGGACTTCCCCTTAAGTTGTATTAAAAACACTGTTTATAGTTGCACCTTTTTCAAGGAATGATGGGTCCTTTCAGATCCAAAAAGACTGTCAGCATGACCTTCTTTACTGAAGAGTCAAGGTTTTTTTTAACTTCATGGATTTTTTTGTTTTGACTCAGGCAAGTAATGGCAAAACCATTAATAACCTGAGTATATACCATTTGTAAACATTTTTTTGACTAAGATATTCTCCTGTAAATTTAACATGGTTTGTAATCTTCAGCCAACAAAAATTTGATGACAGACCTTTGTCCAAGTCTGCTGCCATTTTGAATTGCCTCAAAAGAAATATTTTTGCGAAATTAATTTTTTTTTTCTAAAAAGTAATTCCAAACAATGTAGAGTTTATATCTATCTACAAAGATACTGAAAAAAAAGTTTTTTTACTTTTTTCAGAAAAATTCCCCTTATTTATTGAATGACCAATATTTGTACAACATTATGCATATAGATTTTAATTAATTTTGTTTGGATGAAAAAAATACTGCTATTTATATGAATATGTATAGCCTATTAGCTGATATGTGGTTATTAGCTGAATTTTGATTGAATATTTACCACTAAACTATGGGTATCACCCTTGGTAAATTCTCACTTACAAAACATACGAACAAAAAAAAACAGAGTTTGACATTGAACCCACTGGGGTTGATATGTAAAAAAAAAATAACCAACCGACCAAAATGTTCTTCCTACTTTTGCCTCCTACGCTAAAATTAATTTGATAACAAAAATATTTACCTACAAATTATTTGCTTACAAATCGTATACACGGAAAAAAAAAACAAGATTTGGTATTAAATAACTCACAAGGGTTGATATGCCATTAAACTAACTCTGACAAATAAGATTATATAAGAAAAGATATGTCAAATGAATGCATTTTCATTATTAGGTTTCACACTTATTGATGCATGTACATATATTTTTGCTGATCCCCCTCTGTCACATGGTCAATTTTTAAGTCAAGTAAAGTTGGTTTAAATTCAGAGTTAAGGCTAAAGATGGCTTGGTTTGTTTTCTTTGTTTAATGGCATATCAACTTTTGTAGATTATTCAATGTCAAAGCCATCCTTCTAGAAGAACAGGTGTGGTACTATTTAACCCATACCTACGAGGATAAGGAGGTTCATACATTTCCCTAGAGTATTTGTCTGAAAGTGAACATAATAGCACAACTGGAGTTCAAACTCGTTTACTACGATTCCGCAGTTCATCGTTTTTACCATTACACCACAAGAACACCCCCTAAAGAGTTTACTGGCTCATTGGCCTAGTTCACCAATGGTCCAGGAGACCGGGGTTCAATCCCAGGTCGAGTCATACCAAAGACTTTAAAAAAGAAATGGTACTTGATACCTCCTTACTTAATACTCAGCATAATAAGGTATATATCAAGGTTAAAGTGGAGCAATCCAGGGAAAGGAGTAGTGCCCTCCCTCCCCTACACCTCGGTATAGTAGCTATTGAAAAGGGAGCCTTTGGGTCACTCTCGACTACAGTCGCCAACTTTACTTTTTACTTTACTATTTACCTACTATTTAATACAAACAGCTTCATCCTAGATTTGAACTTGGTTTGCTGATTTCATTTTCTCTGATAATAACCATTACACTAAGCATGAATCTACATGTTCAATAGTTGTATTTTTAATGTATGCTTTTCAGTCTTTTTATATGACTTTATCAGTATATATATTTTTTCCTGCCTGATGATTGCCATGTAAAGACAGCATGAAACCAGTTGTTGCAGATAAGCATCCATACTCTTAAAAATATGTATATAAAAACTAATATATATATGTTTTTATTATTATATTATCTAATAGCTCAATCACAGATATTGAGCACTCTCCAAATGATACCACATTTGGTCTGCCTCTAACTCTCTAAATGAGATAGTGACAACCATATACTGTGGATATATATGTATATATATATAATCAGCTGAAAATCATAACTGCATAAAATGCTATATACATAGGCTTCATTTACATTTTTTATTTCATGGGGAACTGACTCTTTTAAAAACATTTCTATTATAAAATTTTTCATCAGGACTTCAGATTAATTGAATATTTTCCTTTATGGCTGGTATCAAACAGATTTTGAATAAAACATTAAGCTTAATATTTCATATCTATTAAAAAGTTTGATTGGAAAAAAATTCAGTCTAAACCAAAATGGTAAGAGAAACAAATTTGTAATTTTTTAAAGTTTGCTGTATGTAATTAATATAAAGAATTCCTTTTGCTTAAAATTATCTAATTTGTCGCAACTTGTTGGATTAAAATGACTATACTCTCAAGTCAGATCTGAAGAGAAATAAGAAGTTTTTAATAAAAAATATTTTGCAAATACAAGGAAAAACACTTTATTGTGTGAGAAAAACAGTTTTGATTGAAGTAAAAAAATGAAGAGAGAAAAAAATTGTTTATTTGTAATGTAGCAATTCAAGGATAAATGCTTATGGCATTCTTTTAAATAAAAGGTTTTGAATTCATAGGCTGAGAAAATTATAGCTTTCACACTCTCTTCTGAAACAATAGAATTAAGAGTAGACATTTTATTTTTTTGTATTTCTTAAAATATCCATAGAAAGAAAAATTATTATTTGTATCTTTCTACTAGGTGATTATAACTAGTGACAACAAACTTCCAGCATTGCATTGTCTTAGTTTCTCTTTGATTTTTAATCGTTCCAAACTGTTTGGACTTATAATCACCATTTTCATCAATCATTACAATTATCAGGCTAAATCATAATATTCATGTTCTCACTTTCGCCTTTCATAATTTACACCAACTAAAACTTGTCTCAAATGCACTTCAGTCGCGCTATTACGTTCACTTTCAGACAAATACCCTTGGGAAAGGTATGAACCCTCTTATCCTCCCAGCTATGGGTTAAATAGTACCCCTACTGTTCTTCTAGGAGAATAGCTTTGGCATTAAAATAACCTACAATGGTTGATAATGCCATTAAACAAAGAAACCAAACCAAAACCAATCAAATGCTCTAAAATCTAGAATTATTAATCTGCTAAAATATAACTTAAGGTTCAAGATCATGTTATTTCTTGCTTCTTTTAATGAGAAATACTGTTGAATTCTCCTCAAATCTTAATTAAAACTGAAAAATATATTTGAAACTTGATGAAATAAAGAATACTTTTTCAATGAGTTGAATTTGTTAAGTTAAGAATGACTGACAGCATGTAAATTTCTACTACCTTGTGTGATTCCTTCAAATATGCAGTTATGTAGACACTTATGCCATTATGATTGTAGAAAATGAACACAGCAACCTGAGTTCAAATCTTCATTGAAGCAGTTTGCTTTTCATATATCACTAATAATCTACGGAAAGTTATGACTCCAATTATTCTCCTTTCAGCTATGGGGAAATTGTAGGGCAGACTGGGTTCTATAATCTAGGTATGGCAACTGGTCTAAGAGAAATGGATATTGTATATATTATAGTATATATTAATGTCGTGTAATGGTTATCATTGTTGAAATGGACACAGTGACCAGAGTTCAAGTCTTGGACAAGGCTGTTTCCATTTCACATAGGAATCCGACTATTCTCCCTTCAGCTATGGGTAAGTAGTAGGGCAGACTATGATCTTTAACTTTGATATGGCAACTTGTCTAGAAGAAAAACTCTAAATTCAAACCTGTTAAACTCCACTTTAAAAAATTGACCTTATATCACATCCTGTACATGCAGAGGGGATGGTAAATGTGGTTTTATATTTGAAGAAAGAAAATGAATTGATATCAACAATACTGGGATATCCTGTGATAAGTCCAAGAATATTTTACAGTTTAGTTATCATCTTCTCTGTAATAAAAAAATGTTATTTTTATGGAAATACTTTTATTACAAGCTATGTTGCTGTAATTATTTAATGTTTCTTAATCTCTATATGTGCTAAACTCTACCGAAGAATACTATAAATAGTATACTGTTCTTCTTTTGATCTATGTTCTAAAAAGGTAGCATACATGAGTTTATTTTTTGCTACAGGTTTTTAAAAAGCCAAATTCTTCCCCAAATATGCAAAATTAGCAAAACACCATCATCATCACTCACATAAAGCTAACAATCTGAATAACTGTTATTATTTAACTGTATGTCTTGGAACTCATCAATAACAAGACGTCAATGGTAGATTAAAATGAATGCTTTATTTACAACAATGAAATCTGCCTGTGAATATGAAATAAGGGAATATCAAGGATTCACATTTTTTAATATGGGTCTGTCTCTGTGGAAACCAAATCAACAGCAGTTTTTTGTTTGGTTTCTTTGTTTAATGGCATATCAACCTTCATAGGTTATTTGATGCCAAAGCCATTCTTCTAGAACAATAGTGGTACTATTTAACCCATAGCGGGGAGGATAAAGAATTCTTACCTTTCCCAAGAGTATTTGTCGGAAATTGAATGTAATAGTGCAACTTGAGTTTGAACTCGCTCACTACAACTCCTCAATCCAGAGCTTTAACCATTACACTTCTAAAAGCAGTTAAAATTAAAGGCTATGAAATTGTCTTTTAAATGACTGGCAAGAACATAGAATTTGTATTGACTTTTAGCCATAATGGGTTGGTTATTGTTAGGGAAAATATTTAGTCATGTCTCCACTCACCAAGGTCCAATATTAGCATATCCACTAATACACTAACTTTGAATAAATGGAAGGAATGACAACATTAGGAATGTAGGAACATTTAATACATACAAGAATACACAAACATGTCTCAACAGATGTGCATATGTTGTTCTAGGAACAAGCAGTATGTGAAAACAAGTAAAAAACACTAAAAAGTCTTACTTGAGATCCGAGAGGTGGAAAAGTCATGTGAGCTTTACATTTCACGACTGAGGTTAGACAACATCTATCACTGGGGTTGGAGACAAGGTCTTTTTTCTGTTCAACCAAGATAAAAAGACATATCTTACCCATTTAAAGAACAGCAATGAAAGAGACCCAAGAAAGAATTCTCAAATCATCATGTGACCATGTGACATGCACTAAAAATCCTAGGGAGTTTGTCTCCTGACAGCCACATGGCCAAAATGAAAGAGCTATGGCTATTCCAAACCACTTTTCTCCTTAATACAGCAGTCTGCCAATAACTGATGACCCCAGTATATCTTATATTAGAAATATCCATTAAAAATGATGTTCTTTGATATAACCATTTATATTTAATTTCATTCAATGTAAATATTTTATTAGGAAAATATCTTATATTTTGTTTATTTGGCATATGTAATCTAAAAAAATGTATCCACAAAATTGCTAAAGTCAATTCATCTTGACTTTAGCAATTTTTTTCAAAGTCATAGGCTTTGATTTTGCTTTTGATAAACAAAATATGGAATCTGAGTAAATGGAAAATAAAGCTGCTTTACTGTTACTGTGTGAACTTTACTAAGTGGCAAATATGTTGTATTATATGGCTCAAAAGGTGGATCAATTTATATGTATGTGCTGAAATTTATACAACAGTCAAGAATGGTTTATACTATTTTAAGGAGCTCAGTAGAATGTAATATATTAACCCTTTTGCAGACAGAGCAACATTTTTTTCCTTAGCTCAACTTTAGGCATTTCCTATTGGATACTCATGAACCAATTCAATATTGTATAAAAAGATGTATGGAAACATCACTAGGAGGCCCTTCTGTGGTGTAGGATTGTATAAAGGCTGTTTTGAAAAGTAACATAACTAAAAATGAGTGCATCTTTGTTTTTATGTTATTGTACTAGGACACACAATTGCTGATGAAATTATTATGCTTTGTTTACTTTTTATCAGTGATCAGTTGACTTGTTTGAACATAGCCTCAATTTTACAAATTTTTTGAAAATATATCACCTACTCTACAAGGATTTAAAAAGTTATCAGCCAGGAAAAGGGTTAAGATTTAATGTTTTATTCAAATAATCATAATTTGTTAAAAGAAGAAAATCTGACAACGGAAGTGTTCAAAGTTATATACAAATATGTAAAAATGAATTGAAATGGCAATCTTTTTTTTATATTTGAAAGTAATCACAAAATTTTGCCGGTTTGTAATAAAGTAAAATCCTGTGAAACTTCATCTAAAAAATAATTTTGATTCAACAGAAAAGCAAGTGTTTATAAACCATATTTAAAATTTGTTAAAATTACCCAAAGAAAACGAAAAGACAATTTTAAAAAAATAATGTAGTTTATGAAATTCTTCATAAACAGGAAAGAGACTGATTTCTCAAGGAGTGGAAGAGTTCCCCTGGCATAGTGACTCACTTGCTGGAGTGTGACATGGAACTCCAGTCATGCTCCTGTGTTTACTTTTGGACTAATACTCTTGAGAAAGGTACAAACCCCGAATCATCCTACCTTCTGTTCTACTATATGGATGACTTTGGCAGTTAAATAACCCCCAAAGGTTGATATACCATTAAACAAAGAAACCAAACCATTGATTTCAAAAGGTTTTCTGTTGGTAACAATTGTTGGATTGTAATAATAAAGACACCTTGCCATGGAGCAGGGGTTAATTAGTTTCTCTCAAAGGCCAACTAAACATTCTAGTGATTCTGTCCTTTCTGGGTGCTTCACACTTGTTTTGTGTGAAATGTAATTTAGTAATTAATGTCACAATTATCTCAACTAATTTATTTAAGCAAAATGATTATCAGTAAATATTTATGTAAAATGTTATGGAGGTGACAAAAATGAATTTAAATTCAAAATCATGTCAGTAGACAGAAAAGAGAAAAATGACCAGAGGTCAATTATCAATAAGGCATATCAACAGCACAGATTTTCTTGATTCTCTCTCTCTCTCTCTCTCTCTCTCTCTCTCTCTGCCATCATTCTAGGTAAGTCCTCTTGATGAATAATGAAATAGATATACCATACTCTACTGGAGAAATTGTCTTGACAAATTTTTAAACATTAGAAGACAACATTATACAAATACTGGAAATAAAATAAATTTATTATTTAACTTGTTTCTATTTAATTATACAACCAAAATATGAACAAAACTTTCTCGTCTGTTAATCAATTAATGATTGCCAAAAAGTATTTTGTCTAATTAGTTTCATTCATTTAGTTTTAAGTTGCAAAATGATCCAAAGTTTTTATTTCATCTTAGAAAACTGCTGATACCTCACCATTTTTTTGCTTTCAAATAAGAGATATTTTTTATCATGCCTTTAGTGTTAAGATGGAATTCTTGCAACTCAATTTATAAAAGTTATTCTTCATATTCATAAGATTATAAAAAGATTTTTGTAACTGACTTTAATTAATTTTTTGTAGTGCACATATTTATGCTGATGTATTTTTTTTTAGATAGTGAATGGTTGCATAAATCTACACAGGTGTACATTATATCAAACATATTTATATTTACCCAACCCCTCCACTCGGGCAGGATATGACTCAAGGTCAATTTTTTAAGCAGAGTTTTACAGGTTTGAATTCAGATTTTTCCTTCTCCTAGACTAGTTGCCTAACCAAGGCTGAAGAACCTAGTCTGCCCTACTATTTACCCATAGCTGGAGGGAGAATAATTGGATTCATACCTTTCCCAAGGGTATTAGTGCTATGTGAAATGCAATCAGTCTTGTCCAAGATTTGAACTCGTGTCGCCGTGTCCATCAAACATATTTATAAACACCAAAAACTTTCAACAGTTTTGATAAGATATCTTTTATTGTGAATTGTTTTTATTTTATGCATTGAATATTTTAATCTAATGTACAACAAGCTAAAATGTTTTCTTCTCTTTTCATAAAAACTCATTTGATATTGAATCATTCTTTTTTTGGTAAAGAGCTTGATTTAAAATGTTTGTTCATTTTTCTTTCTAATTATTTCATCAGCTTACATTTATGCTCTATTTTCTTTTTATTATTAATTAAATTTGAAAAATATATCAACTAAAGTGCCAAAAAAGTTTTAGATCGTAGAATACTGGATATTTTCTCTTTCTCATTAATGTGAAATTTTCCCTGCATAATGTTCAATCTAAAGAAATAATATTCACCACTTAATTCAATGCACAGACAACACAGTATGTTGAAAACAGAATATCTATTGTTTAAAACAAATGCTCCTTTTATTGTTAGTTAATGAAGTTACTGATGCATTGAAAGACTCAAAATTTTGCATCAAAATTTAGCTAAAAAATGTGTCAGATTATAGATTTATTAATCCACTTTATATATACACTTATGTATTTACCATCCACTCCACTACAAGTAGGATGTGATATAAGATCAATTTTAAGCAGAATACAACTGGTTTGAATTCAGAGCTTTCCTTCTCCTAAACTGGTTGCCATACCAAGGTTAAAGGGCCTAGCCTGCATTACTATTTATTCATAGCTGGAAAGGGAATAGTTGGATTCATACTTTTTCCATCGGTATTAGTGCTGTGTGAAATGCAAACAGCCTTGTCCAGAATTTGAACTCATGTCACTGAGTTCATTTCCTACAATAATAAATGTTATCCTATGAGCACTTGCTACATATATACACATGGAGTAGTAATAACAATATCATAAATTTGTATCATGAGAATGATTTATATGGAAGGTTGACTAATATATATGCAAATCTCAGAATGCTCAAATTAGGAATGATGGTATTTTCACTGTATGAAAAGATGAGTCTTTTAACCAATGTTCTGCAGCAAGTGTCCAAATTTGTGCTTCCTAATGACTAAATACATTATATCTATCTATCTATCTATCTATCTATATATATATATATATATATATATATATATATATATATATATATATATCTTTTGGATCCCTGAACTCTTTCTTTGCATCCTTTATGTTGTTCCATTTTAATCTTTTTGTATGATAACATCTTAGATTTGTATATGTCAAACTGATTTACAAAAGATTGCTTTCTTGAAAAGTATACATATAGACCTTACTCAAGACAAACACTAAAATCTGTTTGCAAATAATACCCATTCTAACCATGCTCACAAGTATATTTCCACTTGTCATAAGATGATAAATGTATCAGCATTAATATGTACAAACACACAAATAAAAGTAAAAGCAATATACAGCAACATCTGTGACTGCCCATTTCCCCACACTAATATTTTATCTACACGCAAGTCTGATAATGTATTCATTACTTGTAAATTGGTAATATTTATCTATAAAGATGTAAATCTAATTATGTAAGATGTTTCTACCGTGCATATTGCCTTATGCTTCTTTTCTGAATATAAACAGACTTCTTGTAATCCTATGATATCCAACTAAAATCTTAACATGTTTATAAGTATTCCAGTAAAGTCACGGAATCAGTTTTATATCAAAACTGAGTTAACTATCTATTACCACTGATTTTATCTAGATTAGTTTTTACACAATGTTTTGTAAATATAAAAAAATGTTAGAAATCAAGTAATGATATTTGAACTTCCAAGATGAAGTAAGGATTAATCTTTGATCAGTATTACTTTAAATTTCAGTTGCTTTTGATTGCAACTCATAGAAGCAACATAGATAGGAAATAAAGACTGTGTTCAGCAAGATTGGAACAAATAATATATGGTTTATTGATTTTTACAGTATGTAAACCTTTGAGTTACTTAATGCCAAAGTCAGATTTTTTTTTCAAGCAATAATTACTAATAATTATTTTTATCATTAAGGGTTTTCAGACTATTGCCTTCATCTTTATTGTTATTTCCACAATGTTTCCACAACAGCAGGACACATAGTGTAACGGTTATAGGCATTGGTTCCCTAAATTTCTAAGGAGACAATCATCTGGAGGTTGCAGGTTCAATCCTGACTGCAAGCAAGTAACAATACAGGAATACTTAACACTTGTACACAGTTATGGCTTGTGGAATCAGAACAGGCGACCCCCCCCATGGATTCAATAAAGGACGTAGTTCGAAGTTCCATGAAGGTTCCCGAGTTCGACAAACACCTGAAGAAGGCAGGAGGACATATCAGCTGAAATGTTGTGGAAATAACAATAATGATGAAGACAATAGTCCAAAAAGCTTTAATGATAAAAATCATCAAGCTTCGTCTCAGAAATTTAGACAACTAATAATCATTTGTAAACAATAATAGGTTCAACTATTTTAATACAAAAAATTTGCTTACCAGATTACATACACAGGGCACCTTTTTTTGAATAAGGAGAAATTTTGCTAGGAATGCAATTGGTTTACAATAGAGTGGTGAACAAATAGACAAGGAAAATACATCTGTCCAGTATAAATTGAATAGCAATAAAGCCTGTCTAACATGATTCAGACAAGAATTGAACGTACATCCCTCATCCTCAAAAGTTTGTTATCTCCCTTGTCGAAGATGTTCTATCAATTGGACATATTTGACCCTTATGATATTAGAGCAGAGTGGAATATCAAAAATTTATGGTTGATGACAAATTTAATTTAGGTTTTGCTAATTGCAGTATGTATAACACTGAAATAAATAGAGTGGATTTTATAAGTATATGAGATTTATACCAAAGTAGATAATTTTATTTACTTTAAATAGTAAGACATAAAAATATAAAAAGGCCATAGAAGACTAATGCAAGGATTGTTGATTGGAGCTATCAATGAAAGTCTTGTATGTATAGGGGTTACGCCTTTTCCCTACTAATAAAAGCAACTGATATTCAAATGAAAGAAATACAAGAAAAAGATAAATCATTGACAATGCTTTATCTAGGAAGTCTGAACGATATAAAGATACTATAAGGCAACATAAATAAAGAAGATGATGACTTATAAGAAAAAATCAAAGGAAAAATGTTACATGACGGGATTTGAATTGTTGGCAAATTATTCTTCATTTCTAATCAATACCTTGTAGAATGACAACCTACAATTTGTGATGAAAATTTAGATGAAAGAAATTAAACTTTGAATCTTCTTATTTGGCAGATTTTTCAACTGTTAAAACTTTGCACACAAACTTATCAATTATTTAATATTGGAATAGCCATAAAAATCATTTATACATTACTCAGTCACAACTTGTACAAATGTGATTTGAATTTCAAGGGGACATTCTTACTGACCAATCCTCTAAATTATCCTTTGTTTGTATCAAAATGAAAAATTGTTTCTAAAAAAACTAAGACCAAACGAAATTTTCTCTGAATGCTATTTTGGAAAATACCAATCTTATTCGACAATTCAGAAATCTACTCAATTTATTTTTAACTATGATAAAATTTTCAACAAGGTTCTGTTTGGAGTCACAATCTTTACTATTTATAAAAAGTAATAAAATAAAAACAGCTCATCGAGAGAATATCTTTTGCATACATATGATCTAAATACCCACATAAAATTCATATAACATTATATTTTTCATAAAAAGGATTTACTGATATATAAATATATACTCATTTATAAACAATTCATATGAAAACAATAGTTGATACATATATATTTTCCAAGTAGCAGTCGTGTCAATACTGCTGTATAGATGCACCACTTGGACTGTGACAAAGCATATGGAGAGAAAGCTTGACTGAAATTGCACAAGAATTCTGTGAACTGTATTGAACAAGTCCTGGAGGAACCATCCCACAAAGCAGCAGCAGTACGGCCACTTACCACCCATCACGAAAACCATCCAAACTAGACGAGCAAGACATGCGGGACACTGCTGGAGAAGTAAAGGTGAGCTCATAAGTAATGTACTCCTATGGACCTTTTCATAAGGACAAGCAAGGGTAAGGTGACCAGCTAGAACCTATCTACAATATCTCTGTACTGATGCTGGATGTAGCATGGAAGACCTACTGAGAGCAATGGACAGTAGGGATGAGTGGCAAGAGAGGGTCAGGGAAATCCATGCTAGCAGCATGCTATGATGATGATATATCAATGATATCAGGTAAAACCAAACAGATAAGATCCATTATAAATTTATTTCAACAATCCTTTTTTAAAAAGATTGCCTCTTCAGATAGAATACAAGGTTTGACGTAGTTATCACCGCTATCCTGGAGAATACATTTTATATTAAGTTAGACATTCAGCAAATAATAAATCAACATATATATATATATATATATATATATATATATATATATCTTACTATACTCACAAAATATATTTATCCAATAATGAATTGGACATTTGCCCATTAATGTCCAGTGTTGTACCAAAATTTTCTTGTTTATAAACAAATTTCACTGAGAAAATTTTTTTTTTAATTTCTATACTTTTTGATATTTTTTATATATAAAAAGCTCAGTTCCAAGAAACAAATTGTCTTATCTTTATTCCAGTTTTTAAATCTAATCAATTATTTAATTGAAAGTTATCAGATATTATGGGAATTCATATCCATTGAGTTAATCAGTTGATATCACAATATTTAGCCTAATAATATGATAAACATTTTGGATGATTACATTTATGTAGCAATTTAGTGAGTAATATATACATTCTTATTGTTTATTTTTTAAAAACCAGGATGAATCATAAAGAGTTAATTCCCTTGTAATGGTGTAAGTTTAATTTGATATTTATCTAAATTCTATATTAATGTTATTTGATTCTCTAAGGGAGACATTGATTTAAATTAAGAACATTTTTTATAAAAACCCATGATATTGTAATATAAACTCATATGTAATTTTTGCTAAAATATATTACATTAAGAATAAATAAAGTTGGCAGCCTTAGTTGAGGGTGACCCGAAGGCTTCCTCAAGTATTGCAATCTAGGAAAAGGAGTAATGCCCTCCCCTACCCCTTGGTATAGTAGCTATTTAAAAGTGAGTCCTCAGATAACTTTCCAATATGGTCACCAGCTTTACTTTTATATATATATGTATATAATAACGTAATCTAATGATGGAAAAAGCACTTATTTTTACACTAAAATATTTATTTTTTAAGTATGTTGCCTTATTTGTCAATGCACCTGATTTATATAATTTAGTGGTGAATATTAGTCATAGATGAAACATTTTTCAGTGAAATTTTCAGATCAAAATTCTGCACATAAGTAGATACCAGGCTACAGACGTATTGATTCATTCTGGTATATAGACGATTTCAGCTTTACACACGTATACGAAATACGCGCAAACAGGGCGTAAAGTCACATTTGTCAACACAGATTTAAAGTTGCACAATGAGTCTTTAGTATGACCCAATCAGGGATTGAACCCCAATCTTCTGGACCATTGGCGAACACCCTTCTCATTAGGCCAATGGCCCAGCCTTATATATAAAAGAGTTGGTAATATAACCATTATGTATTTATTTGTTTGACTGGGTAAAAATGTAAAACTGATATTTATTCTCATATTTTGAATTTATTTTTATGTTTTCATATAAAAGAAAATTGTATAGGTGTAAGAACTGGTTCATTGGCCTAGTGGGTAGAGTGTTTGCCAATGGTCCGGGAGACCTGGGTTCAATCCCAGGTTGTATCATACCAAAGACTTTTAAAATGCTACTTGATACCTCCTTACTTAACACTCAGTAATATAAGGTATGTATCAAGGGTAAAATGTTGCAATCCAGGGAAAGGAGTAGCACCCTTCCCTACACCTAGGTGTAGTAGCTATTGAAATAAGAACCTTCTGATCGCCCTCGACTACAGTGACCAACTTTACTTTTTTTATAGGTGTAAAATTGATTTAATTTAATTTTAATTTTTTTTCTGCTTAGGGGAACATTAAATTAAATTAATAAGAGAATTTTTTTTTAAAACTCTTAATGTTAATCATTATTGTTAAATAATGTTAAAGTTATTAACTTAATATTAAAGACAAACCTGGGAAATTAATAGAAAAAAATGCCTATGTTCTCTTCAAGGATCACACACAGAATTTTAACAACTATCATCATCATCATGTCGTGCCATCAGCACAGATATCCCTGACCCTCTCCTGCCACCCTTCTCTATTTTCCATGACTTCCGGTAGGTCTTCAAGGCAACATCCTGTATCGGCACAGAGCTGTTGTATGTAAGTGCTACCTGGTCATTCTGCCTTTGCTCGTCCATGTAAACGGGTTGACAGGAGTATGTCACTTATGAGTTCATCCCTACTTTTTCAGCAGTGTCCCACATGTCTGGTTTGTCTAACTTGGATAGTTTTCATGATGGGGGGCAAGTGGCTTTGTGGGGTGCTGCCTCCAGGACTTGTTTAATATTGCTTGCAGCATTCTTGTGTAGTTGCCATCAAGCTTTTTCTCCATACATTTAGTTAGTATTCAGGTAGTACATCCATACAACATTATTAACACAACCGCTGCTTAACAACAATAAACAAGTTGAATTAATTAACCTCACTAATATAACAGACTTCTCACCCCTCCATATCTAAAGAACTACTACTACACATCATAAGTACTGCTAGAAATTATACTGATATTACTGAAGATGATCGAGAGATTATTTTAGCTTGTAGGAAATCTACACTAATAAATGACAATACATGGGTTAAAAATTATGTTGATAATTTCAATGGGATCTTTCAAGTCTGCACAAATCGCAGACTTAGTAGATATAAACATATTAAGTACTCTAGGCGGAATATTAAATTTAACTCAAATTGGACTTTATACAGATGATTGATTAATTTTCAAATCAAATAGTAACAGCCCTAAAACATCTAAACTAAAAAAGAAAATTATTAGGGCTTTTAGATTACTAGGATTGAGGATTAAGATTTCCTCTAATTTAAAAATAGTCAACTTTTTAGATGTTATATTTGATGTAGATAATAACGCCTTCAATAAAAATAACAATGTACTAACATATATCAATATTAACTCGAACCACCCCAGATCTATAATCCTATTTACCAACCCCTCCTCTCGGGCAGGATATGACACAAGGTCAATTTTTTAAGCAGAGTTTAACAGGTTTGAATTCAGAGTTTTCATTCTCCTAGACTAGTTGCCTCACCAAAGCTGAAGAACCCAGTCTGTCCTGCTATTTACCCATAGCTGGAGGGAGAATAATTGGATTCATACCTTTCCCAAGGGTATTAGTGCTATGTGAAATGCAATCAGTTTCATCCAGGATTTGAACTCGTGTCGCTGTGTCCATTTCCTACGACGATAACCATTACACCGCAGGCACCCCAGACCTATAATTAAACAGATACCTAATGCTGTAAATCTATAAATAAATAGGTTAAGTGAATAGTCTGTAGGTAACATTTTTAAATGTGCCATAGCTCATTTGCATGCATACAGTTATATAGTTTCAAGCATTGCTAGCTAAGAAGTTCTATTTGCACACAATTAAATAGTTTCAAGTATTGTCATCTGACATTCATAACTCTATACAACATTATTCCTTTGTTTGCTGACAGTTAAATGGTTTTCTATTTCCCAAATTCCAGGACTGGAACCTCACCATCAGATAGTTTAGTATCATACTCAAGACACTCTTTGAGAGGAACTTACCCCTCTGCAGAGAAGCAGTTGGCATATTCTACAGTTCCAGCAGACTGTGCTAAAAATTTCTAAAGTAATAATTTATGAAAATGACTTTTGAGATAAGCAGGTTAAAGATAAAGTCATAATGTATATTTTTCTTTCTCAAATATTTCCTTGTCCTTATCACATTGCACGTAGGTCATTGGAATATCAGTTTTACCTTGGGTTAAATCAGGATTCTCAAGACAAAAAATGATGTGAATTTAAATCTTTATTTTCAGTCCACTCAGTTCCACACTGTAAATTAATTACAACTCCCTTGGGTCAGAAAAAAATGATCACAGAAAATACTTATTTTAAAATTATTATCACTAGGATGAGTCAAAAGTTTGACAATATTTTGATAGTGCGTGCTTGTTTATGGCACATGACTGGATCCGTTCAAGTCATGGTTGGTAGTATCATTGTAGTTGGTGCACTAATATTTGTTCATTGCTTCACACCACGTATGATTCAAAAGCCACACAGATGAATGTGCAATGCGTCTTAAAATAGAAATAATCCATTGATATAATAATGATTTATTACTGAGACAAGCACAATGGCAGTCATTTGAAATGTGTCCTATAAAAAATGCATTCTTTGAGCTAGAGGCATTAAATCATTGTATTTTTTAATTGTTATTATATCAGCTTCCAAGATATGAAATCTGTTTTTGAGTTTCTTGTCTCAGTAATAAATCATTATTATATTAATGGGTTGCATCTATTTTGAGACAGTTTTGAATGATTTTGTCTCCAAATAAGTGGTGATACAAAATATTCTTTCCTCTCTTGTTCAAGGCATTGTGATCAAGGATTGATTATTGTTATAATATACTATTTTCAAACGTGAAAAAAAAAGGAAAACATTATTATTATTAATAGAGTTATTAACAGTCACCTGGGTCCCATATATATTGAGATAACCTATACTTTAGATATTTGAAATGGGCCATAATGCTGCAAAAGCAAGCCAAAAACATGTGTTATTTGAAAGGTAAGGCATGGTTGATCAGAGTACCGCGACCAGATGATTAAAGAAATTTTGCTCAGGCTGTAAGAACCTCAACAATCAAGCAAGCCTAAAACCATGGATTCTGAGGCAGTGCTCCAAGCCATAGAGGCAAACTTAGAGAACATCAGGCAAGTTTAACATCTTACTGTTCAGTGTAGTTCATCATCTTAACAAATTTGACAAAAGCATCTGGAATTGCCAAATTCAACCTCATATTGCCAAACTTTTGACTAACCCAAGTAAAATCTCACTAAAATGCTACTTGTAAGGAGAATCACAATTTGCACACTTTAAGAAATAAAAATTTACATGATTTTTTTAATGAAAAAAGTTATCCAAAATTATTATTCGTTACCAAATTACTTGATATTCAGTTTTCAATTATTATAGAGTTATTTGCATAATTGAGAGCAGTTATATTTATTAAGTAATGTATTTGAGAATAAAATATTTAAAAGAATATTCAGAAAATTACAGTAAAAGCAAATTTTATTGAAACTTACAATATAGAATTATGACAAATTTTAGCTTAGATTTCATTTGTACATTATTTTTCATTTCTCACCTTTATAGAAGCAAATTATATAACCTATATTTCATAAACCTTTCAAGGATTTAGATATACATAAATTAAAAGATTGCAGGTGAAAAAAATTTGTACAAATTTTTAAATAGCAGCTGAAATAACTGAAAGTTTTAACAAAACATTTGTAATGACAAGAATTTTTCTTATTTTTAGACACATTTTGTGCATCTAAATCTTGTTTATAGCAATTTGCAAATGATATTCAACAAGTTAGCTCTGAAAAGTAAATGAGAAACATTTCTTTCTAATATTCTTCCAACAAATAAAATTAGGCATCATTTTGACATGTTAAGTTTCTTTTGACCTTAAAAACCAAAAACTTTTTTTTTCTAAAGTATTGTTAAGAAAGGCACATGATTTTCAAAAATTCTCAGTGAGCTTTCTCTGTAATCTGATTTGCTTATTGAAAACCTTCCTGTTAATACTTTTATATGTGAACATATGTATATATTGGCAGAAATTTAGTTAGCAGTAATTTAGTTACATATAGTGACATTAGTATAGGACATCATGGTGATAAAATTCTGTTAATTCCCAATAGTTTGTCACTTATCTCTCAATGACAAATATTTAGTATGTGTGTATATATCTATGTATGTGTTAATCGATATCATCAAAGCAAGCTAACACAATGGATTCCTTTGATTCTCTCTTACCATTCATCCCTATTAGCCATAACTCATCGCAAGTCCTCTTGTTACATATTCACTATTAATGCTGTCTTATTCATTTTGGCCCCCATCTCATGCGGCCTCATAGGGCTCCAAAAGTCGATCCTTCTCATTTGGCATCTAATTCTCAACTTTTTAACTTTGTTCAAATCTCCACAAACCGCTGCGCGCTTCCGGTGCATGACGTCACTCGCACTCCGTCACCCGTTTTGTCTCGGAGTATTGTGACATCTGAGTGACACCTCCATCCGCCCGTACGCGTCCGCGTTAACACCTGCCTCAATGTTGCACCCAACTAACCCATGTGCTGAGCCGAAAGGTTCTCTGCCTAACTAAACTCAAAGGCATGAACCGAAATCCATCGGCTATTATATAAAACTCTAGCAGAATTCAGTGTATGCAAAGAGCAGATAAATGTAAATTTTTTTGCTGGTTGGCAACACTGGTGTATTCATGAGTAGGAGTCTATCACTTATGAGTTCATCCTTAATGGCTAGCATAACTTACTTGAATGGATTGTAAGATGGGAGGTAATTGGCCATACAGCTGCTGTTTTGTAAGGTTCCAAAATTTGCTCAAAACAGCACACAGTATCTTTGTGTAGTTCACATCTAGCTTTTTTCTTTCATTAAAGTTTAAGTAGTGCAACTAAACAGTAGAATTGATCCAGCTACAGCATGTAAGAGTTCCTATTTTATTTTATCACATTTTCATATTGTTAATAACCAGTCAATGATAGTCAATACTGACATCATTTTCAGTTGATGAGATCTTGTGATTTATTATAGGAATGACACAAGCAATGTTACAGTGTTTTTGGACTGATATCTTTATTTCTTAGTTAATCATTTTGCCAGTTTCTTTCAAGTGAATGGAATAACTTATAAAATCATGAGATGCTTTTCACATCATCATGAGAATACTGATTCCCAGAAATTAAGTTAACTGCAAGCTTGATACTGATAAAATTTCCTTACCAAAATATTGATACATTAAATTGTCTTGGGAAGATCTTTATCATAAAGAGTTTTCGGACTATTGTCTTCATCTTTATTGTTATTTCCACAATGTTTTGGCCGATTTGTCCTCCTGCCTTCTTCAGGTGTTTGTCAAACTCGGGAACCTTCACAGAACTTTGAACTACATCTTTTATTGAATCCACGTGGGTCACTTTTTCTAATTCCATTAGCCATAACCGGGTACAAGTGTTAAGTATTCCTGTATTGTAACTCACTTGCAGTCAGGATTGAACCGGCAACCTCCAAAGGATTTTCTCCTTAGAAGCTTAGGGAACCAATGCCTATAACCGTTACACCATGTGTCCAGTAGGTTGCAGGTTCAATCCACACTACAGGCGAGTAACAATACAGGAATACTTAACACTTGTACCTGGTTATGGCTAACAGAATTAGAACAGGTGACCCCCCGCCATGGATTCAATAAAGGATGTACTTCAAAGTTCCATGTAGGTTCCTGAGTTTGACAAACACCTGAAGAAGGCTAGAGAATATATCAGCCAAAATGTTGTGGAAATAACAATAAAGATGAAGACAATAGTCCAAAAACCCTTAAGGATAAAAATCAACAAGCTTCATCTCAGAAGATCTTTAGTTACATTGTCGACTCACCACAAGATTAGTATATCCAATGATACACTGATACGGAATAAAGAGAAGGAAAGACAAATTAGCTCTTTTACTCATTTCTTAATATAAAAAAATATCCAATAAAATAAAATGTTCACATATGTTATATTAAAAAGGGGTTCATAAACTGTGAAAGTCTTACTTGATGTTCAGTAAAATTAATTGGGTAAAAAGCCATTCTATGCAGTTTTCTGCTCAATAAACGGAGATGTGTTTTAATAGTTTAAAGAATATAGATAAGAAAACCATATCTTTACCATTGAAAGAATGGGGAAGGAAAGAGAGATGAGGCATACAAAAGACACATCCTCAAAATCCAAGGGCAAACATTTATTGTCTCCCGACAACACTATCTAATTCATTGATTTAGAAAAGTTCACAGTATCTAAGAGTTAATCTGCTTTTTTTTTTATCTGTTGTTTTTTTATTAGATAACATCTTGCAATGATAAATGAAACAATAACAACAAAAAGACTATTTTCTGTAACATGAAAATATCTTTATTCTTACTTTATAACAATGTAAATGCTTTATTTCTTAATGGAATGAATGGAAATTAGTATTTAATACCAAAAATATGTTTCTCTCTATGAAAGCTCAATTTGTCAAGGTCTTTATAAGAAAAAAAAAACACTTATTGCATTCAAATAGGATAAAAATAGAGCAAACACTTTACCAAATTTTACATTTTGCTCAAATTACACCCAACAAGAAAATAAATATGGTTTTTAAAAATAGTTTGCATTTAATTATTTTTAAAAGCTCTACAAAAAATCTTACAATTAAATGGACAGATATTTTCCTTGATTTAATCTTACAATCCAATATATATAATTATTATTTGATAGTTTGTTGTTAAACTGTAAAATGAATCATCCACATTATCTTTCATAATAAATGACGAAAGTCATTAAATGATTCCATAAAATAGTTGCAGTCAGATTTTGAGAGGTTAGAAATGTCAGGTTTAATTTATTTTCTCAAATATATTGAAACTTTCTTTCAGTTCTCAAAAGAGAAAAATATGAGGATGAAATCAACCTAGATTATCTTCAGTTAATCAGAAGCTTTGGGGTTGTTAAGGGAATTTTTGTGATGTACATTTTGTTGCTTCTTATTTAAAGTAAATTATTAATAAATTTTGAGAATAAATTTCTTATTTGTTAATTGATTACCTACAAATTTGTTTTTGAATGAACCTCATCCTTTATGTTTAAAAGTCATTATTAATGAAGGCTCATTTATCTATCCAGTTGTCAGAGAATTTCTGGAGGAAAATTGGTATGGCTACTAGGCCACCTGTGAATCCACTGGGTTCTCATTATAATTGTAGTACATGAAAATATTTATGCTTCTATTTAGGATTTCATTGTTATATCAAGAAATTTGATAGTTGAAAAAAAAACATTCAGAGCCAATATTGACACTACAAAATTATCATTAATTTCAAAATGGACTGTAAATTGCTGTTTTATTCGCTCTTTTAAATCTTAAGATTTTAATTGTTTTGATAAAAATCTCACTATGATGTGTTGTTTTTTTACTGTGTTACAATTACATACAAACACAGTGAAAATATTTTTAATACATAAGTTTTTCTATAGGATGTTCAAACTGTAGAACATAATGTAAAGCATTCTAAAATATGTTTTATTGCTGTAAATCCAAATAAGTTTTCTACATTACTTTTCTTTGTAATTTTGCTGAACAGAGCTCTATTAAAACTTGTTTTTTTTTCAGTTAATGTTTTATCTATCATATTCATTTAGATTATCATTCATTGACATTAAGACATTGTGGGTCAGAAATAAAGAATAGGCACTCAGTGAGAATCAAGCTTACATCCCATTTATCTTACAAGTGCTCTGTTTTAGCTACAACAGCTTGCAGTTTGCATAAGATTCAATCTAAACATATCAACTTTATTTCTAATCCTTATTGTTTCATTATGATTGTAGAATGTTTCTTTGAATAGTTGTAATAAAAAAAAACAACTGAAATTAAGATGAAAGAAATACTCATGAAAAATTAATAACTGACAATGTTTTATCTAATAAAAATTCAAGATGATAATATTGCATATATCAAGAATTTAGTAATCATCATACGTTCTTGTTTGACTGCATAACATAGAGTTTAAAGGAATTTGGTTTGTTTTGGTTTGGTTTAGTTATTTAATGGCAAATCAATGTTTATTGGTTATTTAATGCCAAAAACATCCTTCTAGAAGAATTGCTGTGATACTATGTAACCCATCAGAGATTAAGAGGTTCATACCTTTCCCAAGGTAAACGTAATAGTGTGGCTGGAGTTTGAACTTGCTTACTTCAAGGCCACAGACTAGCACTTTAGCTATTACACCATGGGGAATCACCCCAAAGGAATTTGTCAGAGATTAAATTGATTTGAGTGATAATGATTTGATATGGGTGAATTTAAAAAAAAATATTTCTGTGGATTAATCTTCAGATTGATTTCTCTTGATATATATTATATAGTCGTTGAAATTCCACTGGATTCTTTATTTATTATTTGTATTTATGAAACAACTTTTTTAAAAATTGTCAGAATAGAAATCTTTTCTGATAATCATTTGAAAGAACAAGATAATATGAATAAAGTATTATTCATATTATCATAATATGAATAAAGTAGAGGTGCCAGTGGTGTAATGGTTATTGTCGTAGGAAATGGACACGGTGACACAAGTTCAAATCCTGGATGAGACTGATTGCATTTCACATAGCACTAATACCCTTGGGAAAGGTATGAATCCAATTATTCTCCCTCCAACTATGGGTAAAATAGTTGGGCAGTCTAGGTTCTTCAGCCTTGGTTAGGCAACTAGTCTAGGAGAAGGAAAACTCTGAATTCAAACCTGTTAAACTCCACTTAAAAAATTGACCTTGTGTCATATCCTGCCCAATCAGAGGGGTTGGTAAATATAGATGATATGAATAAAGTACATATTTTACATCTTAGAAGTTTAGTCTAATGAAGCCAACTCGTATGAGTTTAAAAAGAATTCCAACAGAAGTGGGAATCCCAGTAGTGTACTTGTTAATGTGCTGAACTATGATATCATAGTAAGCAAGTTTGAACTCCAATCACATTATATATATATACCAACCCCTCCACTTGGGCAGGATATGACACAAGGTCAATCTTTTTAAGCGGAGTTTAACAGGTTTGAATTCAGAGTTTTCCTTCTCCTAGACTAGTTGCCTCACCAAGGCTGAAGAACCCAGTCTACCCTACTATTTACCCATAGCTGAAGGGAGAATAATTGGATTCATACCTTTACCAAGGGTATCAGTGCTATGTTAAATGCAATCAGTCTTGTCCAGGATTTGAACTCATGTCGCTGTGTCCATTTCCTACGACGATAATCATTACACCACGGGCACCTCCAATCACATTATAACATTCACTTTTGAAAAAGATATAAATTTCCTTCTACCTGCAGCTATGGCTTAAATAGTACTACAAGTGTTCTTCTACAAGCATGGCTTCAGCATTAAATAACCCATAAAGGTTGATATACCATTAAACAAAGAAACAAAACCAAATATCAACATACCACATGATGTAAAGCATAAAGGTCCCTTATACTCCCAGGTATGGCTTAAATAGCACTACTAGTGTTCTTCTACAAGGTGGCTAATATAAAAATAGTTTGGTCTCATCAGAATTCCCCTTTTGGGTTGCCTCAGCCATAACAAGCAGGTACAACCTGAGGGGAAAGACCCCCTGGAACCAAGCCATCACTATCCATTCATCTCCTTGGCAAGGTGCTAGGTGGAATGTGAGTGTTTAAGAGAAGTTTCAGCTGGCTTAAATTGTGTTTATTGATTAAATCCATTAAGTTTGTGAAGGGGGAATAATAAAGTTAACATTTCACCTAGCTTTATCAATATAACTATAATTTGAAATATACATGACTGTCTTGTAGATAAAAATGAAAATTCCTTACTTAAGATATAAATAGAATGGTTACCAGAAAAGAATATTAGAAATATAAATATTCCTACTTTGGAAACTTAATACACCATTTCACAATTTTTTTTTTCTAAATTTGGAGAAACTCAAAAGATGCATCATGAAATTTTCTGTGACAAAACTTTTAGCCTAATATTAAAGGGTTGTACCATATGCAAGATGCAAACTTTGTATGCTAACAATACAAACACTAGTATGCCTACAATTTCCAGCTGCACATCGGAGACACTTGTGGTTATCATTACAAAACAAGAACTCTGCTACTCAAGTTCAAATGAGGTTGTTTGTATCCCACCTAATGCTAATACCTCAGAAAAGGGATGAATCTCATTATTCTCCTTTCAGTTATGGATAAAAAGATAGAGAAGACTTGTCTCTTTACCCTTTGATATAGCAACAGGTCTTGAAGAAAAACTGTGAATTCAAACCAGTTACATTCCACTTTAAAAATTGTCCCAGAGTTGCATAAATGCATACTATTTTTAGCTGCAAAACTAAACAAATTGTCCTGGATAGTATCGGATGATACTCAAGTCCTAGCGACAACACCCCACAAGACACCCACTATACGGCCACTTGCCTCCCATCACGAAAACTATACAAGTTAGACGAACCAGACACGCAAGACACTGCTGGAGAAGCAAGGACGAGCTCATAAGTGATGTACTCCTATGGACCCCCACATATGGCTGTGCAAAAGCAGGATGACCAGCTCAAACTTACATACAGCAACTATGTGAGGACACAGAATGTAACCCAGAAGACCTGCTGGAGGTGATGAATGATAGGGAGAAGTGGTGAGAGAGGGTCAGAGATATCCGTGCAGGCGGCATGACATGACATGATGATGATGATGATGTGTATCATTATAGAAATGAGTATAAAATTACTGCCTATACTACATTATCAACATTAAGTAATGCATAGAAGAAACAAAAAAAAAAGAAGTATTCATAAATATCTTAAAAGCTAAAAAAATCCTTTTAATTTCTAATCTAGCACTAATCAATTAAAAGCAGTGTAATTTTTTTTAAAAATGCCATTATTCAACTTCTTAACAAAACACTCTGCCTTTCATTATTATTAAACAAACTAAACTTTTTCAATAAGAACTGAATTTAATGAGGCAAAGCTTTTTTCCAAAATGTTCAAAAGAAAATCATAGAAATTGTCTGGATTTTTTTTTTATTTACTATTAATCAAATAATTATTTAAAGTATTTTGAGCAATCAGATAACAAGTTTCAAATCTTATTGTATAGTTTTATTCCTGTTTGACTTCTTAAGTGCGTTTTAGTTATGATTAAACCCTTTGATTTGTTTTTGTGAAAACTTTCAACACTTAAAAGAATTTTGGGGGAAGAAAATAAATATCAAAATAGATCTGCACAAATTTTAAGAATGAAAGAAAATTTATTGAGTTGTACTGAAAAATAATCTTTAGGTAAGTTAAAAACTAATCAAAATGATGAACAGTGAGGCCTTTTCTGTTTGATTCTTTCTTTTCATAACTTCTATTAGAATGAGAGTTTAGGATCTCTATGTATGAAAATCTAATAAAGGTAAATAAGTAAGATTAAAATAACTATCTCTATACTTATATATGTATGTATATACATATACACTATTAGACCATGAAAAAACTGAACTATTTTTTTGTTATGAAAAGTCATTAGCAAAGGACTAATCACATATTAGGATATCATATCAAAGAAAAGAAAATTCTAAGAAATTTCCCATTTTTTGGTATTTCTGAAAATTCTTTTTTTAGAAAATTATGACTTCACTACAACAAAAGGAACTTTGACAACAATAAATTAAGGAAAATAATTACCTCCTATACGAGGATCATTAAATAAGTTTCCAGACTTTTTTCGTATTGGCATTTTTATTCAGAGTACACATATGAAACTCTAATCCCCTTCAAAGTAATCTCCTCCAGCTGCAATGCACTTGTTTTACCATTCTGGAAGGCCCCATGGAAGTCCTCTTGTGTGAGCGTGTCAATGACCTTTGTCACAGCCTCTTTCATCTCCTCAATTGTCTCATAATGACAGCCTGTAAGCTTAGGGATAACCAAAAGTCACAGGGAGAAAGGTCTGGACTATAGGGAGGCTGAAGAACTGTCTTGATGCCCATCTTGGTCAAATAGTCTGTGACAAGGATGGAGTTGTGGACTGGTGCATTGTCCTGCTGGAAATGCCACGGACCCAATTTGAAGTGCTGGCCTCTTCCGACGGAATCTCTTCCTGAACTCCCTTAAAACCTCAACATAGTAACCCTAACCCTAACCCTTTGGCCAATCAACTCTGATCTATTGACTTCCTTACTTCTCCCACACCTCTCATCATCCCTCACAGACTCCCTGCCCTCCTTGAATCTCTTATGCCACTCAAAAACTGATACTCGATTCATGCAAGATGGTTGAAAAGCACTCTGAAGCATTCCATACGTTTCTGTGGCAATTTTTTCAGTTTTAAAACAGAATTTTATTGCATGTCGTTCTTCTAAAGTGTCAGTTTGCATTTTTGAAATTCACCAGCTGTGACAATCAGGCTTTAGTAGAGTGTATTCCAATTGCTACTGTAGCTGTTCATTTGAACCTGAAATCATAAAAATTGATCAGTCATCTCATAAAATGTATAGCAATAACATAGTGAGTTTTCAAGAGTCTACGACAATTTTAAATGCCTGTACAAAAAAAGTCTGGAAACTTATTGAAGGCACCACATATATGTCTAAGCTATTGAAGTTTCATTAAAATTCATAGTTATAATAAAAAATGGTTCAGGGTTTATTTTTTTGTCCCATACCATATATATATAATATATTATTGCACTCTTCAAAATGATAACTGCTTTCATCAGCATATCTTATAGCTTTTAAAATAACCCAGGTTACAGGTACTACACTCTGATCCTGGGCAGAAACATCAATCACTACAATCCTGTTATTATTCACTATTACAGTTCCTATAAGAAAATAGCTATTGACCAAATGAGTTGAGTGTTCACCAATGCCTGGGAATACCAGGGTTCAATCCTAGGTTGAGTCATACCAAAGACTCAAAAAATGGTTCTTGATGCCACCTTGCTTCACACTCAGTATTATAAGGTGAGGATCAAGGGTAAAGTGGAGCAATCCAGGGAATGGAGTAGTACCCTCCCCAACACCTCGGTGTAGTAGCTATCGAAAAGGGAGCCTTCAAGTCTTCCTTGACTTAGGTCGCCAACTTACTTATTTCTTTATCATATAATTTTGATAATGATTGCTCAATGCAAAAACCACTTATAATTGACTGAAACAATCTCAGAAGGTTTTATGATACAATTAACATTCATTTCTTAGCTAATCCAAAATACACATTCTCAAAATTGACCTATAGTAATAAGTGGATTTACAGAAATAATAGTTTTCTCAGTGATTTTTATAAGATTGGCAATAATTTCAAAAATGTATATTATTTGTATAATGTTAGTCTCAGAATATGATTCCTCAAAGCTTAATTCTTTTTTTATCTATTTATGCAATCAACATGCCACGAAAAAAATACATTTTTTATTCTCATTAGATTTCATTTTTCTTTAGGAAAACAAAACAGCAGAAATCAGTATGAGATTAAAAAGAAAGATTAATGCATTTTTTTTTCTATTTAGTTGTAATTCTGTTTTTGAGAAATTCATAGAGAATAAGTAAAGTTGACAACTGTAGTCTAGGGTGACCTGAAGGCTCCCTTTTCAATAGCTACTACAAGGTGTAAGGGAGGGCGCTACTCCATTCCCTGGATTGCTCCACCTTACCCTTGATTTCTTCCTTATAATGCTGAGTGTCAAGCTAGGCAATATCAAGTACCATTTTTTGAGTCTTTGGTATGACTCGACCTGGGATTGAACCCCGGTCTACCGGACCATTGGTGAACACTCTACTCATTAGGCCACTTGCCTGGTTAAAAAGTTAAATTCTTTAAGCTTAACCCAATATCTCGGTTATATGTTACATTTTTAGAATATCAATAGTTTTAGATACAAATATTTTTAGCGCAATCTTCAACAAAATCTTAATGAAATTTTAGAAGTGCTTTGAAGTTTATTTAGAATTTTATTGTTTGTGCACCTGTAGTACATTGCACCCAGAGTCCAGATTAAAAGTGCAGTAAGGGTGACCCAAAGCTTAACTTTTTTAGACATTATTTTCCCGTCACAGGTATCGTTGGGTAACAAGAAAAGTTTTAGTAAATAAGCGAGGCTTTGACCTGTTTACCAAAACCTATGAAAAGAATATTTATACTGTGTAACACTAACAAAAAGATTTGCAGCACAACACCAAATTAGAGAAACAGAGGAAGTATTTCTACTAAGGAATATTATCTTCTCCAAACAAAATGCGATCAAGTGGATCAGTCCAAGAAAAGTTATTTTTCAGGATACCAGGATTGTTTTTGTATGACATATATATGCAAACAGAAATGGATTAAAGCCACTTGATGCTATAAGTTTGGTGTCCCTTTATTTTTACCCTGATAACAACAAGATATAAAGTTACTTCTTTTGATTTAGTAACTCAATAGAATCATATAGTTCAAATATCTGTCCATTTATGTTGTAAATATAAAGTAATTTAATCGATAATCAATACAAGATAAGAAAGTGTTAGACATACAAGAATTTTCTTAAATGTGTCAAAAACAAAATCCCTATCCATTACTCCTTTCCCTGGATTGCTCCACTTTACCCTTGATACGTACCTTATATTGCTGAGTGTTAAGCAAGGAAGTATCAAGTACCATTTTTAAAGTCTTTGGTATGACGCAACCTGGGATTGAAATAGTTAAACAAAATTGAATAGATTTTTTATATCATTTTGTTTGGTAGTTTTCCACTAGCCTATTTCATTTTACTGCAAATATAATCAGCTCACTACTAGGCATATCATCAAAGAAAAAATCAGTGGTGGCCTCTTTTCTTTTGGTGCCCAAATATTTTGCTTAATGCAGCTCTGTATGCAAGTATAACTCTTATCAAAAATGATCTTCAGCTAGAGGATGTCATCTCTACAGAGGGGATTAAAGATAACACACCGGCCACTTATTTGGTATAAAATGAAACCACAGCTTACAACAGAAATGAGTGACAATAAGGAAAAATTCAACTACAGTTCTTATTCTTGAAGCAAAAACAAACAAAACAATAAATGACATCAGACAACTAAGAATATTCTAATATAAAAACTACTTCAGTATATGCATATGATATTTACCTAACCTCTCATTGGGTGAAACATGTCCTGGATATTAAGTGACGCATATCTGTGTATGTGTGTGTATTTCAACAATGGCCCAGAAGACCAAGGTTCAATCCTTGGTCGAGTCATACCAAAGACTTAAAAAATGGTACTTGATGCCACCTTGCTTAACACCCAGCAATTATAAGATATGGATCAAGGATAAGTGGAGCAATCCAGGGAAAGGAATAGTGCCCTCCCCTAAATCCTAAATCTCAGTATAGTAGCAATTGAAAAGTGAGCCAACTTACAATAATATATATATATATATATATATATATATATATATATATAGTACAATTAAATGGAGACTCAAACTCGGTTAAGCCGCCATAATAAATTTATTTCGGCGGAGAATATTGTTGGTATATTCTCCGTCTCGTCAGATGACTCTTTTACATATATATATATATGTATGTATATTTGAATGAGTAAAAAATTTTGCAATATTTTAGAAACAGCTGTGGATGCTTTTGCTGAAATGATGGAGGTAACAAGCCATTTGGGACTGTGAGATATAAAGCTCACCTGATAGTCTCTGTGGGCTATTCACCAGATTTGTCTCTGTCTTAGAAACCATGGTTTTAGGTGTACCTGACGTAGTCTGATTGTTGAGGTTCTTACAGCCTGAGTAAAATTTCTTGAACCATCTGCTTACTGTACAATGATCAACTACATCTTCACCTTTTGTACAGCAAATGTTTTTGGTTACTTCCGTGGCATTATGGCCCTGTTCAACTTGCAAAGCATAAGTTCCTGAATTAGACGACCTCAGATGTTCATCAGTGCAGCTATCAAATCACATATGGGGTGAAGCATAGCACACATTTACACACCAACTAAGCAACCATAGCTTGAACTGCTTTGGTCACATATCAAAATTTTGCAAAACTTTTGACTCACCCAAGTATAGTAAATTATGAAGCTCTTTGCTTTGATGTGGCACAAGGCTGAATGAATGGTGCACCCAATGAGACTCAAACTCACTCATGTAGGTTTGCTAGTCAAGCTTGCTAACTGTTACACCACCAAAGGTGCCCAACTCACCCAAGTATATATATGAGGGTCATCCAATAAATAAGGGGAATTTCTTGATAAATTTTTCCATAAATGTAAATTCTGCATTGTTTGAAATCGGTCTATAACAAAAATTATTTCAGTCAAACAAAAATATTTGTTTTGAGGCTAACAAATCAAACACAGTGCTCCAGACTTGAACAGAGGTCTGTCATCAAATTTTTGGTGACTGAGAAGTGTAAACCATGTGAAATTTACAGTAGAATTTGTTATATGTACAGAGAAATATGTTTTAGTGAAAAAAATGTTTACAAATGTACTAAATATGAGTTTGCTACAACAAGCCTGAGTGGAAAATGTGATGGGCATGCACGGAAGGGACGAGAACCACGTGTGTGTACTTCAGCCGAGCATACATTCAAAGACAACACTATAGAATGATAACGAAAAGGCACTCACTGGATTGGCCAGATTATCCAACTCACATCCAGGTGGCAGACAAAAATAAGCTGGGCCGTAAGATATACTGACCCTGAGATATGCGCCACAAAAGCTGTATTTTTATATAAGTTATAGCCAATCACGGTGCATACAATGAACTCTACCAACATTAATAATGGTATGTGCCAAGTATTACTTATACAATGCTCCAATCTTCAGTGGGAGCTTTTTGCTAACTCAGCTACTACCGAGGTTGCCACTAGATGGTGTTGGTGTTGGTGTCCGTTTCCATCAGTGTTGGCGTTCGAATCGGGCTCATTTGGTTAGAGGACTTGCCCGGCCGTTTCGATTCCAGTTCCATAGATAAGACCTCAGAAAAGACAGGTCATCAAGGGGAAACACACTAACTCTCTAGTAATGAAAAAGTTCCAGGCATGGTGGTCAGTAAACAAGACTGTGCTGACTGTCTTCTGGGACATGAAAGGACCGATCACTATTGATTTCCTTGAAAAAGGCGTAACTATAAGCAGAACTTCCTATTGCCAATTCCTTAAGCAAAATTCACCTTTTTTATTGAATGACCCTCACACACACACACACACACACACACACACACACATATATATATATATATATATATATATATATATATATATATATATAAGTCCAGTTAGACAGTCTTCAGGGACATGAAAGGATGGATTACTATTGATTTCCTTGAAAAAGGTGTAACTGTAAACCGTACTTCCTATTGCCAAATCCTTTAAGAAATTCACCTTATTTATTGAATGACCCTCAGATATATATATATATATATATATATATATAAAATAAGAAGGCCATTTAGACAGTCTTTTGGGACATGAAAGGACCAATCACAATTGATTTCCTTGAAAAAGGTGTAATTGTATACAGTACATCCTATTGCCAACTCCTTACACAAAATTTACCTTATTTATTGAATAACCCTCACACACACACATATATATATATGTATGTATGCAAACATATAAGAAGGCCATTTAGACAGTCTTCTGACACATGAAAGGACCGATCACTATTGATCTCCTTAAAAAAGGTGCAACTGTAAACAGTACTTCCTATTGCCAACAAAATTCCACTTATTTATTGAATAATGCACATATGAAAAAACAGTAAAACCTTCAATTCATATAGTCTTTATTGTTCTGATCACCAATATCTAAGTCGTTATTTCATTGAATATTTTTCAGTGTTTTATTAGTGTTTATAATAAGTAAATTATCAGAAGCTTTTGTCGAGCTGCCATATTTGGGTTTGGAAAATGGGATAATATTATTTTCAATGATGTTATACAAAGGAGTGTTGAAAACTTATTCGCCCAACAAAGAAAGAAATTACTGGAAACTATGAAACCTAGATACTATAATACGATATAGATATGTGTGTGTGTGTGTGTGTGTGTGTGTGTGTGTGGTGCCTTCAATAAGTTTGCAGACTTTTTTGTACAGGCATTCAAAATTGTCATAGACTCTTGAAAATTCAGTATGTTCTTGCTATACATCTTATGAAATGATTGACCAATTTTTATGATTTCAGGTTCAAATGAACAGCTACAGCAGGAATTGGAATACAACCTGGACATGAGGACACTTTAGAAGAACACTATGCAATTCCATTTTAAACTTGGAAAAAATGACACAGAAACATATGGAATGCTTCAGACTGCTTTTCAACCATCTTGCATGAGTGGAGCACCAGTTTTTTTGTGGCATAAGAGATTCAAGGAAGGCAGGGAGTCTGTGAGGGATGATGAGAGGTGTGGGAGAAGTAAGGAAGTCAATAGACCAGAGTTGATTAGCCAAAGGGTTAGGGTTAGGGCTACTATGTTGAGGTTTTAAGGGCATTCTGGAAGAGATTCAGTCGGAAGAGGCCAGCACTCTTCAAATTGGGTCAGTGGCATTTCCAGCAGGACAATGCACAAGACCTCAACTCCATCCTTGTCACAGACTATTTGACCAAGATGGGCATCAAGACAGTTCTTCAGCCTCCTTATAGTCCAGACCTTTCGCCCTGTGACTTTTGCTTATTCTCTAAGCTCAGAGGCTGTCATTATGAGACAATTGAGGAGATAAAAGAGGCTGTGACAAAGGTCATTGACATGCTCACACAAGAGGACTTCGATGGGGCCTTCCAGAAGTTGTTAGAATGGTACAACAAGTGCATTGCAACCAGAGGAGATTACTTCGAAGGGGACTAGAGTTTCATGTGTGTACTATCAATAAAAGTGCCCATACGAAAAAAAAGTCTGGAAACTTATTTAATAATCCTTGAATAAGGCAGTGATGAAGAGTTCTCATCCTGAGCAAAAGTCATGAAACATAAATGTCGTTCCATGATAATGATATGTAAAACAAGAAAGTAAAACAAGTTTCCAAATTGAAAAAAAGAAAGAAAGGGAAAAAAATCAATTTAAAAAAATCACAAAAAATTACAAATTTGTAATCCTATTTACCCAACCCCTCCGCTCGGGCAGGATATGACTCAAGGTCAATTTTTTAAGCAGAGTTTAACAGGTTTGACTTCAGAGTTTTCCTTCTCCTAGACTAGTTGCCTAACCAAGACTGAAGAACCCAGTCTGTCCTACTATTTACCCATAGCTGGAGGGAGAATGATTGGATTCATACCTTTCCCAAGGGTATTAGTGCTATGTTAAATGCAATCAGTCTCGTCCAGGATTTGAACTCATATCGCCGTGTCCATTCCCCAACGAAGATAACCATTACACCACGGGCACCTCCAAAATACAAAATTGTAATGGAAAATGTTTAACATTTTATTAAGTAGAAATTAAGCCTGAACACATAAACAAAAATGATATGAAGTTGAAATGAAATACAAAAATGATTTTACTATTAGTTTTAATTGATATTTTTCTTTGTCATTCTAATTTTAGTTGATTTTTTTTCAAATTGCAATTTGCTTGGGCCATTATAACAGAGAAAAACACCATGTATTCAAAACAAAAATAAAGGAGTAATTCCCTGATAATAATCAACAAAAACTAAGAAAAATGTTAGTTAAAATAAATAAGTAACAAGCTTTATCTAAAAGATAAAATTGTTTTTTTCTATTTATAATTATGGAATAAAGTAATTTTTCATTTTTTTTTACCAGGGACTGAAACCTTTTAACTGATCTCTTTCACATATACAAAAGTTACAAGAGTAAGTCAGAAGTTTTGCAATATCTTGGTATGTTTTTTATCATTAAGGTTTTTCGGACTATTGTCTTCATCTTTATTGTTATTTCCACAACATTTTGGCTGATATGTTCTCTGGCCTTCTTCAGGTGTTTATCGAACCCAGGAACCTTCACGGAACTTCGAACTATGTCCTTTATTGAATCCACAGGGGTCGCCCATTCTGATTCCGTTAGCCATAACTGTGTACAAGTGTTAAGTATTCCTGTATTGTTACTCACTTGCAGTCAGGATTGAACCTGCAACCTCCAGATGATTGTCTCTTTAGAAGCTCAGGGAACCAATGCCTATAACCATTACGCCATATGTCCAGGAGGTAGTTTAACGTGAAGGTTCCTGAGTTCAACAAACATCTGAAGTAGGCCAGAGGACATATTGGCTGAAACGTTGTGGAAATAACAATAAAGATGAAGACAATAGTCCGAAAACCCTTAATGATAAAAATCACCTAGCTTTGTCTCAGAAATTTAGACAACTAATTTTGGTATGTGCTAGTTTGTGGCACATATATCACATGACCAAAGCAGCACCATCCATGGAAGGTACCCCATAGTTGGTGTGTATTGCTTCACTTCATGTGTGATTTGAAAACCCCACAGATGAATGTGCAGTATATTTTAATTTAGAAACTTATGCTTTACAAGTTTAAACTGAGCTATAACACTATAAAAGCAACAAAAAACATTTGTTGCACAAAAGAGGAAGGAAATCTTATATATTTGATATATATGTATAAAGAGGATTTGGCATTAGATAACCTACAATGGTTGATATGCCATAAAACTAAACCAAACCAAACCAAAGAAGAACAAACAACTGATCACCGCACAGTATCAAAATGATTCAAGAAATTTTGCTCAGGTAGGCCTAAAACCAAGGATTTCAAGGCTGTGCTCCAAAGCTAATTGAGCCAAATCTGATGATCTCAGTATCTTACAGTCTTCAGTAGTTCATTACCTTCACCACCTTAGCGAAAGCATCTAGAGCTGCCAAATTTTGCATCAAGTTACTAAGATATTGCAAAACTTTTGACTCACCCTAAGATTTAAAAATGACTAAATATTGTGAAAAAAAATATATTGATAACAAATGGATATGCATGTATGTCATTTCTATAAATATTCATGGATTTGGCGTAATTTCTTTTTTATTTAACTCCATGTTTCTCCAAAATTCATAATCATGCGGAATTTAAACACGAGAATAAACTAAAACTGCCCTTTGAATATGTCTGTTATTTTATCTGTTTCAGATAGATCAGGGTGATCTTGGTATGCCGACCACTGACCATTATATATTGAAGCAGAATGCCAATAAACTTAATTTCTACAAAGAATTTGCAATGAAAGTAGCCATCACTCTGGGTGCAAACAAGACTGTTGCTGAGCAGGATATGTCTGATGTCATTAACTTGGAGGTTCAAATAGCCAATGTAAGTTATTTTTATAAAATTGCAATGAGAGTGTGACATAAGAATTTGTTAACATAAGAAATACTAAATAAACTTTGATATATCAATGAATGTTTAGAAAAATAAGCTAAAATTGACATTTTTCTTTTGTCTTATTTTTGCCTTTTTTTAATTCTTTATCGTCTCAGACCTACTTAATCCTTACCATTAATATATTCAAAAGATAAAATCAATTAGTGTTTACTTCAGAGTTAATTGATCTTCAAGTAAATATAAAACAACCTATTCAACCAGTTTTTTTATGTTTTTCACAATAGTTGCTTTCAAACCAAAAATTACAACTTCATCTACTTATATGCATTTGTAAGTCAATTATTAGCTATCATCAGTTAATTTTTCTGATAGAGAAATTGTTTTACTTGAACTCAGAATGAAATTATTATCATTAAAATCATTTTCTATATTCTTCAGCCTTTTTATCCCTCATTTTCTTTATCAAAACAACAATCATTGGATTAGCTTTCAGACAAGTGTATTGGCCAATTTTTAGCCAAAGTGAAGAATTTTAAGCCATAATTCTATTATTTTCATTCCTCTATTGTTTTCAAAGTAGAAAAGATGTTTTTCCAAATATAGAATAAGGAAGTATATTAAAATATTCACATTTGAAAATTTATAGCTTCTTCAAATCATAATTTATAATAATTTTATTAGTTTTTTTCTTCTTTAACTGTTTTTTACTTTTAAGATAATTTTCCCGTTCTCCATTTTTGTTTTTAAACTGAAAGTTTTTCAGTCATTTAATCTTAATTATAAATCAATTATACTCACTACCAAAGGATTTGATCAACATTGAATGAATTTAAAGCTACTCTGTTTCTCATATTTTCAGGTGACATTTTTACAAATCTGTTTCATAATAAAAATCATTTTGAAAAATGTATCAGCTACCATGCAAAAATGGACTTTCATTACCTGATTGAAGTTTAATCTCAGATAAAATACTTTGTATTATTATGAAGATGAATGAAATCAGAAACTAGCTGATTAAATATGGTTTATTATTAATTTTTGATTTTAAACTTTCTTTCTAAATCAAGAAAATGGCTGATGTTTTTGTTAACATTACCAAATGAGTATCTTTATGTCATTTCTTGGGATATAAAACTTTTTGTTATGAATGTTGGGTAGAAAATATTAAATCCCTTACCACTTTATGGATTTATCTGACTTTACACCAAGTTCAGATTTGACACAAGGTCATTTTATATTGGGAGCCACACATTTATGGAAACTCATGTGTGGCCATTACAAAAAGGGCTTAGTCCGCTCGGCATTCTGCTTTAGGGTTACCTCAAGTACCAAGCAATAAACTCAGCTCTGCTAAGAAGGGCCTTAACTCTTCTTTTTTTACTATAAAAGTAAGAAAATAAAACTGATTCAGAGGTTTGTATTTATAAATGTACATCAATTCATATCAAAGAATGTGAGAAAGATCATATATAAAAAAAATGACAAAAAGTGATAAACAAAAAAATTAGTCAACAAGAATCCATTTTACAATTTCTTCTTAATCATCCATGTTGAATTGTATTACGATTTATTAAAATTATCTGCCCTTCATCAAATCTTTTGCCACAAATTGAAACAAAAAAAAAAAGGCTGAATTTTAATATCTGAATTGATAATGATATAGTTACTGAATTTTATTTATCTGCATGTTAAACAAAAGAAGTTATGGTTGTCTTGAGATGACAGGAAGAGGCTTCTCAATAAGTAGGAAAATGCACAACTAGATGATATTCAGCAACTATCGTTGCCAAATGTCCAAAAATGATTTAAATGATTTTTAAAAAATTTTACCCGAACATACTGCTAATTTAGTTGTTATATAGAAGAAGTATTGTAATGTTACTGAGTGGGTTCTTGCTATAACTCAAATAGTAACTTATAATGAAAAGGGTTTATTTTACAAGACATGCAAAGATGTGTTACAGAAGTATACTTCAAGTTAGTCGTGCTAGGAATAAGCTGGCCGCCAGGCTGACACCATAACTGCTTATATTCAAATTGAATAGTTCATTCTAATACTGAGGGGTAGTAACTCTTTACAACACTTCCCCCTGAAGATTATTTTCTTCGGAAATTAATATTTTTTATTTTTTCTCAAAGGTTCTACCCACTTCTTTTTTCTTTTATTGGACTGCCTTGGGACTGCCATTCCAGGAGTTGGTGTTGGGATGTCAAAAGCATCATAAAGTACATCTATCAGAACTTCTTCTTGTGCAATTACATCCTCAGTGAATCTAGGTCTCAATAGATTTAGATGTCTTTTGTATTCCCATTTTGCATTGAGTATTATATACATGACTTTTCCAACTCTTTTGGTAATAACACTGTCTTCCCAAAATTCTCTTCTTCTTTTGAACATCCTGAAGAAAACTATCCCCAGACTTGAAATACTTTGTTGGGCTTCTGGTGTTATTTGAATTTTTTGGTTTTCATCCTGGTGACAGTTTGTCAAAAACTGAGTTTATTTTTCAAGTGAATATCACTTCAGCTGATGACATTCCTGATACTGTATTCAGGTTTGGTGTTATTCTGTAAACACTCGAAAATTAAGGGGCTGCAGAATACACTGACTGCATCTCTGCAGAAGGGTAAGAACCCCCACTCCCAGTGAGTGTCCAATATATGACACTAAACAATCTGATGGTGAGGTTCCGGTAATGCAGGAGCTTTGAGGAATGCAGAGCACCCCTTCATTGCCATCGCTCCCAGGCCCACTCTGGCCTGGAGTGGTACCACCTGATAGGGTCCTATCTATGGATGAATTGAATTGCTTGAAATAGAACTGTTTTGACATCTTAACTGTGTACTTACACTAAACTGAGTTGTTAGAAATGGAACTGTTTTTGACATTTAACTGTTTAAACAAAATCTATACTTATACTGAACAGAATTGTTTGAATTAGAACTGTTTAAGTGAACTGAATTACTTGGAATAGAAATTTTTTTGACAATTGAACTGTTGACTCATGCTAAACTGATTTGTTTGAAATAGAACTGATTATTTGTATAAAAATGGATTTGTCATTAAATAACCTACAAAGGTTGATATACCTTAAAACCCAAACAACCAATCAACCATCAAAAAATGAACTTTTTAGCCAACCCATTTGATTTTAGATTGCATGAGGAAGTAGTCATATGTTCAATTGCTCGGGATTTGCTAAAATTTTTGAAATCACTCCCTGTGAACTGTGACCCATTGTCATTAACAATTGCTTCAGGGAGACCAAATGAGCAAATAGTTCCTTGAGAAGACTTATCATAATTGTTGCAGTGGATATTCTGCATTTGAATAATTCAGGCCATTTGGTGTAGCTGTCCTTAACAACTAAATAGCATGACTTTTAAATAAGTCATGCTATTTAGTTGTTAAGGACAGCTACATGGACAGCTTATGGTCCTGCGTAATCTGTTTGTAGTCTAGACTAAGAAATGTCAGTTTTGAACCATGGTTGAAATTTCACTCATGGAGATTTTGCTGTGAGAGCACAAGCTCTGCAGGTTTTCATTACTTTTTCAATATCATGATCCATTCATGGCCAATAAGTATAGCTCCTCATTAGAGATTTCATGTGCAAAATTCCAGGGTACTCCTTCAAAATCCTTTTTTGAAGTGAATTACTACCCTATCATATTGAGAACACTGAAAATGTTTTATTTTTCTCCTTCATTTTAACTTGTTCTTTCCTTTTTATAATGAAATCATCTTTTTCAGCCGTAATTTTAATTTTCTTCAATGCCAATTCTCATACTGTATTATATAGTACTTCTTTTGATTCTTTCTCTGCTCTTAAAGCTGTTATTATTGTGTCTTCCAAAACTTGGGATCAATCTAGAATGCATGAATGAATTTCTTTGATAGTAAAAACTCCATTTTATTGTTATAGTTCAATAAAAAAGATCCACCAGCACTGCAATCTGTTGTCTATATAAGTAGGGATACCTTTCTTTGATACAAATATGAACAATAAGGGATGGTGATCTGTCTGCCACACAAACTTTCTTACATGAACATATTTATGGAATTGTTTAGGAGCAAATATTATAGCTAAACTTTCTTTCTCTATTTGGTTGTAGTTTTTTTTTCATGCTAATAGAGTTCTTAAAGCATGTGCCACTGACTTTGTACTACTATCTTAAATTTGTGAAAAATCACTACTCCAATACTTGTGTCTGACACCGCAACAATCTCGAGTCTCGGATCAAAATATGTTAATGATAACTCAGACAAGAGAATATCTTTTATTTTGTTAAATGTTTTCTAGCATTCCACAAACCATTTCCACTTTATTCCTTTTTTTAGAAGATTGTTTAATCATCATCATCATCATCATGTCGTACCGCCAGCACAGATATCCCTGACCCTCTCTCGCCACTTCTCCCTATTATTCATCACCTCTGGCAGGTCTTTAGGGTTACATCCTGTGTCCTCACATAGCTGCTGTATGTATGTTCGAGCTGGTCGTCCTGCTTTTGCTTGGCCATATGCAGGGGTCCATAGGAGTACATCCCTGATGCGCTCGTCCTTGCTTCTCCAGCAATGTCCTGCATGTCTGGTTCGTCTAACTTGTATAGTTTTCATGATGGGAGGCAAGTGGCCATATAGTTGGTAGATTGTTTAATGGTGTTCTCAAATTGTACATGTTTGATACATATACACCATGATAATTTGTAAGTCCTAAATATGCCTGCAGTGTAATCACATTTTGGAGGTTTGGCATTCTTTTTATCGCCTTTTCTCTAGAAGGGTCTGGGCATCTTCTGTTTGTATCAATATGTCTTAGATACTTTATCTGTGACATAAAAAATTCACTTCTCGGGGCTAAGTTTGAAACCCTATTCTTTAATTCTTTTGAATACTTTTTTGATATGCTCAGTGTTGCCTTCAATGTTCTTTCTTTATGAATACTTTATTAAAATATGCAATGACAAAATCTAAACCAGCCAGCATGGTATCCATAACTTGATGAAAAATGCTCTACATGATCTTCACGCCAAACAAAAATCAGTTGAATTTATCAAACCCTTAGTGTATGCTGATGGTCAACAATTTTGAGCACTTTTCATCACCTTGAGCCTAAAAGTATGCATCTGATAGATCCAGCTTTGAGAAAATCTTTTTGCCATTTAATTTAGCAAAAATGTCTTTACGTGATGGTGATGGCTATATGTGTGTTGTTTAAGGCAATCATTTAAACCAGTTGAAAAATCCACACAAACGCATATTTGTGAATTTTCTTTTTTGCATACACTGCTGGAGCCACCCAGTCAGAATATTTGACTTTTGAGAGGACACCCAAATTTTCAAGTCGCTCTAACTCCTTATCTATTGGTTCCAAAACCACAAACGACACATTTCTTTTAGGCTTGAAAATAGGCTTCCCATTTTCCTTGACCTCAAACTTTACTTTCATCTTAGTGCATCTTTCAAGTCCTTTTGAAAATACTTCAGAAAACTTTTAAGATCCTTCATTAATTTTTCTGCCACCATATTTGTGCTAAGGGAAGAAACATCAAATTTATTGCAAAAAGAATTTATAGGTAGTGTGTGGAGTGTCTTGTCCTCAAATACAACACAAATTTATAAAAGAACAATGTGAAGAAATGATAAGAAAACCAGATTGAATTAGTCAAATATCTATATACATATTAACAATTGTATTCATGTTTTTAGTGCTTTGATTTGTTACAGTTAAAAGAGACCAAAAGTTCAAAAATGTTCTTGGTAAGAAGTTAGCACAATGTGTGTGTATATGCACATAAGAGAAAGCACATATTAGCAGAGTATGTATTTGACTGCTGAATGAATGTGTGAGTGTGTGTGTGAAAACATATAAAATCTGACTGAGGCAATCTCATTAAAAATTAAGCAGACAGAAAGATGGTGAATGTTGCTTTTTGGATGTGTGGACTCACAATTGTCATTGTAATTAAGTGGAATTTTGGTCAGTATTAGTAAGTCGATGTAGCTGCAAGTGTGTCATCATTACTATGGAAGAGTTTTGATGAGTTTTAGTATATCTTGTTTGCTGGCTGTCTGTTGCTGTATATAAGGAGATTACCCATGTTCAGCTGTGTGTTGCAGCACGTCACTGTCTGAAACTCTACAACCTTCACTTGTGTGTGATGTGGGCTGTTGGCTCAGTTGTAGAGTTTTGGCTCTGCAATCTGTGGCCGCTGGTTCGATATCCAGTGGTGGAGATTACAGTGTACACTGCTGATGAGACCTAGTGGGGTCGAGACAGTGGTCCAGTGTTTCAGTATGTTGTGTGTAGGTTTTCACCAGATTTTCTGGTCATGGTAATTCAATTCACAATGGAAGAAAATGTTCTATTAAAATAAAATTTGGAAATATTTATAGAAAATCATTCCCTACTAGTTAATTAACAATTAAATTATTAATTTTTCCTTTACAGCAAAATAATCAATTTAAAAAAATACATATTTTAATTTTTGGAAGTTCTAAAATCTAATGAAGGAAGGATCTTTAGGTTAGGCTCAACAACTCTCTTATGTTAAAATGTTGCTTGTTAAATTCGCTGTTGGAAGGTATGACATATTAAATGGTCATACTGAGAATAAACTAGTGAAAAGAGTTTTAGTTTGAGTTAACCCACAAATAGTTGGTATCATGTCTTGAGTCAATAAAGGTTACATAATCTGAAAAGGGTTAAGTTCCAAGTAGTTAAATCCAACATTAGCAAGATGTCATTTTCTTTGTCTAAGACTTTGCATTAAATGGCTTAGGTTTTTTATAAAAATTAGAATATTCATTTTTCCTAAGATGCAGTATCAATGGATATTTATTTCAGAGAGAAAATTGTCGATGGCTTATACCAAATAATTTGCCATTTTAAAAATCTTAAACTTTTATTCAAAATTAGGTGATTTTTTTAAAGTAATCCTATTTTTGTCTGTCTTTAAACTTTAAATTATTGAACATGTCAGAATGTTTTTGAATTCTTCATAAAGCATACTCTCTTTGATTCAATTGTTTTTGATTAGTTAAGAAATTTTTAGTAAATTCTATTTTTGTTTAAGAAAAAACCTTGTATCTATTTTATATTTGATCTTTTTAATACTTTAATATCTCAGTATCAGCCTGACTTTTTGAAATGAGATCTTATTCTTCACGTTTGAGATTATTTTTCTCTTTGTTTGACAATAAGAAGCCTATCATTATTTCTGTTCCCTAGCATGGTCTGAAAGTCTTCGTCTTAAGAATTAAAACCTTTTGCATGTCAAGTGAAAGTCAATCAGTTTGATAGAGCTTTTTTTAAGCTTACAAACCTTATTACTAAAGGATTTGTGATCATTTGCTGAAAAAGAAATCAGATCAGAACTGTCAACACATTTTAAGCTTTCTCAGATTTAAACATTTTTATTTTTAAATGCTTTATGTTCTCCATTAGTTTATTGCTTCAAAGTTCATTCTTATAAAATCTGACATCATCAAGTTAATGAAAGTTTGTTTCACCCACAAAAAGAGGTGAGATAACAGATATTTCCAGCTAGAATGTAAAAAGTTGGTTCATTTTAATTAAAGAGTGTGGAAAGGTTTTTGTTTAATAGCAACAGAGATAAGAGAAAAAAAAAACAATGAGAAACTGAAATATTTATAATCATTTATAGAATGGTATCAAAGTTATTGAAAACTTGCCATAGATACATACAAATAATGACAAATAAAGTTAAATTAAAAAATTTAATCTGAAGAGAAGAATTAGAAACATTTCATGACAAGGTGTTGTATATTTGCAAATAGTCATACCAAAGACTTTACAAATGGTACTTGATACCTCCTTGCTTAACACTCAGCAATATAAGATAGGTATCAAGGGTAAAGTGGAGCAATCCAGGGAAAGGAGTATCACCCTCCCCTACACCTAGGTGTAGTAGCTATTGAAAAGGGGGCCTTCTGGTCACCCTCGACTATGGTCACCAACTTATATTACTATAAAAATACATTTTCAAAAAAGTACATTTGTTTGTGTGTAAGAATTTTCTTAGCTATCTATAGACAAATTGGTGAATATAAGGGAGAAATGTATAATGATTTTTTTAAGTTAACACAAAAATGTTGGAAAGATGCAAGGGATAATCTTCTTGAGAATTAAATGAAATCTAACCCTAAAACATTTCTTGGTTTCTAATTCTAAAACTGCAGAAAAGACAAATCGAAAAATTTCATTCTTTCATCCTTCTTATAGAATTTAATCAACTCAGACTGTGCAAATGTGGGACCCTGTCAAAGGGAATTGATTCTTTAGAAGTAGCCCACAGATCACACATATCAGTGAGAAAGTCATGCTGTGCAATCCATTACCCATGTTTTATTAAATGGGGTTCGGTCTGGCAGTCAGGATACAGCTCTTCCCAGGTGGCTTGTAACATTTTCTCTTATCTCTGAATCTTAAAGAATGGCTACTGTAAGGTCTCATAAAATGAAAGCATGGTACAAGCCTCATGTTGAAGGCTAACATTTATTCTTGTAAACACCACTTAACAAAGCATTTCAGATTTTGATATCATGTAGATCTCTGGACTAAAAATCGGATGGATTATTCTAGAATACAGTGTAAGTGTTAACTTGACAGGGATGGTGACCAACAAACCAGAGGTTGGAGAGTCCTGAACAAATGATTAGTGAATACAATCAGTCTATTCTAAATGTAATCAAAAATAAGAATGGTAAAATTGAATAAATGCCATTATGGGATACACATTTTTTCTAGTCTTAAAATAAGCAATAAAAACATACTTAAGAACATTCTAGAAATTTAGGATCAAAACTGCATTAGCATTTAAGTTACATTTTTTATATTTTTCAACCAATCAGCTAAAAACATAGAATAGAACATTCTAGAAAAATAGGATCGGAAGTCAATTAACGGAAAATATTTAGGCTCGAAAATAAAATAGTAAAATACCAATCTGATTGGTCAATAAATGTCTACGCACCAAAATTTTAGGACGATTCTTACACACAGACTAAGACAAGCCACTAAGCCAGTAATGCAGTAGCCGATACTGTGTCCGACAAATTCCTTTCCTTCTTCAACTAAAGTTCATGACCTAGCTTCAGATGGCTGCGAATTACATTCAAAAGAAAAACCCGACAAACTTTCTTTCATCAACGTGACACGCCGTCGCCACAGTCATAAAACCCGCTATGAACTTAATGTAAGTAATAACGACTTATTTATGGACTCCGTTAACATACACACATCTTTAAACAAATTTATTTTCTTCTTGCCAAACTTTATTTTCCAAAAGGCCATTTACACATCATGTATTTTATTTGTTTTCATATTTTGTTGTATGCATATTAAATTGTTTGTTGTTTAATGATCGTTGTGTTCTATTCCATTTCTTTTATGCGATTGTAAAGTTTTGTGTTGTATTTGTGGTGGAAATAATTTTGAGAGCAATACCCGTAAATTACGGACGCACATCTACTGATCCAATCAAATAACATACTACAAAATACATACAACCCCCATACCACAAATATTCATTTGATTTAATTCATTTTTCATGCTATTTCTACAAAACAAAAAATAAACCTGGTTATTTCTGGCAATAAATAAAACATTTTCACAAGTTGATATGCAAATAAACATTGCAAAATGGTAGATAGCAGTTTTATATAAGACAGAAATATCTATATGTATTACCATAGTGTATATTACAAATGAAATTTAGAATATCAGACTCAAAGAAAATAAGAAAGTCAAATACAAAAAGGAAATAGATCATATCTGTTGAGAAAAAGAGGTCATCGTACACTCTCTAAGATAAACCCTAAATAATAGTGGAAAAACATTGCTGAATAGTGAAAAATTTTAAAGAAAATTAATCTTTAAAACACATGTATGCATTTACCCAACCCCTCTGTTATGAGTTGGATGTGACACAGGGTCATTTTTAAGCAGAGTTATGCATTCTTTCGTTTGGAGATTGGAGAATAGTCCGGTGGAATAGTCTGTGCTACACATTTATTATGAATGAATTGGTTTGATAAGTATATTTCCCACCATTTTATGGTTTATACGACCAAGAAAAAATATCTCATCCACTTCTTTTATTATGGAGTGTACACTTAAAGAAAGCTATAAAATGTATCAGTTAGGGTAAGTAAAGTAGTAAAGTTGGCAACCGTAGTCAAAGGCGACCCGAAGGTTCCCCTTTTAATAGCTACTACGCCGAGGTTTAGGGGAGGGTGCTACTCCATTCCCTGGATTCCTCCACTTTTCCCTTGATCCTTACCTTATATTGCTTAGTGCTAAGCAAGGCGGGATCAAGTACCATTTTTTGAGTTTTTGGTATGACTTCACCTGGGATTGAACCCCGGTCTCCCAGACCATTGGCAAACACTCTAACCACGCTTTGAAGGTAATTCACCCACTTTTTTTTTTACCCCTAAGGGCACTCATGAGTGTTGAATACACTTCTAAAAAAAAGTATTTATATGAATGATATCAACATTTAAACAATTTAAATTCCTTGTTTTCATTAATAATTAATGATTATTTTATAAATATATATATTTTATATCTTAGTTTATATCTTATATTTTAGTTTTTGTATATGATAAATACTGACATTTGGTAGTTCAATAGATTTATAAAACTATCATACATAAGCTAATTTACTAGTTAAAATCAATCTGATCATATGGTATTATTAATGAGACCAGGGTCATTTCATATGCACAGATGATATTTTAGGAGCTTGAGGTTTTGACTAATGTTGTCTTTAATCATTGGCTGGTAAACATTTTATGATATTATTATAGATAATTCTATGAAAACTTGTCCTTCACAGGTGTCTCTATAATTGATGTTCATACAGATCAGTTAGTTTGTTTATTTCATACACTAAACTCACTTTCAGATGAGTGTGTGAGGTTTACGTTTTCAAAAGCCCTCTATTCTGGCATAACAAACATTAGCAAATGTGTTTGAATTGACAAGATACATAAAAGCTAGCAGAAGCATTTGCTCAGTGAGTTAGTCCTGAGAGTGTGCCCCAGATGGATGGTCAGCTTGAAGGCAACTCTCAAAGAGTCTGTTAGAACTTTCAATGTAAAGGAAAGAATTTGTAACATCAATACAATTCAAATTCAAACAATTCTCTACCATAGTAACAAGTGATTGTACCTTCTATGTTTTCATGACCTCTAAACAAAGGAATAAATAACAAAGGTTTTTTATGCTTAAAATATTTGTTTTTGTTTCCTTTTCCCAAAATCATCATCACTGCCAATCATCAGTCTTCTGAAAGCTGTTGTCCCACTGTTATTGCCATCTATCACAACTGCTGAAAATAGAGTAAGTCTTTGTATCTAAACAAAGGATGTTTTTGTATTTCACCATGCTACATACATGTTTGGTACTGAGAGCATCCCCTTGATTTTATAATATTTATCTATTTTAAAAATCATCAAGTTTATTTTAGAAATGTCAATTTCCTGTGAATATCATGACCCATTTCCGGCTAACCTCAACCAAGCAATATGAATGCTTTGAATATCAAGAACTTTTATGATATTTGTAAATTTTCTTAACAATAAATCTTTATTTTTTCAATAAGAATATGTTCTTTGCTAAGAACTTAGCTTTATTTTTTAAAGAATAAATTCAGTGATAAAATATTTTAAATAATTGTATATCAAATACCTGAAATGATTACAAAACCAACATGTGGATGATATTAAGCAGATTGATTTATTCATCTTACTGCATTTTTGAACTCGCAGTCAAGACAAAATGGATTTTTCTTAACCCTTTTGGTATGGTGTATTTAGTAACAAATCTAATGGTTGGAATGAACTTATAATTATAAAATAAAAAAAGCTTGTTTTAAATTTTGTCTTTGGGTCTTAGCAATCACAAAATTTGAAACAAGTTTTTTATATGACATAGAAGTGACTCAATTTGAATCCAGCTGCTATAAAAATATGCTGCTTTAAAGGGAAAAATATGTTGCAAAGTGTTTTTATAAGAAATTTTTTTTATTCACAGATATTTCTAAAAATAACTGTTTTATTAAAGTTTAGATGTAATAAAATATCTATTTTTTGAATTTTAGCTTGGTTTGATGGTATATCAACCATTGAAGGTTATTTAATTTCAAAACCATTTTTATACATATAAACAGTTCTATTTCAAACAATTCACTTTAGCATAAGTACAGTTTAAATGTCAAACACTTCTATTTGACCCATAGATAGGACCCAATCAGGTGTTACCCCTCTGGGTCAGAGTGGACCTGGGAGCAATGGCAATGAAGGGATACTTTGCATTCCCCAAAGCTCCAGCATTACTGAAGCCTCACAATCAGATTGTTTGGTTTCATTTCCAAGACACTCATGGGGGGGTCTTACCTCTCTGCAGAAATGCTGTTAGTGTATTCTGTAGCCCCAGTCAACTGGGTTTTTTTAAATTTTAGAGTCAGGGTATAACACAAGATACAAAATTTTTAAGTAATGTAGATAACAGCTGCATCTCACCCTTTCACATTATGTATATTTGAGTGGCTCAGATTACTTTCTGCATTAAAAGGGTTACGAAACAAACACACTTCACATCAACAAAGAATAAATGGTTCACTCATTAATGTAATAAGATGGTAAATAACAGCAAAATGAAATTTTTCTGTCACCCTTCAGAAGTTGATACAGTTAAAATATGTTAAGTAGAAAGACTAGATTAATTTGTTAATAATGTGTGTTATTCAAAAAAGAAGTGGGTGTTTCAGAAACCATTTAGATAAAAATATCAAAAATGTACCATTATAAATATTTAATTGCTCAAAGCAATATTAACAGGTATGTTAAATAACTCAAAAGATTCCTTGAACTGATATTTTACAATGATCATATCAGGATTGTTACCAGTTATTGGTAATGGTTGGTGCTAGAGAGGATATTTAGTTGTTTCTCCATTTATCAAAGTCCAATATTAGTACATCCAATGATACACTCACACTGAACAAATGGAATGAAAGTCAAGATAATCTCATTTATACACATAAATAGTATTACAAGAATACAAAAATGTGTCCCAAAAGATTAGATATGGACATTGTTCAATGCATAAACAGTGTGTAAAAAGGGGTGCCAAAAATGGTAAAAAGTCTCACTTGACTTCTTTGGTGGGCAAAGCTATTTAAGCCTTTATATTTTAATGTCAAGGGGAAACAAAGTTGCTCTTCTGTTTAATGAACAGAGATAAAAAATATCATGTCTCCTTTGCTTGAAAAGTGAGGACAAAAAGAGAAGATGTCCTTACCATTAAAAGAATGGAGATGAAAAAGAATCATAAAACAAAACAGAAAGCAAAATCGCCAGAAGGCCACTTCTGAGTAAAACATCATTAGTTCCATGAATAATCCAGGATTGTAACAAGTTTTTTGGAAAAGGATCTGACAGTAATTAATTCTTTTTCTGTCTCTCAATTTTTGTATTCATCTGATTTTTATAAATGATTAGTTGCCCAATTATAATCTTCCAGATTTACTCAAATGATTCTTGATCTTTGCTTTTTCTTTGTTTTTCAGTAAACAGCCGCTGCTCTTTTAATCATTATCAAGATGATTTTTTTTTTCTTATTTAGTATTTACTTTGTAACAATTTTTAGTTTGCATCATTTTTTGAACGTCAACATTCAAAAAAATAAACGTGCTAAATACAGAGAGTTGTAACACAGATTGAAAACAAATATTAAGAACTGGTTAACATGAGTAGAATCTGTCTGCATACATGCATGTAAGAAATATAAGCATGTATTCATGACATTCATCAAATACGCAGATTGGATGTTGATACTAAATTCTCTTTTAGGCATGTTTTATTAAAGAAAAAAGTAATTTCTTACTTTTAATAATTCATATATTTTTTGTATTTTTTTATGGGTTTATGAAAATGCTAATCAAGATTTTATACAATTTCTTTAGGTAGTCAAGTGCTTTTGCCAAACTTCTATCACGAGAATTTCTCTTTTTATATTAGCTGAATTTTAATAATGTATATATATATATATATATATATATAATTTTAATAATGTGTATATATATATATATATATACAAGTGGAAGTACCCAGTCCATGACCAGACTAAAAAGATTTTATGAACACCAGTGAGTGAAATAGAATAGAGGAAAGAGAGGAATAAGCTAAGCATTAAAAAGGTGTCCTAATTTGTAGTTGAAAGATTTTACTTATTTTCTCATGAAAAGTATTCTTTTATTTAAAGAATTGTTTTTTTTTCTCTTTCAGTTTACATTTAAAATATATAAAGATATGTAACCCTACACTGGTACAAGGTTTAAAATATTTTCATGATTTTTTTTACCTTTCAAAAAAACATAAGAATTTTTTTCTACAATCAGTACTAAATTGCAGATCTGTAATTTTCAAAAGTTTCCAAATTTTGCTGATGGAATCCATATAATAGCAAAACATGATGGATCTTTAGAAGAACTGAAGAGCTCCCTTTTTTGTACTTATTTGGAAGAACTGTAAAGGGTTCTACAAATTGAATGAGTTTTAATTATTTAATTATATCACTTAATCAGTAAAAATTAAAAACTGAATTTTTTACTTTTCCTTATTATAAACATATAAAAATGTATGGATGATTTTAATGTTCAATGACATCTCTTTTCTGAGTTATAAAAAGACATGTACATACCAAAACAGATGTGATTCCTTTAAAAATATATGATTAATACAGTTTGCTATATTTATAAATAAAAAGCACTCAATATTAAAGGTAAAGCATATATATATATATATATTAAACGGATGTATGTAAACAATATTAATTGTGATTCATAACCGTTTAAAATGTACTTCGTAGCTAATATCTCCTCATAGCTAAATGGTTAGAAGCTTTGACTTGGTGTTTGATTCAGCCGGGTTTCAATCCCAGCTACGGGGAGATACTGTCTAGCCACACTGATGAGTTCTGATAGAATGAAACAGATCTGTCTGTGGATGACTATATATATATATATATATATATATATATATATATATTTGTGTCTGTGATTAAATATGACAGACATTTTGTGTCTGCCAAGCCTATCATTGATCTGTTCAAGTCTTTTTACAAGTCATTTGACTTTTGAATAAAATGAATTTGGAAAGGCGCTATACATTTCCCAAGTACTTTCAGCCCCAAATGGGGGCAGTTTTGGGAGTGTAAATAAAGAAATGACAAACACAATGACAAATTATATACATTTATTTAAAGAGTAGGAGGAAAAACAAGCGTGAGGGGTACTGATGGACAAAAAGAATTTTACTAGAGGGAGAATTGGCAGGAAATTGATCACAGGCATTTCAGAATGTGGCTGCTATATTCAAATTTGATCTTGTTTAAGAAAGGTTTGTTAATCTTTATATAGAGAGTGTTAAGAATTTTCAATTTTTGTTTGTTTTTTTCTTTTTTATATTTTCCCATTCAAATTATTTCAGATTTTAATAGCATGTGTAGAAACAATGTAAAATTCTATCTTTAATGTTTCAACACCTTTTCTTTTCCAGTCAATGGCATTTCTATACCTGAAAAGAAAACCTGCAAACAAAAGTTTTGACTTGTTTTTCCACGTGCTGTTAAAATTTGAGATCATTTTAATGGCAATTCGTCAAGTTATTAGATTAAAAAAATTTTCTGAATCACCCTGTATTCAGAATAACATTTTTTTATTTCATTTCAATAGATATATTCTTTGTACCTGTGTACAAATCTTCATATATTTAGATATATAATTGAAAATATGTGACATTATTAAATATGTAAAAATAAGTAAAGCTGGCAACCATAGTCAAGGGTGACCCGAAAGCTCCCTTTTTGAGAGCTACTACACCAAGGTGTAGAGAAGGGTGCTACTCCTATCCTGGATTGCTCCACTTTACCCTTAATTATAATGCTGAGTGTTAAGCAAGGTAGCATCATGTACCATTTTTTGAGTCTTTGGTTTGACTCAACCTGGGAATAAACCTAGGTCTCCCGCACCATGATGCCAATATCCGGTTAAATATGTAACATTATTAAAACCATAAGTTTATGGTCAGAATTTTAAGGACCATTCAGAGTTTTATCGTACATAAATAATCTTGTTAATTGATAGCAAAAATGTTTAAGGATCATATTTTGACTGATTAAAACAGTTTCAATTTATTAATTCAGGAATAAAAGTTTATTAAAATTTTTTTAAAAAAATGGACATTAATTTTCAAACAACCTAATAAATTATTGCTCAGAGTAAGAAATGCAGAATCTATATTGTACAATATGATAAACTGAATAGTATCACACATTGAGTTGTTTGAAATAAAATGTAGATTGTAGTATGAGAAAAAATATTCTCTCTACACAGACTCTGAATTGTCCAGCAGGACACATGGCGTAACGGTTATAGGCGTTGGTTCCCTGAGCTTCTAAGGAGATAATCATCTGATGGTTGCAGGTTCAATCCTCACTACAGGCGAGTAATATACAGGAATACTTAACACTTGTACCCGGTTATGGCTAACAGAATCAGAACAGGCGACCCCCGTGGTTTCAATAAAGGACGTAGTTCGAAGTTCCGTGAAGGTTCCTGAGTTCAACAAACACCTGAAGAAGGCCGGAGGACATATCGGCCGAAACGTTGTGGAAATAACAATAAAAATGAAAACAATAGTCCGAAAAACCTTAATGATAAAAATCAACAAGCTTCGTCTCAGAAATTTAGACAACTAACAGACATGAGTATATCATATTGTTACATTTTTACGAGCAAAGAAAATATGTTGACAAAACTGAAAAGAGACAGACTCATGGTATACAACAAAACAATTACGTTTATTAAACCACAAGCAGAGATATGCATCTGTTGACCAGGAAAAGAAACTGTTTTAACTTTGTGTTCATCCATCAAATGTACATCCATATATCATGACTGATTTTCAAGTTTCTATTTTTTGTCCCTTATGTGTATCTGTTCTTCCTGTCCCTACAATCCTGCCATGCACTATCTACAGGAGACAAATCCCTTTCTAACCCTTACGGGGAATAACTTGGATATTTTTTGTTAGAACTGATCCCTAAAGTACACACACCCTATTTATCCAACCCCTCCGCTCGGGCAGGATATGACACAAGGTCAATTTTTTTTTTAAGCGGAGTTTAACAGGTTTGAATTCAGAGTTTTCCTTCTCCTAGACTAGTTGTCTCACCAAGGCTGAAGAAACCAGTCTGCCCTACTATTTACCCATAGCTGGAGGGAGAATAATTGGATTCATACCTTTCCCAAGGGTATTAGTGCTACGTGAAATGCAATCAGTCTCGTCCAGGATTTGAACTCGTGTCGCTGTGTTCATTTCCTACGATGATAACCATTACACCACGCGCACCAGCTAAAATACACACACATACACACACATATATATATTTATAATGAGGATGTCCATGAACACAAATGTAAGCAGCAGGTTCTCTCTCAATCATTTTATTGAATGTAAGCAGTGATGATGTTCTCAAGAATTGTGAATATTTTCTCAAGATCACCACAATAATTCTCCTGTCATTTGGAGTATTTATCTATCTTTATCCAGTGAAGAACTTCAAATAAACTTATTTATATGAAAATATAAGATCATTTTCATAAGATGTTTCTTATACTCATGTATAAATCCAATTGGGTAGACAGTCTATGAAATGTAAAAGTGCAAAGCATATATAAAACTGATTTTTATATATTGTATGAATTTACAAATATTAGATAAACTTCAAGTGTTTCCTTAAACGCATATAACTAACCTTACATAAGATATGTTATCCATATTTTTAATCTAATATTTCAAGTACAGAGTTACAAAGTGCAGTTATCTCTACCAATGAAAAATTACTAAGAGAGTTGGTTCTTGCAGTTAATCTTATTTATTAAAAAGAAGTTAAATGTTACTTGGGTGAGTCAAAAGTTTTGCAGTATTTTGGTTATGTGAGGCAGATTTTCATAGCTCTAAATGCTTTTGCTGAGGTTGTGAAGGTGATGAACCACACTGGACTATGAAATGCCATATGGCTTGGAGCATGACCCCAGAATCCACAGTTTTACCTGTCTACATTCTTGCAACTTGAGCAAAATTGCTTACTCAAAGATAGATGAATAACTAGAGAATTATTGTGGCGATCTTGGGAAAATATTCAGAATTCTTGGGAACATCATCACTGCTTACATTCAATAAGATGATTGAGAGTAAACCTGCTGGTTGAATTTGTGTTCATGGAAATCTGCATTTTATATATATATATATATATATATATATGGAAAGTTGGATAAATCAAATATTTAAAACTAGTTTAGAAGGTGCAATATTTTATTCTTTTATTTCATTCTAAGAACTTTCTCAGGCTAAACCATTTTCTGAAAATGGTTTCCACAGCAATAATGCCCAGTCCCAACTTATAAAGCATAAGTTCCCAAATTATACGATGTTTCATGTTCCTTTATGCCACTTTCAAATCATACACAGCATGATTTTTTTGTCCAGTCGGCTGGGGCTATAGAATACACTGACTGCACCACTGCAGAGGGGTAAGACCCCCCCCAGCAAGTGTCCTGGATATGACACTAAACACTCTGATGGTGAGGTTCCATTGATGCTGGAGCTTTGGGAAATATGGAGCACCCCTTCATTGCCACTGCTCCCAGATCCAGTCTGGCCCAGAATCGTAGCACTTGATAGGACCCTATCAATGGGTGAAATTGAGTAAAAGTTGGCAACTGTAGTCGAGGGGGACCAGAAGGCTCCCTTTTTAATAGCTACTACACCGAGGTGTAGGGGAGTGCGCTATGCCTTTCCCTGGATTGCTCCACTTTACCCTTGATTCTTACCTTAAACTGAATTGTTTGAATTAGAACTGTTTGACTAAAATGAATTGATTGAAATAGAAATATTTTAGACAATTAAACGGTACTTACATTTAAATTGCATGCTCATGCAAAAAGGAATTGTTTGAAATGGAACTGTTTTTGACATTGAAACTGTACTTAAACTAAACTGATTTCTTTGATATAGAACTGTTTTGACATTTAACTGTGTGTAAACAAAACCTCTACTTATACTAAACTGAATTAGCTTAATTTGAACTGTATGTCTCAACTGAATGGCTTGAAATAGAAATGCTTTTGACAATTAAACTGTGTACTCATGCTAAACTGAATTGTTTGAAATAGAACTGACTATTTGCATAAAAATGGATTTGGCATTAAATAACCTACAAAGGTTTGTATGCCATAAAACCCACCTGAACAACAGCATGATTTACTTCATGCTGTGTAGCTGCACCAACTACTACAGTACTTGAAATGATAGCAAGTAACTTCCATGGCTTGAACTGCAACAGTCACATGATATATGCACTAGAAACTACTATGCATTAATATATTGTAAAATTTTTCACTCACCCAAGTATCATTGTTATGAAATAATTGTCTAGTAATTATATATATATTTCAAGAGAAAAGTCATTGTCCTCCAGTGCCATCCTCCCATTGTTGTACGTTCTTTTCTGCTGGGATGAGGAATAATGACACAGCCACATTTTTATGAGCACCTAATTTATTTACTACTTTGACAACACCTTCCTTTCATCACCGATCATGGCCTACTGGGAATTAGCAAGCAAAGATGGAATATTCAACTGCTCTAGTCAAGCATTTCTCACTAAGTGAAGTTTCTGTCTAACCTCCTGAACTTTCCAAGATCATGAGAATGCTCATATCTAATGAGAGCCAAACTTTTATTTGATCTCAGGGTCACCACACACCACTCAAATCCAACAGTCTTTTTCCACTACCATTTTAAACTAATTTACATTTTATGCCAAACAATAGATTATGCCCATATATCATTTAAAAGAAAGACCAGAATTAAATTCTATGAAGTAAGGTGCTTAGAACAAAGGTTTGATAGTATTGTATTAATGAGACACTGCTGCAAAATGATAGTTACATTAAATAAATGAATGTTAAAGCTATGACTGTTCATTGGGTTTTATTAAAAGATTCAGTTATAAACACAAATTGGTATACATTAATCATTGTATCTATTTCTTGATATACAACTCTAAAATGGTTTTATTTCTCATTCTTTATTTTTACTTTTTCTTGAAAAAATTGAAAAATGAATTATCAAATTTCCCTGATTTCTATAATTTTCCTTTGCTTTCATGATATTCTTATACGAAAGCTTATACTTACTCTACACTGAAATTGTTTTTTTTTATTCAATGAAAAATACTGGATGTTTCAGAAAAATTTATATAGTTTTGTAACTAAATCTCATTCAAATGAACTCAAATTTTAACAGCATGTGTCAAAAATCTATGTTTGATGTCTTATATTTTTTTTCTTTTCAGGTATAGAGATTCTATTTATTGGAAAGAAAAGGCATTTTAATATTAATTTTTAAATGTTTCTATAAATGCTGTTTAAATTTTAGATCATTTGAATGAGAATTGGTCAATTAATTTTTATTTATTGCGGACTTTTTGTCCTCATCTTGGTAGTTTTTGTGTTGTTTCTTCTTTCACTACGTTTCAGCCAAATTTCATCTCTGGCCTTCTTCAGGTGATTTTAACGCGACCTCAGATAGGAATGCTGAGTCTTGTAACCGTATCCCCAGTAATTACTGCCTTCCATAGTTGTCTATCGCAACAACGTTTTTGACCAAGTAAATCTCTGGCCAGCTTGGGTAGGATGTGAATAAACCGCAATAAATAAAAATTAATTCTCAGAATAAGAAGCTTCATCTCAAAATGATTCCAATTAAAGAGAATTGGTCAAGTTATTAGATTACAAAATGATATCAATATTTCTGAAATACCCAATACATTTATAATGACATCAATTTTTTTAAACACATTGATATCAGTTTTTCTGAAACACTCAGTACATTGCAAATGATTTAGAAGTCATCAGAAGAGCTTAGCTCTGATTGGCTATTGCAAAATTATATATAGAGCCATTTCTGTGGTCATTTTTTTTTTCCCTTTTTTCCTTGTGTGGATGCACAGGTTAGCTGCCGGGATGGGAGTTGGAGTAAGATCAATGCCAACTGGGTCATTTGGGTGAGGGGTCTGATGTTGCAAGACCCGAAACCCCCCCAATAAACCCTAAGGAAACATCACTGATGACCCATCCCGATGCATTGATGAAGATGTATGATATAAAAATTAGATTACAAAATGATATCAATATTTCTGAAATACCCAATACATTTATAATGACATCAATTTTTTTAAACACACTGATATAAGTTTTTCTGAAATACTCAGTACATTGCAAATGATATCAAAGTTTTTTAAACACCTTGAGTCAAAAAGGAGAGAAAAACATTTTTATTGTATTTCATGTAACTTTCATATCATTTAGTAGAAGAGATATTAAGAAACTTTGATTCAAATGCTCTTCAATGAGTATCTAGATCAATGAGTGGATTGTGCCTATATATAGTAAGTAAGTTGGCCAACTTTAGTTGAGGGTGACCCAAAGGCTCCCTTTTTAATAGCTACTACACTGAGGGCACTTCTCCTTTCCCTGGATTGCTCCATTTATCCTTGATAATACCTTATAATGCTGTGTTTAGCAAGGAGGTATCAAGTACCATTTCTGAGTCTTTGGTAGAACTTGATCAGAGAGTGAATCCCGGTCTCCCACACCATTAGCAAATACTCTAACCATTATGCCAATGGGTCAGTGTAGTAAGTTGGCTGACCATAGGCTCCCTTTTTGATAGCTACAACACTGGGGTGTTGGGGAGGGCACTACTCTTTTCCGTGGATTGCATATATATATAAGTATAGAATTATCACTAATCAATGGTTTGTGAAAATTATCTCTTGAATGGTTTTTTATATAGAAGAAATTTGCCTACAATCATACATTTCAGATATAAAAAGTGCAAACAGAATAGAAAATCACTTGATCTTTTAATATATAAACTATTGTGTATTTCAGCTGATTTTTTTAACGGAGTTTTCTAAGTTACTGACCAAATAAACATTCAAGTTGTCATTGAAATAATTGTTTTTTATGAGAATATAAAGCAGTGAAATCTGAATAGAAAACCTTAACAAATAAGATTTATTGTTTTCTTTTGTTCAAACTGTGCTGGAAAAATGCTTTTTTTTATTAGACTTATCTTTATTGATAAATTGTTTCTCTTCTAATTTTATGCTGTTTAATTTTTCATCCATAAGGCAACTTATCTATGTCAAATGAGCATCCATATGCAATTAAAAGTTTTAAGTTTCATTGCTAAACAAAATAGTAAATAAATGTTAATTTTTTTAAGGTATGAAATGGTAGTTATTAAAGACTTAGGTTTGTAAGCTTTCAAAAAATGTCTTCTTATCACATCAGAGAAACTTATGATCATTCAAATGATATTTTACACAACAACCTTTTCTCAATCCTACACCACAACAGAGTCTCCCACCAATGTTTTTATACATTAACATTAAATTAGTCAATTAGCAGCCAATAGGAAAATGCCTTACATTGAATACTGCAAATAAAAACAACAATGTTGCTCAGCCTGCAAAAAAGTTAATTAACTAATGTTAGCTATAAATACATCATTAATGATTTCTGGATAGACAAGTTTATCTAATTTTATAAAAAAGTTTTTCAAAGACATTTATATGATTATAATTTTTCCCCAATTCAATACACCATAGTATTAATTATTTCTGTGGGTGTTTGCCAATGGTCCAGGAGACCGAGGTTCAATCCTTGGTCAAGTCATACCAAAGACTCAAAAAAATGGTACTTGATGACGCCTTGCTTAGCACTCAGCACTATAAGGTGAGATTCAAGGGTAAAGTGAAGCAATCCTGGGAATGGAGTAGCACCCTCCCCAACACCTCGGTGTAATAGCTATTGAAAAAGGAGCCTTCAGGTCATTCTCAACTAAGGTCACCAACTTTACTTATAACTCAAAAAGGAACTTGTAGATAGATCAATATCCTAACAACCTTGGGTAGTGTAATGGTTAGCAAGCTAAACGAGCAAACCTTCATGAGTGAATTTGAGTCTCATTGGGTGCCTGATTCTTATGGCCTTGAGTCACATTTAAACATAAAGCTTAGAAAATTACTATCCTAACAGATTGAATCTGCTAATGTTCCATTTCCCTCTTAATTTTTCCCTGGCTGACTAATTTTAACAGCATATCAACCCATCTAGGTTTATTTTATGCAGTTAAGAAACTGCATTCATATTTACATTTTTGGGCACATGATCCCATCAAATATGAATGATTTTTAAACAGATCTATTTGACCCATACATGGAACTCTAGGAGTCATGACATTAACTAGATCTCCACAACTGAAGCCTCACAACCTGATGCTGTTCGGTGTCATACCCAGAACATGCCGTTTGGGGGAGGGATTTTTCTCTCAGCTCTGCCAACAGGGTATTTTTTTCTCTGGGTTTAAAGCAAGTTTTTTCATGAAACTCAGTATAAAATGTCCTATTTTATTTATCATTTTTTTACAAAAAAAAATACTTTCACTGTCAATGACTCTTCCTGAAATGTTAAGTTTCCTATACTGAATGTATGCATAAATCGCTCCCTGATATGCCAAACCCAAAAATATATTGAGAAAGACTTTTCTTTATTAGAGATTAATATATTTTTAATTTTCTAATTTTTTCAAAAGACTTCATAGAAAAAAGAAATAGATAAATTAAAATTCTTTTCTTTCTTTACCAAAGATATCTGTTCCTCGTGAAGCTCGAAGAGACATTGAAAAAGTATACAAGAAGATGACACTGGGTGAACTTATGCAGAAAATACCTGATGTAAGTATTTTTTATTCATTACATATGATTAATATTAGTTTCTGAAACATGTAAATCTTTTCATTAAAAACAAGCATGAAATATCTATGACTGTTTGGGTAAAAATAGTTTGGATATCACACATTTAAAGAGAATTTTTCAAGTCATTGTAATGTTTAAAAGTGAAAATTTTTCACTTTCTGAAAGTTGTCATTTACTTTATAAATGAGAATTCATGACAAAAAGACTGACACTATTGTAATCATTTTGGTCATGAGGAGTTCTACTTAATAAAGTTGGTTATGTCTGTGTATCAAGCCAATGGACACCCAAACTGCTGAACATAGAAAGCAACTATTTGGTACTAAAGACAACTTTTCAATCTATATTCTTATTGTATCATGAAGCTATAATTGACATAATAAAATTAGACTATGTTATTATGAAATTTGAATTTGGCACAATTTATGAGTTTGGGTATAGTTACTTAGCTGATACAGTATGACTAATTTATAATAAAACTAATTTCATTTGCTAAAAAGATTTTAATATTGCTTATATCCTATCAACCTTTTCAGAGAAGTATTGTCCAATCTGCATTGAAACCATCAATCAAAAAAATTTGATAAGAAAATCAAACAACTTAGAATCTTGGTTAATCACATTTTATATAAAATTTTTTTGTAGAAATTGGCATAAAAATCTGTGCATCTGTAAGTTGGTATCTCAGAGTCTCTGCTTCTATGCCATTATGGATTGTTTTTATAATTTATTTGATCTATATAAACATTGGAGTGTAAGCTTTATTTGAAAGCCAATACTAGACAGGCTTCTGCAGAGTATTCAATAATCTTGTTTGCCAGATTTAGCAATAATGCATACCTGCCAAAAATACTAATCTCTTTGAGCTGAAGTCATTGGCCATCCATATGCTTCCATCAAAAATTCTTAACTCTTGTTCTAAAATAATAACTATTACAAATGTAAGACAATTTTAGTGTTAGAGAGGTGTTGGCTTTCCTTAGATAGTTTTTTTTACAGACTACAACTGAAGATGGTCATGAGAATATATACAAGTGCAAATTCTTTCCAGAATAGGAACTATTTAAACTTTGCATTTCCTTATCAATTGTTCTGGTTCAACGATCTTCTTTAATCAAAAATAATTAATCAAAAATTTACCAACCCCTTCATAGAACACGAAGTCAATTTTTAAAATAAAGTTTAACAGGTTTGAATACAGAGTTTTCATTTGACTAGACTGTTTACCTTACCAAGGTTAAAAGGCCCAGTCTGTCTTACATCCTGGATGAGGCTTTTTGCATTTCACATAGCACTAATACGCTTAGGAATTTAACTATTCTCCCTCCAGCTATAAGTAAATAGTAGGACAGACTGGGCCTTTTAACCTTGGTAAGGTAACCAGTCTAGTCAAATGAAAACTCTGTATTCAAACCTGTTAAACTTTATTTTGAAAATTGACTTCGTGTTCTATGAAGGGGTTGGTAAATACATATATTATGGAGGAAAGCAGAAGAATTAATATTCATTGTTTTTATGTCATTCTCCATGTGATAGCTACATATACATGAATCTATGAATGATGCTGACCCAGATCATCAAAGTTCCCCTTAAAATATCTTTCCCTTCCAGTCCTTTTATGAATGTTTATTGCTGAAAACATGATGCATGCAATTATGTACCTCCAGACAATTTGATATATAGATTCTAAGGAACTTTCAAAGGTCCTGCTTGTACTTTCAGAAAATGAATTTGGATTCCTGTTTCAGTGCATTATTAAGGTTGACAAATTTATCATGTGAAGACTTCTCAAGGAAAGATTTTGAATTCAAAAACAGAGTATAGATATATAGTGCTTGTCTTGTAAAATCAACCATAGTTTACTTTGTGGCATTTGGCTATGATTATGTAACTGTTTGTTTTAATATGATGATGTAAATGTTTGTTTTAATATTAGTGCTTGATGTTTCAGTTTGATTGGTATGAATATTTTTCAAAAACATTTGCATCCGTAAACATTACTCTGACCATGGATGAACCAATAGGAATTCATGCATTGGATTACATGGTAAACCTGGTGAAAATTCTCAGCAATGCTCCCAAAAGGTAAAAAACATTTCAATATTTATTTTACCATTTATACAATATGAAGATTAAGCAATTCTAATATAAAACTTTTCTCCGGTAAAAATTTAAAGACAAGTTCTCTTGTATTGATATTTTATTGAACTATTGAAACATACAAAAATGTATAACTGACATAGTCATTAATCATCTGAGATTTTATGAGTAAAATGTTAGGAACAGTTCATGAAATTACAGTAGTCAATAAAAGTCTAACTGTGAATACAAATATAGAATATTAAAAACTAATGCATTTGCTAAAATGAGAAAAATGTGGATAAGAATACTAAGAAGACAGAAAAAAATTTAATGGATTCGCAGACAATATCATCACTGAAATTTCATTAAGCAAACTTTAGAAATTCCTTGTTTCCTTACAAAATTGCTTCTATTGTTTGGCTTATCACTCTTACACACATATAAAATTTGGCCAAAACACCATTAAACAAAAACCAAGTGATTTGCTGATTGTCACCTGAATCCGATCCTTGATCTCTCCACCTAGCTAGCTCATTATAGCCAGAGCATCTGTGAGGTTCTATTTCTAATTGTATTTTTATTTGGGGTTTATTCCAATGTCTTTTATGGCCAAAACAAAGAAAAAAAATTCTTTATTATTTCTGCGTTAACTGTTAACACCTTTATGTTCAAAAATACTTATCTCTATAACATTTCTAAAAACCCTCAGTCTACATCATTATCATCATCATGTCGTGCCACTAGCACAGATATCCCTGACCCTCTCTCGCCACTTCTCCCTATCATTCATCGCCTCTGGCAGGTCTTCAGGGCTACATCCCGTATCCTCACATAGCTGCTGTATGTATGTTCGAGCTGGTCATCCTACTTTTGCTTGGCCATATGCGGGGGTACATAGGAGTACATCACTTATGAGCTCGTCCTTGCTTCTCCAGCAGTGTCCTGCATGTCTGGTTCATCTAGCTTGGATAGTTTTCGTGATGGGAGGCAGGTGGCCGTATAGTTAGTGCTTTGTGGGGTGTTGCTGCCAAGACTTGTTCAATATTGCTTGCAACATTCTTGTGTAATTGCAGTCTAGTTTCTTCTCCAGCCATTTAGTTAGCATCCAAGTAGTGCATCCATATAGCAGTATCGACACAACCGCTGCCTGGAAGAAACTGTGTTTCATTTTATCGGTCGTTGGCTGCAGACTGCATTTCTACAAACCCTGCCTCTCCCTGTTAAATTGGATTATTAGTATTAGATAACAATGCTTGAAAGCATTTAACTGTGTGCAAACAAATGACTAATGTTGAGTTGGATTATTAGTATTAGATAACAATGCTTGAAAGCATTTAACTATGTGCAAACAAAAGATTAATGTTTAATTGGATTATTAGTATTAGATAACAATGCTTGAAAGCATTTAACTGTGTGCAAACAAATAATTAATGTTGAGTTGGATTATTAGTATTAGATAACAATGCTTGAAAGCATTTAACTGTGTGGAAACAATACATAGCAATACTTGACCCCATTTATATCGCTCATTTAAAAGAATGTTATCTACAAACTATTCGCTTAAAAATCATATATTAATTGACAGGATTTGATATTAAATAGCCATCAAGGGTTGCTTTGTCATTACACCATAAGATTTAAACTAGAAATTTACTTGCAAACATAATTGTTTGTAAATTATCAATGTTTAATACTTGAAATAATAATAATTCTTAAAACCATACAACTGTGCAAATTATTTATATTAAGAATTTGTTACTTGAATCTATAATTGCTTACAAGTTATTATTAAATAGGAATAGCTAATTGGATTGAAATATTAGCTTCTAAGAAGAAAAAAAAATGATTTTGGCACCAATCAACCCAACAATAGTTGACATATCATAAAAACAAATCAACAAACCAACTTCATTTATTTATCATTCTACTTCCTGTTCTGATATGAGTATATCAATTTTAACTAGTTTAGAACTTCGAAATTTGTTTAGCTTATGAGAATGTGGTAACATCATATCATAAAATAAATAAAGTATTCAGTCATAAAATAATTTGAAAATAAAGTCAACTGATCAAAGGAAGAAGTTTGTTTTTTTTTTAATAATTTTAGAATAAATGAGTTTGATTGACATGTTATTCGAGAGATAGGAAAAGAGAAGATATGCCTTTAATATTCATAAGACCTTTTTTTTTCTAACATAAGAGAATTGAAAATTAATATATCAAGGCAAAACCAGGATTTAATTCTAAAACCAAATATGTTTTTATTTTATGAATAGCAAGTTTAATCTTAAATAGTTATCCTCTGAACAAGGAAAGAATTAAAAGAAAAACAGATTATTATAGCCTGATAACTTAGAGAATCTCTTCACTTCATCAAGAGGTATGGAAATGTCTGATGTCTGCAAGTATACTTTAGCATAAAAAAGATTGAGTATGAAAAAAAAAATACTTGCAAAATGTTGTAAACTCAAACAAATCTTCACTTTATAAAACTACAAAGGCATTTGTATAAGAGCTATCAAGCACACAAAGTCAATACTGGAACCTAATTTACTTCTAAATTTCTTGAAGGTTAGAATTAATTCTGCTTTCACTGAACTACAATCAACTGTTATATTCTGGTTCTGATACCAGAGGTTTTAATCTCTGTATAATGCAAGGAAAAAAAGAAAAAGAGAAAGAACTGTCTTGACAAGAATGACATTCTACAGCTCAGCCAAAATGGTGAGCAGTACAAAAGAATGATTGCAGATAAACAAATATAAAAAGTAAGTAAAGTTGGTGACCATAGTCGAGGGTAACCCGAAGGCTCCCTTTTCGATAGCTACTACACCAAGATGTACGGGAGAGCGCTACTCCTTCCCTGGATGGCTCTACTTTACCCTTGATCCGCATCTTATAATGCTGAGTGTTAAGCAAGGAGGTATCAAGTACCATTTTTTGAGTCTTTGGTATGACTCGACCTGGGATTGAACCCAGGTCTCCCAGGCCATTGGCGAACACTCTAACAGGTGGAATATTCAAGTCTAACTTGCAGTATAAATGTTTGTTTGGTGAAACTCAAAGTTTTCTGGTCCAGAGTTTAAGAAATAGACTTTCTGTTGTGTTTGTATATTAGGCTGTTGTTTGTGTGTGTGGTCACATGACCCCAAAGGTTACAGGAGAAAACTTGTTTGTAAAAAATAGAAGTTTGACATTTGGAGCATAGACTCATAGAAGTTCTTATTTTTCTCTTATATTTTGTTTGGATTGTTTGGCATATCAACATTCATGGGTTATTTAATGTCAAAACCATCTCTGTAGAAGAACAGTAATAATACTGTGGGAAGACCAGAGGGCTCATACCTTTCCTTAGGGTACTAGTACAAAAGTGAATATACAGGTTGTTTTATAATAGATGCAACTCTTTAATATTATAATGATTTATTACTGAGACAAGCACAATGGTGGTCATTTAGAACATGTCCTGTAAAAAATATTCTTTGAGCTAGAGACATCAAATCAATGTTTTTTTAATTGTTATTATATCAGCTTTTAGGACATGCAATCTTTTTTTGAGTTTCTTATCTTAGTAGTAAATAATTATCATATTAATGAGTTACATCTATTTTGAGACAGTTTTCAATGATTTTTGTCTCCAAATAATTAGTGATGCAAAATATTTTTCCTCTCTTATCAAAGGTATTGGGATCAAGGATTATTAGTTGTTATAGTATACTATTTTCAAATCTGAAACAAAAAAGAACACAACATTATTATTATTAGAGTTATTAGCAGTCACATGGGCCCTATGTATATTGAAACACACTATATTATTATTAGTAGAGTTATTAGCAGTCACATGGATCCCATGTATATTAAGTCACCCTATAATAGTGTGACTTGAATTCAAACCAGCTTACAACAAAGTTGCAGTCCTACATGATAACCACTACATCATAGTTACTCACCCTTTATGTTTATGTTTGAAGCATGAACTTGAAATAGTTCTTATTTTATTTTACTATTGTTGTGTTTTGTGTAGATTGTCAGAAAAGAATCATAATATAGCAGGCACAAGACCATTTGAGCTGGGCATATCATCATGGAAGGAGCCATTAGTTGAGGAATCTCTGTACAGCACTTGTTTGAAGTGGGTAGGATATTTAGATAGAGGTCATGCATTGGGATGCATAGGACCATAATGGGGCTAAGAATACAGATTCTATCCAAATAGCAAATGAAGTTGAGAAGAATGGCTGGGTATGTGAACTGGTAATGCCATAAGTTGAGAATCCTGAGTGGTTAAGTCAAAGGTCCACTATGTGAATTTGTGATCAATCAGACTAAGAAAAAAAAGTTATTATGCATGACTAAATTGGGCATCCCATAGGCTTATCCACTTGTTGTTGCTAGTTCAAGTCTCCCAGGAAAAAGAGAGAAAATAATTGATATATTTGTGTTTGAGTTAATTATGGAGCTTTTCGCTTAACCGAAAGGGGTCATATGACCTACCCACTATAGTGTCAGTGTATTAAGTAATTAGTCTTTGACCTTGTGAGGTCAATTTTTTTTTACTTTGATGGTCATAAAACATTTGACTTAGAGGTTAGGATAGGATAGGTTTTTAATAGCATATCAACCTTTGTGTGTTATTTAGTGCCAAATCTTATATTTTTTGTTTGTTTGTCTTTGTGTATATGATTTATAATTGATTAATTTGGAGGAAAATATTTTTGTTTTTAAATGAATTGTTAGAATTGTTCCACCACTAGGATCCTATCCTCAGGTTTTATGTGTCACCACCAACAATCAACAGGTGGACCCACTGAAAGGTGTCTTACTCCTCTGCAGAGATGCAGTCACTGTATTCTACTGCTCTAGCTGACAAGATGGTTGTGAGTATAGCAAAACTAATTATAAAATCAGTTATATAAATTGAATAAATTTGCTGATTAATTTCTCAAAAAACAATGAGAAATTCTTCCATTATCAAATGGTTTCAAAAAAATTGAAATGTATACCATGTCTTTGCTAACAAAGTCATCCTAAAAGCAGCAGGGGAGTTGCCATGGTGCAATGACTAACACACTGGTCTGCAGCATTGTAGTAAGCAAGTTTGAATACCAATCATGCTATTATGTTTACTTTAGGATTAGTACCCTAAGAAAATGTATAATCCCTCTTATTCCTACTAGCTATGGATTAAATAGTATTACTAATTTTCTTTTGCAAGGATGACTTTGGGATTAAGTAACCCACAAAGGATGATAAGCCATTAAACAAAGAAACCAAACCAAACCTAAAAGTAAGTAAAAGTAAAGTTGGCGACCATAGTCGAGGGCAACTGGAAGGCTCCCTTTCCAATAGCTACAACACTGAGGTGTAGAGGAGGGCGCTACTCCTTTCCCTGGATTACTCCACTTTACCCTTGACATATACCTTATATTGCTGAGTGTTAAGCAAGGAGGTATCAAGAACCATTTTTAAAGTCTATGGTGTGACTCGACCTGGGATTGAACCCACATCTCCCAGATCATTGGTGAACACTCTACCCACTTGGTCAATGAGCCGGTGCAACCTAAAAGTAGTCTAATAGAATTGGTTACTTATCATTAATGATAACAGCAAACATATACATCCTCCACAGGGTGCAAGTATTTAAGTTTCAATGAAATAAAATATTATATCAAATTAGAAAAGTGAATAAAACTGAATAAGAATGCATAAGAAAAGATTATAACTATTTTTATTGATTTCTATGAAAAATTATACATAGGATTGCTTTTAAAATGCTTGAGAATAAAATAATAATATAAGCAATCAAAAACACCAAGTAAGTATTTTTAAATTCAGCTTTGTTAAAAACCCATATGCAAATTATTCACACCATATGCTATGTAAACTTTTATTTCTTAGAAATATATAAGACACATTGCAGAATTTTAAACACAAGAGTATGCACAGTCTCTGAGCATCGTTGGGCTGGGACACACTTCGATCAGCTGTGTTGGTCAGTACACAGATCTGGTCAGGTGTGTCCTGGTTCCAGTGGCATTCGGTCAAGGCTGTCTGACATGGATTCCAGGAAGCCTGCATTCATATCAGGCATACCAAGACTGGCACCTCAAGTCTCAAGGGGCTGTCCTCCAGGCTCTAATCCCCTTTGGAGGGGCTAGGTTTATTGCCTACCACCTGAGGTGCCCCTTTTTAGGGGAATGTCGATGGGGCCCCTGAGGCATTTTTGTGCTCACCAGGCATGTCTGGACTATGGCTCTATACCTGGACCCACCTAAAACAAGGCTTTGTGCAACACTCGTCCAGTCAGTGGGTCATACAACAAATACCAACACAAGAGTAACATGGGTTTTTTTAAGGAAATCTAATTCAGCCAGACTTTAATTGAGATATTTTTAATAAATAAGATGTAAATTTAGATTAGATAATTATTTAATCATATTTAGGAATACAACATGAATAACTAAGGGAATTGTGACATAGTTTTGATTACCGAAAGTCATAATTACCATTACATTAAGTGTCAAGTATTTTGCTATAAACTCAACTTCCAAATACAAAATCAAATGTCACAAAATCCTTGATTAACATTTTATTGTTGTTTGTTCTTGTAATATGCTTATATAGTATAGACTGTTTGGAATAAACCTTGCAAACAGCTCACTACAAGACAGCGCCTGAACACTTACCTCCCATCTCTCAAACCATCAAAGTAAAATAAAGAAGACATGTTGTGAAGTAAGGAAGAACTCAAAAGCAATGTTCTGCTACACATGAGCACACCAGTCATGGCTCATCAGCAAAAACTTAGATTCATCAGCTCTGTATGGACTCTGGGTGCCATCAAGAGGATTTACATGAATTACTGGCCAATAGGGATGGATGGCAAAAGAGAGTCAAAAGACTCTAAACTGTCAGTCCACCTTGGTGATAATAGTTCTTATATTGCAATTTCTAAGAATCAAAAATTATTATTAGTTGACCTTGTGGGATAGGATCGAAAAAAAATTATTATTAGTTGACCTTGTGGGATAGGATCGAAAAAAAATTATTATTAGTTGACCTTGTGGGATAGGATCGAGTAGACTTTGATATTGATAACTTGAAGGTTGGTCTTTGTATATTTTTCATATTTGAAAACCAAAACTCGCCACCATGATTATTAGAGAATGAGGAACACAATTTGGATGCTTGTAGCAGAAGAATAGTACTAAGGTTTTACATGTCCTTATGCCAAACAATATAAAACAATTCACAATGTATTAACAATAAAACATTTATTACCTAAACAAACTTAATAGAAAGGATACAGGAATTATATGAAATACTGAGAGTACATTATGAAGACAAAGTTATAGAGTAAAGACTGACATGAAAGCATTCTATCATGCATGGTATGACATGAAGTGTGCTTAGGCAAAAGCCCCTCTTTTCAGTTAGAAGATACCTACACATGTGTGCTTTTTATTATCAAGGCTGGAACAAAGAAAGAGTTTTGACTTTGCCATGCATTTTATAATGCTACTTTGATCATGCCACCTAGTGGCCATTAAAAATATCATTTTGGAAAGCAAGCAATGTAATCCCTAAAATCCCTATATATTTATGTTCATTGACCTTTTTGAGATTCAATACCAGTTTAATCAAAGCTACTCGTAATAAATGTACCAAAGAAAATTATGCTCAGAAGTGTAAATCCAAGGCTTCACAAAAGTCAGTGGCAACAGTTGATGAATTCTTATATACTGATAATATTCACAATATCCCAGTTAGCTGGAGCTGCAGAATACACCGACTGTATCTCTGCAGAAGGGTAAGACTCCTGCAACAAGTGCCCTGCATATGACACTAAACAATCTAGTGGTAAGGCTCCAGCAATGCTAGAGTTTCGGGGAATGCAGACAATCTCTTCATTGGCAATACTCCCAGGTCCACTTTGGCCCAGATTGGTAGCACCTGATAGGGTCCTATCTATGGGTCAAATAGAACTAAACGGTGTACTTAACTTAAACTGAATTGTTTGAAAAAGAACTGCTTTCCCATTTAAACTGTATACTTATGTTAAACTGAATTGCTTGGAATAGAACTTGATCCAGTCAGCTGGGACTGCAGAATACATCGATTACATCTCTGCAGAAATGTAAGATTCCCCAAATGAGTGTCCTGCATATGACACCAAACAATCTGATGGTGAGGCTCCAGTAATGCTGGAGCTTCAGGGAATGTGGAATATCTCTTTATTGCCATCACTCCCAAGTCCACTCTGGCCTGGAGTGGTAGCACCTGATAGGGTCCTATCTATGCGTCAAATAGAACTAAACTGTGTACTTATGTTAAATTGAATTACTTGAAATAGAACTGTTTATATGTATAAAAATGGATTTGGCATTAAATAACCTATAGTGGTTGAGATGCCATAAATGCAACCAATCTAATTGTCACTTATAAACTATAGGGATTTACACAAGCTCATGGAGTAACAGTTATCATCATAGGACCAGGCTATTCGCATTTTATATTGCACTAATATCCTTGGGAAAGGTATGCGTCCATCTAGGGGTAAATAGTAGGAAAGACTGGACTCTTTAATCTTAGTATGGCAACCAGTCTAGGAGAAGGAAAACAGAATTCAAACCAGTTAAACTCCACTTAAAAACTGACCTTGTGTCACATCCTATGATGGAGGGGTTGGGGAAATTCATGCACAAGCCTCAGTTGTGAATGGTAAAAGGTTAAATGCTCTTTTAGATTGATGCAGCATTTATAATTAGTAAGAAAATTGTCTAATTACTAAAATCAGTGACTACAACTCAAATCTTTAAACACTAGTTTTATATGATATAAGAATGTGCCAAACTTATTGTACCTATTCAAGATAGTGAACAAACTCATAAAATAGAGCATTTTCTACCTTTGACAGGAAAAGTACTTACTGCCAAGACGAAGCCAAGTAAAAAGTATGAGAATTTTTAATTTAGTGGATGTTTATACCAATTTTGTTGGATTCTATTTAGAGTCATAAATGAGATAGTTGCCCACCAGCAAGAGATAAACAAGTTAGTCAAAGAAAAACTACATGGTGCTTCCTCTTACTTTTACATCATTATTGCTGGATTTACTCTATCGGAACATAATCAAAATGAAAAGAAATTCCTGAAGACTATTAATCAGAGACACCTAACACTTAATGATTTAAAGACAGTGGGGTTTGCAAATTCCATTAGTGTCCCTGGATACTATTAAGGGAATGATATAATTAAACTAGACCCTGAAAGACATTATTCACTTCAAGCTCTTTCTCCAACAGAAAAGTTTCAATTCTTTAAAAGAGCTCTCAAGGAAGATGTTTGCTTATCATGTCAAGCAGATCATTGGGTCTGTCAAATTCATACAATGGTAAATACAGAGAAATTTCTGAATGCATTTAACTCTCTAAATAGAGTTGAAAGAAGCAACTCGGCACTTCTTGAATAAAAACTGGTATGGAACTGTTTTAGTTATGTTACTGATTAGCAATCAATGGTTTTTATGTTTGATAGTAATAGACATACAAAGATTCAAGAATGGAGGTGAGAATTTGCAGTATTTAGTTTCACAATAAATTACCATCCTGGGAAAGAGTGTGGTCCCTAACATATTTATTTTGGGAGTTCATTAGTTCAGCTTTTACTACCACCACACTTACCAATATTCACAATAGACTTTGTCATCCAGAAATAACTTAGTAGCTGCATTTTGTCAGAGAAAAGAATCTTTCTTTTTTAACAGAAGATGTAAGAAGACTTTTACTGCATGCAGGGTCTATGCTAAATTAAAATCTCAATTCTGCCATTCACCAGAAGCAACATGGAATGGCTTAGGATTGTATTTAAGAAACCTTTGTTCTACTGCTTTGTATAATCGATTTGTATTACAATATTCAAATTTCCTAGTTTCAATATGCATACTACAAGAGTAATAAGATACTTGGATTCAATATTCAGTTTATACTAGATTCACATATATTCTGATCAAGGCACCTTCTTCATGTCTAAAGATCTGAAATATCTATTGCAGAGGGTTGTCATTATACAATACAATCAGAAATGAACTGGTAGAGATATTCAATGGAACTATAAAGAGGCAGTTTACATAACCAGCCAGAGAAGTATTGGTGTTTTCTAAATATCGTCATTGTATACGAAAAATACCATATGGAATGTAAAGAAATGTTCATGCAAAAACTTCCATAGAAATTCATTGCCTACTGTATCCCTGCTTCCTCAGAAGGTTTGTGAAGTGTATCAAGAATGAACCAAAAGAAGGAAAAAGTTATGACATGCCACAGTGTAAAGGATGATGAAGCAGTTGCACCACAAGGACTAATGAGATCTGATCATATACCAAAGCTTAATATAAATAAGAGAAGTCTCATCTAGAGTGGATTCATACAACAAGTGTCTTTCTTTTTAGGGACCAAAATATACAATAGGATTGTTACATAGCCATATCCACAATTAACGCTATGTGCGAAATGGACATATAATGTTCATAACGATAATTCATTTCAAGAACATATAAATCTCGGAATTCGAAAACACGTAACAACTTCTTGTTCAGGTACGAAACCTTTTTATTAACTTTGAGTTAAAGGTTTCGACGTAAGGAGGAAAGACACAATCTTCTATGCTGTCTTATTCATTTGGCCCCCAACTCGTGCGGCCCCATTAGGGCGTAAGTTCGCCTCGCGTCTGCGAGCTCCAAAAATCGACCCTTCTCGTTTGGCGTCTAGTACCCCCACTCTTACTTTCTTCAAATCTCACACAAACCTCCGCGCGTTTCTAGTGCGTGACGTCACCTGCACCCAGTCACCGCGTTTTGTCTCGGACTATTATGACATCTGAGTGACACCTCCATCCGCCCGCGCGCGCCCGCGTTAACACCTGTCCCAATGTTGCACCTAACTAACCCATGTAACTAAACTCAAAGGCATGAACCGAAATCCCTCGGCTATTCCATAACAGGATTATGTATAAGTAACTTTACTTTCTTATTATTTATATTGAATATATATACATTTATCAAACCCCTCCACATAAAGAAGATATAACACAAGGTCTGTTTTTAAGCAGAGTTTAACAGGTTTGAATTCAGAGTTTTCTTTTTCCTGGACTGGTTGCTACACCTAAGTTAAAGAGCTCAATCTGCTCTACTATTTACCCATAGATGGATGGAGAATAGTTGGATTCACACCTTTTCCCAAGGGTATTAGTGTCGTATGAAATGTAAACAACCTTGTCCAGGATTAGAACTCAGGTTGCCAAGCCCATTTCTTATGATGATAACCATTACACTTCAAGTGCCTCCATTGTATATGATAAAGAAAAATCAATTTAAATCCACTCCATGTTGAATGTATTGGATAAGCTCACTAAGCAGAAGTACTCAGCTTATTTTTTTGGTTCCATGTGCATCAGTGGTGTATCTACAGAAAATAGTACTGATAGTAAGCAATAAAATTGCAGCCCTATTTAAACATTTGAAACCCAAGTCTATTTGATAACTAGCATTAAAATTTCACAGATTTTGCATAAAATCATAGACTACTTTCCTAATTTATGGATATGAATGGTCCAAGTGCTAGTACCTCACATTGATGCTCTCTTTAAGTCATTCCCAGGGTTTGTGCCCAACTGCAAATATGCCATTGATGTTCATTTAAAGCCTTGATTATCGATAGATAGACCAAGATTGATAAATTGTTAAATAAAGAACCAGTAAGTTTTCTTGAGTCACAAAAACCTATGATGGTAACCTGTTCCATTTTAACAAAATTACATTGCTCAATAAAATGGTTTTTGAAGTTTGACTTCACCTTTGTCCTCAACTAATGACCTTTTTTCCCCCCAAACATTTGTGGGGTTTAAAAGGGTTTTGAAGGTCAGGGGTTAGGGTCAAGGCTGTGTTGCTGTAAGATATCTGACTCCATATTTTGGTTATATTATTTTACCCCACGTTGACTGGCTGGCGCAATGCCTTGTCCAAAGAAAGTCCAAAAGAAATATACAAAAAGAAAAGATAGAAACAGATAAGAGACGAAAACATTTCTTCCATACTTTCCTTTATTTACTTGGTGAATGGACTAACCAACGCTATATCCCAAGACCTAGCGTGGTGCCCAAAACACCAGACAGCAAAATGATGTTGTTGGCTCGACGGACACTTCCTGACAAGATCCGGTTCACAGAAAATCTGAATATTTATCTCTCTCTACCGGCTCCAAATTCGCCACTCCAAAATCCTTCTAATTTTGGCGTGACCGCTTCCCATTGGCTACTTTACTTTTTATTATTTTCTTTTTTTCTGATTTTTAACCGGATGGATGCGTGGAGCCTTATGCGTGGCGACGCGTTTATACATTTTGTATCTGGCAGCCGACGAGTCAACATCCGGTTGGGAGTTTTATTGTTAATTCCTAAATCCCCACACATTTCAATAATTGTAAAATTGCAAAATTTTCACTAACAGTGAACATAAAAAATGCCTTTAGATACACAAGATGTATATGATTTTATTTCTCATTTGTAAAGATGTATACACTTAAATGTTTGATATTTTGATTGATAATGTTACTTATAAATGAATAAATGTTACTTGGCCTAATGAATAGAGTGTTTGCCAATGCTCTGGGAGACCAGGGTTCAATGCCATAATAAAAGCAAACCAACCAACTTCTTTTGTTTAGTTAAATTTCAATTACTGTAGCAGTCATAATAAACCAGGCTCCAAAATCTGTGGGATCTTATTGATTACTTAATTTTTATTTACTATCCATACTTCTTACAAATGATCATGGAATGACAATCTGAATGTTGTGATAAAAAGCAACTAAAATTAGATACTAACCAAGGATTAGTAAGGACTGACAATGATTTATCAATAAATATGAGTCAATATTGAGTTCATAAAATTATAAAATACAGCCTATTTTTGATCTTAGAAAAGACTGATGCATTTAACTTTATTAATGAATTATAAGGTGGTTCACATTTCCAGAAGTAAGAAAACAATGAAGTGAGTTGTATAGAGATTGAAATAGCACTTTAAAAAATGCTTGCTCCAAAGTCATTAAATTTTGAATAAACAAAACTAAGACCAAATCTATTAACAAAAGACATGATCTCAGAGTACAAGTAAAATTTTAAAAAACTCTTCTCTTGTTTGAAATAGAGTCATATCTCTTCTTTTATGATATGAACAAAATACTGGGCTCTCATGCAATATTTAAATTACTCGCCTGTTCAAAAAGTGTACCAAGTAAATTTCAGAACTACAAGAAGCATTTTTTAATTAAAGTAAAAGAAAATTCAGCATAAAATATGTATAAAAATTTCATCTTGTTTCACTCATTGTCATTTTTACACATTCTCTATTCCACTAAGACATCCAAGATGAGAAAATTACATAGTAATAAAGAAGATTTACCTATTTACTCTGCAACAATCAACAAGTGATTTGGTACATGGAAAGCAAAAATGATGCAGCTAATTTTCAATGCCTTTGGCAGTTTTTCAAAGTTTTTCTTGCTTTTTTATTGCGATATATTTACTAGTAGAAATGTATATACCTTCATTGTGTCTCTTCAGATTTTGTGTAATGGTTGATATCAAAATATACAAGAATGAATGTAGGTGTGAATTGTAATGATATGGGACTAAAATACAAGTACATAAAAATTCATGTAAACATCTTGAGCAAAAAAGTATTTAAATTTAATTCTAATGATTTCTGAAAACAACATAAGCTCTCCATTCTTTACAATGAAGAATAGATTGAAAGGAAAATCACATTGAATCATTATAACTTTATATTTTATCTATCTGAATAAAAGAAAACCCATGTTTTCATAATATTCTATAATATTTTTAATATTTTATATCAAACCATACAGAAATGTATGAATATCATTAAAATGTTTTAAAACATTATAGAAGTAAAAATATGAGAATTAGAGCATTCGATACAATTATGCAGACATCAAAATTAATTACGACTAGAATTATTCAGTAACAGAAAAGGTACCTTTTACTTACAGATCCAAAGAGTAGGGCAACTTGGAAACAAGAATTGTATCATGTTTTGCCAAAAATTAACTAATGGTTTCATTTGGTTATTATTTAATGGCATATCAAACTTTCTAGGTTATTTATTGCCAAATCTTGTTTTTTTTTTGGAGGGGGATATAAATGATATATAAGTGAATAGTTTGTGGATACATATTTTTGTTTGGTTTGGTTAATGGCATTTCAACCCATGTAGAATATTACATGCAAAATCTTGTTTTCTTTATACATACATGATTTGCAAAATTAATATTATTAAAGGAATTGTAAGAGCAAGAGACAAAAGTTAGTAGACAGTTTTGATTGGTTGGATGTTTTGCTAAATAGCATATCAATCCTTATGGGTTATTAAATGTCAAGTCTTGTTTTTTTGTATGTTAGATTTCAAGTATATTAAAATATTGTTTGAAATAATTTTGATTAACTGTTTATCTCAATGTGGTTGATACTCACTCACTGCCTTCAAGCACCTATAGGATAAAAAGAGTTAGTTTTCCATAGTAGGAATTTGAAAGATGTAGTTGGGACTTAATTGAACAGGTGCTTGGGCTTGATCTGACCACCTATCTAGCCCAAGTAAGGGCCAAAATGGAATTTTGCAGGTTACATGACCACTTAGTAACCAAGAATATGTTGAGCCACCATGATCCTGTCTTCAAGTATTATGGGTTGCCATTCATAGCAACAGGTGGCTCTATTAGTCTTACCCATTTACATAGGTTGGCAGTCAAAAATTAATGAATAAGACGTGATGTGTGAGCTGGTGTGTTGTCAGAGTAAAACATCCATGTTTTGATTGCTCAGGTCTTTACGCTATTTCTCAGAACTTGAAATATTTTCACCCATCTGATCATATAGAACCAACTCATGATTAACAATGTCCTTCCAATAAAAAAAATCAACAATCAATATTGACTTCACATTTGAGAGTGTCTAATGTGCTCTTTTTTTTTCTTTTTTTTTTTTGGCAATTATAATGTTCCAACCCACTGCATTACCTGTCTTTTTATTTTGTTATACCCAAGTTTCATTCACTCTAATAATTTTTTTCATTAGTATTTACACAATTAATTAATAGAATTTCATACAAGCTTGTGGCTCTTCTAAACTTTTTATTGTTCAACTTAAAGAGTAATAACAAGCTCACAACACACATGTTCATTTTAAGTGTTGCTCAGGACTAACTAACGGGGCATAACACAGCTTTTTTATACAAAAGGTCAAGGTCACTACTATTCAAAAGTTTAGTCATTAGCTCACAAAGACATATCACTGTACACAGTTTTAAGTTTGGTTTAGTTTTGGATATGACTAATATATATATATTTTTAGATTAGCTTAACATATATATATTTTGAGATATGGTTAATATATATAGCTGAGTGAGAGAATTAGTTATTTGTTTAACACTATTGTTTTTAGGCACACAAATGAATCACGAAACTTTGTTTTAACAACACAACAACGAAAGTTCTTTATTTGCAGCTTTGAATATGGTTTGCTTTTGGTGCTGCAAGACTCATGGTGTTTAGGCTTGTTAGTTTTGGAGACGAAATGGCTTAGCGGGATGTTGAGATGGCAGCATGTTGCTGGACATGTGAGGAATGTGTTTAAAGTCACCGTGTAGTCTTGTATCTGGTTTTTGGAGGAGAGTCTGCGATATCTCCATGTTGTCGAGAGCGGAGTTACGCTCGGATCGACATCGTCAATTTTTGGGGTGACATGAAGTGGTGCCTGTGGAAGGCATGCTGAATGTTTCTAATTTATGTTCAACTGGGATTCCTCATAAAGAATCCATAAATTAGATGGTTCCCTCGTTGAGTGTCCATGTTGCTGCTGCTAGTGTTAAAGCCACAGTGAGATGTCCACACTGGGTGGGCTTATCTAGCTAAATAGCATCGCTAAGCAGGGACGACCAGAGGCACGTCTGTTCTGGTTGCCGTCTCAAGCCGAAGAGAGTGGTTTTGGCCGCTCACCCGTTTTGCTAGCCGGAAATGAAGGTCCGGGGTGAATAGGATAAGTCATCCTGATTGGGTGAAATTGAGTGTTGAATTAAATTGCGCGCCAAACCAAAATACGAGATTTTCCTCTTCTCTACATATATATATATATATTTGGATTAGCCTAACATATATATATTTGGGAATATGACTAATATAAAATGTTCTTCATAGCTAATATCTCCTCGTAGCTATAATGGTTAGAAGCTTTGGCTTGGTGTTTCAGTCAACCGGGTTTCGATCCCAGCTATGGGGAGATACTGTCTAGCCACACTGATGAGTTCTGATAGAATGAAACAGATCTGTCTGTGGATGACTATAGACTAATATATATATATATATTTGCATTAGCCTAACATATATTTTGGGATATGCCTAATATATATATTTTTGGATTAGCCTAACTTATATATATATATATTTTGGGATATCCCTAATATGTATATTTACCAACCCCTCCGCTTGGGCAGAATATGACACAAGGTCATTTTTTAAGCGGAGTTTAACAGGTTTGAATTAAGAGTTTTCCTTCTCCTAGACTAGTTGCCTCACCAAGGCTGAAGAAACCAGTCTGCCCTACTATTTACCCATAGCTGGAGGGAGAATAATTGGAGTCATACCTTTCCCAAGGGTATTAGTGCTATGTGAAATGCAATCAGTCTTGTCCAGGATTTGAACTCATGTCGACTGTGTCCATTTCCTATGATGATAGCCATTACACCACGGGCACTCCCTGTTACACCACAGGCACTTTCTTGGATATCCCTAATATATATTTTTTTGGAATATGCTTAATAAGTTTTTGGATATTTTCTCTTTATATTATTGGATGTAGAAGAAATATTTTTGTAGTTTAGTATACCCAAAAGTTCAGAGCCATTCATTAAATCCAGTATATGATAACCCCCCAGTACCAAAACACCTTTTCATGGCTAAAAATTTGGATCCATTCATTACTTGAGTATATTAGAGCCTCTAGTTAGGATTCTTAGGTATCAGTGCCTCATAATCACAATGTCTTTAGTGAACAGAATTTTCCATCATAAACATAAAACTATTCTCTTGGGTGTTTCATGACCAATTTTATTGTCCCACAGAAATTAAAAAGAAATATTCCAGCTAAAACCCTAGGTATTCAAAATCAGCAGAGAAGCAACTAGCTTCATTATGAAAGCAGAAGTCATAGACAACATTAGCATTTAGGTTGCCAGCATGACCTGAGGGGAAGGGATTAAAGTGGGTAGCCCACTTTGACTGTTCTTTTCACTGGTATGACCTCCTAAGCTCCAGACAACCAGATGCCACAACCTTGGTTTCCCAGTGTTGCCTAGTGAACTCAGCTGCTCTTTCGGGATAAGAAAGCCTTTTTCACCAATCCTACTTAAAGGACCAGCCTAATTCCAGCTGATGTTGAACCAAGCAGACCAACAACTTAAAACTGTCTTTTTCTGGGCAAGTTCTCACTAGTTTAGCTTGAAGGGCCAGCCAACAGCAGATCAATCTGCCTGATGCTTTGGCTACTCAACATAGCAGACCAACTATCCCAATGCAACAACAACTGGAGTAACAGACTGATCAGTCAAGTGCAATGATACGTAATGTCTCAAGCCATATTTCCTGGCCTATGAGCTGCTAGCTTTATGCACTGATAACACCAGTCCATGTGCAGTGAATACTGCTTGGACCACCAACAACTTCACCAATAGCACAGCAACACCTAGCAATTCAGGCTGTATTCCATGACCTATGAACTGCTTGCCTCATGACACCAGTCCACAACCAGTGGTCACTGCTCAGACTGACAATTATTTCACCAGCTTGCTCACAGCTAACACCAATGAAACCCTATTTCAACCACTGCGATATCAACTAGCTTGCCGCAGCAAATCAATGCATCAGACCCTCAAGCCATCTGCAGACTACCCGGTCACATAGGTGCTCCAGTAACCTATTTAAGAATCATCTAAACTCACTGTCATGAAGAACTGTAAGACAGTTGAGTCAAAACTTGCAACATAAACAAGAATTGCAGACTACCAGGCCATATAGTTGCAAGAGCAACCTGTTTGAGAATGATCCAAACTCCCTGTTGTCAAGAACTATGAGTTAGTTGTCTACGCTTTTGATATGAATTTTGTAATACATAGTTATTTTATCAAAAACTTGCAGATTTTTCAGATTACTTAACTTTGCCTCCCCTTGATGTGTGTGGCACTATTTAATCTGTAGGGGTATATGATATGGCATATACTTTAGGTATATAATAAAAAGACCAAAGTCTGATGGTGTGATTGTAATAAAGAAAAAAATCTAATCTGGAGTTGTTGAAAGAAAATGGTACCTCAAATGTGACTAGTAGATTTAAAATAAAATGTTCTGGGAGCTTTTAATTGAAAATATTATTTTCTTTTACATTATTAGGGAAATAATTCTGTACTGATATTTGTTCTACTTTAAAAGGAGAGGGACCCTAAGTTTGGATTAAATTTTGACTTATTTTTCTTCAATCACAGGTTAAATCTAAATATGTCATTAGATAAAGAATATTTTTACTAAAAGAAAAATATAAATTTTAAAGCAAGAAACTGTAAACTGGGAGCATTTTTTGAATATTCTTTTTTTTTTTTTAGGATATGAAAAATGTTAGAGGAATTACAAGAAAATCTACAGTAATACACATTTAAGCAATTTCCAGTTTTGTCCCTTGTATTTTGGTTGAATATTTATGTAAAAATGTAAGGAAAAAAGCAAAATTTTGTTATAAAAATGGGAAATTTAAAGAAGAAAAGATTAGAGTTTTAAGGGTAATGAAAAGATTTCTACATAATTACCTGGTAAAACATTAAATATTAAAAAGCAATTAAGAATATTACTATTTTAATAACAAATTATTAATAAATGAAAAATAAGGATTGCATTAAGTTTCTCAATTGTACATTCAAAAACCATGTTAACATGTTTATTTTCCTTTTTAAAAAAATAAACAATAGATAATACAATTTTCTGTATTTAAAAACTTGAGGCTTTTTATGATTGGAAGTTCTAGCCTTCTGTACTAATAATGTTCAGAGGAAAACAAAAGCGCACCTTAATAGCTGTTATTATAAAGTGACACAGAAAATATCTGCTATTAATTTTGATCTACTTCTTGGATTTAAAAACCATAGTAAGTGATATAGTTATGAACATGTATGTAATATTCGAGGAACAGAAAAGAGAAAACAGTTTACTCTGTATGGCAAAGTGAGCACGCCAAATGAAAAGAGAAAAACATGACCGTCCTGACATCCCAACTTAATGTTGCATGGTCTCAAGCGACAAGAATTTCCAAGAGTGGTTTATGCATTTTTTAAGCATAAAAAACGCCACTCACAGAAAGAAGTGGGAGGACATTTAAGTGACGACAGTGCAGGACGGTAGACACGGAAGTCAATAACCGATTGTTAGTAATCAACTTCCAACCAGTTCAAGTACAATATTTTTACATTAATCTGTTTATTAATGTTTCTAGTTACTAAATTCTTCTAAAATTTTTGAAAGTATTTTTTTTAAATTTAAAACACTTTTTGATTAAATAAAAAGTATAAACAAAATTTTAAAATACTTTTGCCTTGTAAGGTTGTCAACTTTTTGTTGAATTGTGATCTTTGAAAGGAATTAAAAGTGAATTAGATATGTTACGTTATTTTGCTTTCAATATTGATAATTATGATTTTACTATTTTTCAAAGAGAACTAAAATTTTACCTTAAATAATAACTTAGATTATTTTTTATTCATTTTAACAAGAAAAAAATAAAAAAATTGTTAAAACCTAGTATATATCTACGTAGACAAATTATGCAAAAAATTAGAAGTCATTCATTACTTGAGTATAAACAGTATATATCTATATAGACAATGTTTTTTTTCAAAAGATGTATATGTCTATAAAAGTAAGATAGTGAAATTAGAGAAATAGAAAGGCTAAGTTAAAGAGTACAATATCTCTTTACTCTTGGAATTCAAACTTCTTGTTGTTTTAGCTTTTATTTATAGATTAGTGAGTCTGAAAGAAAATGTCCTTAATAAAAACCAACTACTCAATCTAAATATGAATTTTAGGCACCTTGATCAACATGTAAACGTTACCCCCTCTCGCCCCCACACACGTTAACTTTCTCCTAACCATGTCACTTCTTAGCCGGCCAGTGATCAACTAGTGGTTCGAGGGGGTAACGCACATTTCTTTAACTACACAAGAATACGATCGAGGGAACGGAGAAAATAAAAGGACAAACGAACAAACACGAACAAAGCTTGGGGTTAACCAAGAGCAGAGGAAGGTATGCAACACTACATGCATGTGCAGACTATCGCTAGTGTGGGTTACTAGCAAAAATTCCACAATGCTACTGGAATCAGACTCATCTTGACTCACTCTCGCTGGACCCTATCCCATGCTGCCTCGCCTCTCTGCTCCGGTGTCCGGTGTTGACTGCCCCTCCGTGGATCCACGCCAACCCTCTGCTGTTCGCCTCTCTCTGTCCAGCCGCCAACTGCCCTCTCTGCTGTCCAGCCACCAACTGCCCTCTCCTGCTGTCCAGCCGCCAACTCCCATTCGCGTCCCCTTACCAATCCCGGATACGGCGAGATTTCATGTCCAAGAATCCTTTGTCTGGTTTCGCAGCCTACCCACATAGTGCTACAAACATCCAGGTTAAGCTTTTCTCATATAAGGTCTGTTTATAAAGTATCAAGCTATTTGATATTGATATAAAAATAGCCAACCTTGGGCAGTGGTGTCTTATTCACTTTTAAAGTACTCCTTGTGATCCTTCCAAATCAGTCTTCAAAGTCCTCATTTGGGATTTCTGTCAGCTGCTTTATCATATTGTTCTAATTTTAGCATGCTCACTTTAGCTTTGATTGGTTTGGTTTCTTTGTTTCATGGCATATCAACCTTTGTAGATTATTTAATGCCAAAGCTATTCTCCTAAAAGAACAGTTGTGGTACTATTCAACCCATAGCTGGGAGGATAAGGGAGTTAATACCTTTCCCAAGGGTATTTGCCCGAAAGTGAACGTAATAGTGAGACTGGAGTACAAACTCGCTTACTACAATTCCGCAGTCCATCGCTTTAACCATTACACCACGAGGACACCCCCCCTTTAGCTTTGAGAAAAACCAAAAGTTGCAGGGAGCTAACAGATGAGGGTGGTGAGATGTTTTGCCAAATAACACTGCCAAGATTTGAAGAATCTACTCATACTTGTTAATGTAATGTTCATATAGAATAGAAACTCATTTAATGATATCTCAATTCTAGCTGAGTAAATCCACAATAATGGATCTCTTTGTGTATGTACAGTAAGGTCCCCTCTGTTATATCAATCCAATTTGCTTAAACAAAATTGATAATTTTCAAAATGGCTGGATACTTTCCAGACAGAATTTATATAAACCATTTTTTTCTCTGGCTCATTTGAGTTTTCCAACAATCAAAAATGCCAAGCTTAAGGCTTTAGGATGTACCTGAGCTAAAAATATTTGAGGCTCCTTCATTTTGTATTTTCACCCCCATCCACTGATATGGGTGCCGTGTACTATTTTGAACAAATTCTATAAGCAGCACTCCACAAAACACCTGCTGTAAGGCCACTTACCTCCTATCTCACAAACTATCCAAGCAAGATATTCAAGACATGCTGGAGAAGTAAGGATGAGTGTTCTCCTATGAACTCCTATACATAGACAGACCAGTGTTTGCTGAATAAAAAGAGAGAGTCAAGGGAATCAGTGTTCTCAGTACACTTTCATGATGATGATGATGATGATGTGATTATGTGATGATGATTATTATTCAAGTTTATTATTACTCAGCATTTAATGGATATTTTTGTTTAAGCAAATTAAATTGTTGTATCATTATGACTTCTATATTTGAATAATTTTTTTTTTCAGACTTTTAGCAAATTACCTGGTTTGGAGAATCATGATGAACAGAGTGAATAATTTACCAGAAAAGTACAAAGCAATGATGGAAGAATATCAAAAGGTAATCTATTGGTGGAGAGAAAAGGCCAATAAAAAAGCTGAATGCCAAATCCATGACTGTTACTTTTAATAAAATATGCTTACAAAAAGTTTCCTGCTTAAATATATATATATATATATATATATATATATATATATATATATATATATATATATATACGCTCATGCTTTACAGTAAAATGTTAAAGCAGATACGATATAAAAAACAAGAAAAACTAGTTATTAAACGCTAGTGCTCTAATGAAAGAATCAAATTCAAAATTCCAACATAAAATACAAAATCAAACATCCATCTATGGTACCAATGGGGATCGATATCTTTAAAAAAATTTTATAAAGTCAACTTTTGATAATCTATTTTACTTATCAAATTTTTCATTGCTTCTTTGCCATAAGTAGAAATGTACTCATCATCATAGCATATATACAGACTGTATTGTATAATAGTTGATATTAAGATATATAAGAATGAATGTAGGTGTGTGTTATAATAATAAAGGACTCAAATACAAGTACATAAAAATTCATATAAACAGCATGAGAACAAAAAGTATATTGATTGAAAAATCCACATAGAATCATAATATCTTTATACTGTACCTTTTTGAATGGAAGAAAGTGTATTTTTCATAATATTCTATATAAAACTTTCTAGCCATGCAAGAATATCATTAAAATAATGTTATATATATAAGTAAAGTTGGCAACTGTTGTCAAGGGCGACACAAAGGCTCCTTTTCAATAGCTACTATGCTGAGGTGTAGGGGAGGGCGCTACTCCTTTCTCTGGATTGCTCCACTTTAGCCTTGATAGATACTTTATAATGCTGAGTGTTAAGCAAGGAGGTATCAAGTACCAATTTTAAAGTCTTTGGTATGAGTCAACCTGGGATTGACACCGGGTCTCCCAGGCCATTGGCAAACACTCAACCCACTAGACCAATGCGCTGATTTATATATATATATTACAAAATTACATGGTCATCACTATCTCACTTGGTGGGTTAGTGGCAGACCAATTGCAGTATAATTTGGAGAGTACTCAATATCTGTGATAGAGCTATTATATAATATAATAATAAATAAATATATATTAGTTTTTATATATATTTAATAGCAAAGTTGCTTATCTGCAACCACTGATTTTATGCCATCTTTATACGTCTTTTCTGCCTGATGATTGCCGTATAAAGGCAGCATGAAACCAGTGATCACAGATAAGCAACTATGCTATTAAATATATATACAAACTAATACATATTTATTATTGTATTATATAAAAAGTAGTTGGCAACCGTTGTCAAGGGCGACCAGAAGGCTCCCTTTTTAATAGCTACTACACCAAGGTGTAGGGGAGAGCGCTACTCCTTTCCCTGGATTGCTCCACTTTACCCTTGATAAGTACCTTAAATCACTGAGTATTAAGCAAGGAGGTATCGAGTACCATTTTTAAAGTCTTTGGTATGACACAACCTTGGATTGAACCCGGGTCTCCCAGACCACTGGCGAACACTCTAGCTGCTTGGCCAATGAGCTGTATACACATATATATATACGGAAATTAGAGCCACTACAAATGTGTAAGCAAGAAAATAATTTAAAATCAAAGATCATTGATCTATATATTGAAAAGTGTGTTATTTTCTGTTTATCTGTCAGTTCAGAAACAGTATGTGTACCCATAAATTTCATTTTCTTGGCTCAGTGTTGAACTATATCAATTTAATTGGAACTAATATCCTTAACTACTTATCAATGACCATTTATAGAAATGTCTTTATATTTTTCTTCCTGATACTTAAACATTAAACACCGGACATTGGCCTAGCGGTTAGAGTGTTCGCCAATGGCCCAGGAGACCTGCGTTCAATCCCAGGTCGAGTCATACCAAAGACTTTAAAAATGGTACTTGATGTCTCCTTGCTTAACACTCAGCATTATAAGGTACGGATCAAGGGTAAAGTGGAGCAATCCAGGGAAAGGAGTAGCCTTCAGGTCACCCTCGACTATGGTTGCCAACTTTACTTACTTTTTACTTTATATTTTAACTAGCACCTGAGTAATGAATGACTTTTTAAGAACAATTTTTCACTACAGTACACTCAGTATGATAAAAACACCTTTTTGTGGTTAAAAAATCAGTAGTTGTTCATTACTCAAATAAGTAAGTTGGCTGTAAGTCAGTCAAGGGCAACCCAAAGGCTCCCTTTTCAATACTTATTACACTGAGGTGTTGGGGAGGGCATTACTCCTTACCCTCAATTGCTCAGTTACCCTTATAATGCTGTGTTAAGCAAGAAAGCATTAAGTACCATTTTTTGTTCGGTATGATTTGACTGAGGATTGAACCCGGGTCTCCCGGCCCATTGGCAAACACTATAACCATTATGCCAGTAAGTGTTTCTAATGAGTCACCAATTTAATCATCATTGGATCTGAGTAAGAAGCTAACTGAAATTAAATGAAGTTTTCTGAGATTATTTTTTAAAGTTTAATGAATCTATGTTTTGGGGATTGTATTTTTTTTTTAAGTACAATCAACTTTTGATGGTCTACCAAATAATCATGTAAAGACTACATGCCAGAACTTTTTTTGTATGTTTTCAAATTTAGTTTACATAATTGAATTCCTCCTTTGTGTTATTGATGTTGTTACTACATTGTTTTGGGTGATCCAGTTTTGCAGGTGTCTAAGTCATTTCTAAAAATCTAATTCAGAAAATTGTTGCTAATATACCAACCAGATCAATTCAAATTAACCAAGCCAAACGCAGACAAAACCTATTAAAACCACCCATATACCCGCTTGTAGTGTTATGGTTAATGTTATAGGAAAAACACTCAACACCCAGAGTTCAAATACTGGATGAGACTGTTTGCATTTCACATTGTGCCATTACCCTGGGGAAAGATATGCATCCAATTATTCTCTTTCCAACTACGAGTAAATAGTAAGGCTAACTGGGTTCTTTAACTTGGGTATGGCAATCAGTCTAAGAGAAGAAAAAGTGAAATCAAACCTGTTACAGAAATATGGAAATCACCTTTGGACACCAATCCCCAAGAAACTCCATACATAAATATACATGTAAAGCTGGCTTAACACAAATCAAGTGAATGCTGTTGCACACATACAATTCCAACCTATAAAAAAATTTGAAGTGCCCATGACTCTTCTTATAAGTGATAATATAGCCTCAAATATTTTTACTAATTTAAAATTTATGTAAAATTCTACGTGTGCATTTGTTCAAATTCACCAGGGAAAAATTCTACTAATTCTTTTTGTAATTTAAACTAATTTGACCCTCAAACTCACTGCAATTTTTTTACTTTTTGAAAAAACAAATTATTTTACAAAATTTCCCTTCAACACTAACAAGTATGAAAAGAAACTTCACCCCATGAAAGTAAAAAAAAAAAATGACAATTATTTCACCTGTCTGATTACTTGTCTTTTCCAACACTAACTGTTCTGGAAATTGGTGATCATTCTGCTTTGAATACATGAGTAGAATAACACAAAAATTTGTTTACATTTTTATGAATTTATTTTTTAAACTGCATCAAAATACCAGTGGGAGACAAAGGGTTTGCAATATTTCAAGTTCACAAGTTAAGTCAAAAGTTTTTTTTTATTTTTACAAATGATTTTTGGCAACTTGTATCTATTTAATACAACTTGTTATACAATTGTTTATGAATTGTTTATTCTTTATTTTATGCCTTTGATAATGAGTGAAGAAAAAATTGCTATAAAAGCCATTTTGTATTAGCCATGGAAAAAAGAACTGAGAGCAATGACAGTGGCAAAAGAAATTAATGATATAGAAGGAGAATAAATTATTAATGAATAGGTGGCATAAAACTAGTTCAAATATGTCAAAATAAACCAAAGTCAGAGAGACCTTCTGTTGTGGAAGATGAAGCCTTGCTTGAAATGGTTGATTAACACCCAAGCACTGGTACATTGTCACTGGAACTTGATCCTGCATCATCAGTTAACACCTATGAAAGCTCCACCTTGGAAACAGACATTGAAATATAAAATAGCTTGAAATATTGCAAAACTTTTGGCTCATCCAAGTATTTCTATTAAGACTTGAAGTACCTGGTGAGATAGTCAATAATAGTTCACAATACAAAATATTTTTTATAATATTTAATTGGATCCTTCTTGGTTGGATGGAGAACTTTTTTCACATTTCATTGTACTTCTCTTTCTTAAACTATTTATAAACATTAGACTTTTGAGGGTTACAGAAGAAACATGACATTCATTCTTATAAGTACAAAAATTCTCTTGATTATATAATGCAGTCATCTAAGTATTGTTTTTATGATAGGCTTGTATGTTATTTTGCTTTTCATCTATTGAAAATTATTAGTTACAGCTTTATACATTATATTCAGCTTTTATCATTCTACACTACATGATCAAAAAGTATCAAAACAGAAGTTTGATTTTTTTTTAATTAAAAGATGTGATTACAACTGAATGACTAAACATTTTATTATATATCTTGCTGAATCAGTGTCAATTTCAAAAAACAAATCATTATGAAGCCAATGTCGATACTTTGTGAAAAGCAGTTTTTGGTGAAACACAGAATTGTGCAAGTGCAGGATCCTCCATATTAAACATATTTTCAGTTTTGTGTGACTTTTTCTTGTTTCCTATAAGTAAGATTTGAAGATATGATGGACATTAAAAGAAATCTGATGTAAAGTTTTATAAAATATGAAAAGAGGAATTTCATAGGTGCTTTAACCAATGGAAAATTCACTGGAATAATCAGTGTGTTCAATTCCAAGGAGATTATTTTTAAGAAAATATTTCATTCATCGTTAATTTCAGTCTTGAAAATTTTTGAACACACTTCATGCATTTATTTTTCTCTTGTTTACAGTATATGATTTTTATGGTAAATTTTGAATAGATTATTCTACAAGAATAAAAATTATTTTGCCTCTTTCATGGATCTGAAAAAAATGTATTAAATAAGAAAAATAGATAAACATTCTTCTTGTTGTTCTTACCGGATTTTTTTTTTTTTTTTCCAACAGAAAGTTTTTGGCAAACAAGCTGATACTCCTCGGTGGCGGGACTGTATAATGTTTACAAAAGAAAATATGGGAAATGCTGTGGGTCGTCTTTTCATCGAAAAGTATTTTGACGAAGAAGCTAAAGAAAATGTAAGCCACACTTTTTTTTATTATAGAAAAAAAAGAAGTATTTGTTAGTTGAAACTAAAAGTAAGAAATGCATTGTTGAATTATCTTTGGCATAAGCCATAAAATTCCTGTCTGAAATAAGTAACCATTGACATTCAGAGAAAAATGAATCTTTTATAACTATAAAAACCTAACTTACACAAGCCAATTAATACTAAGTCTCCTGAATAGAAAAAAATTCTTGCTAAGTTTGCCAATTTAGAGCTTTGATCTTTCTGGATACAATGCTGAATAAGATGGTATAATCTTCATTGACTGTGAACTTGATACCAATAACTTGTAAGTTAAATAGAACTAAACCCTTTTCCCAAGTTTATTCTCTGTCTTAACATTTAATATGGCATATTAAAGGCTAAATAAATAAATAACTGAATCTTTTATAGAATGGAATATTTTAAAAGTTGCTTCATAGCTATCGAGGCAGTAATAGTAAAAAAACTTTTACTTATTAAAAACAATAACAGCAGAACAAAGTTTGTAAGGAATATTTTCATCATCAAAATAATACTTCTTTATAATTATGATAAAATAGATTTGTGATAAGTAAATAGATTTTTTTTAAAATCTTTCACTGCTGTTTCACTGTGCAACTATAAATAAATTTTATACTTTGTTCCATTTGCTGCTGTATTTTTTCCAGTGACATTTGTTATACTGACATCAAATTTTTCATTCAGATTTTATTCAGAATATGTTTTAATACCATTTTTTAAAATTCTATGATCATTTAAAATAATGTTTTTTGCAGTAAAATTCAGCAGAATAAACTAATTATTACAGAAAAATTTAACAGTTATAGAAAATCCATAAATAGAATTAAATTTACTGGATTTTAAGATTTACTTGTTAGCATTACAGTTTCATAAATTATGTTTGAAAAATGTCATTTCTTTTAAGCTTTAAGACTGTATATGAATAAAGTGAATTTGAGCTTGGATTATTTTTTCTGTCAGTTATTTCTTTACAAATGTCTGCAAAGTTTAAGTTTACAACAGATTTTAGTTATTGGGAGGCATTTGTGGTTATTGTCATAGGAAATGATTATCATTGTAGGAAATGGACCAGGTGACCAGGGTTCAAATCATAAACAAGGCTGTTTGTATTTCACAGAGCACTAATACCCTTGCTAAAGATATGATTTCAACTATTCTCCCTCCAGCTATGGGTAAATAGTAGGGCAGTCTGGGATCTTTAACCTTGATATAAGAACCAGTCTAGGAGAAGGAGAACTGTATTTATACCTATTAAATTCTGCTTAAAAATTAACCTTGAATTGCATCCTGCTTGTGTCAAAAGGTTGGGTACATACATACCACAATTTATAATGAGAGAAATTAAAATTGTTGATCAATTTCAATAAGTATTTAGCTAAATAGAATAGATAATTTTACTAATCCAACAAAACTGACTGTATATGAATTCATTTTTTACTTGTTAACAAAACATTTCTACACAAAAAAATAACTGGTTTAGATTATAATTAAATTTTGTATAAAGTTTATTGTCATCAATACAGAAGTCTAGATAAACTTAAAATGTGTTTTACATGAATGAATAAATTACTGTCCCTTATTGATTGAAATCCTAAATTCTATGAGGACATCATATAGGTACATTCATGGGCCATCATTTTGACCAAAAAAAAACCCTCAATCTTTTTTTTGGTATAATTCTTTGTACCTGGCAACCATTAACTTCTAAATGATTCTTCTCTTCTACCTCCACATTTATTGCTTTGGTTTGACTGAAGTAGAGACAGTCAAGTGATTGACTTTCTTTGGAATGCACTCTTATTATGGTTATACAGTTGCTTTGAAATTAATTCCTTATGTGGAATAAATGCAAAAACAATCATGTTATATAAAAAAAAACATATTTTTATTGCTGAAGCAAACATAATAGAATGAACACAAAAAGAATACATGAAGAGGTATATCAGAGAATCTCCTTAGTTTATATATGTGTAATAGAAATGGAATTTGGGGAAAACGAGTTACATATTCAAGAAATATATTACTCTATAGTATCATGTTCAATGTGATATGAGGTTGTTGGGAACAAAACTTCCCTGTCCTGAAGAACAGAATCTAGTCTGGTGTTAAGGTATGCTATGAAAAAGAGAGAGGGTTTGACTTTTTTGTTCCCTTCATGTGACAACATTATCCAGTGGTCATTAGCAGAAACTTTAGTAGCCAAAGGATTACCTCCCTTGGTTGCCAAAGTTTCAAAAATACATGTAATATCAAAATATTGTGATTTTATATCTTTTTAATATTATAGGGATGTTCATCCTTTTCTTAGTTTTGCATCATGTTATGGAATAAGTTTTGTCACCATAATGTTGTAAAATGATGAAGACTATTTTGTTAATATCCTTTTCAAAAGCATGAATCTAATCTCCTCAATGCTTTGTCATGATAAACAAAGTATGTGTATAAGTAAATGAACAGACTATTCTCCTAAAATCATCTATCTAGTTTGCAGTTTAATTAGGGATTCTTTTTCTGCTATTTGAATCGATGGCTATGACCAAAAAATTTCAGAGTTTAACATAGGCTATTATGGGACGAGCCAGTCAACATTTCACTTTAGTCAGTGATGTATTTGTCAATTTTTTAATTAAAACATTGCACAAATATCCATATAGAATGAATAAATTTTATGTTAATGAAGTCTGAACTGAGTACATTTAATCTGTTAAGAGATACTGGACTAAATTTCATAATGATATTTCAATCATCCATTCTATGATCTTTATCAGCATTAGACTCGAAAAGATCAAATAATATATTATTTAGATTTTGTTAGAAAATTAAATAAATACATTCTGACTCCAGTGTAGCATTTGTTCCAGACAAAATGTTTATTATTTCTTCAGTGTGAAAGAAACAAACTCAGTAAAATTAGTTTTTAGTGATTCCCACAAGAGTCAACTCAGCAAATGAAAAAATAATACCATGTGTTTTACATAACTATGTCAGTTTTTAATTTTGTTTAGAAAACTAAACTTTTCCATCTGACTGAAATTTCTATCAGACTACACTATATTAAATGAGTAAAAATTCACTCAATGAAACTGATGTTTAATAGACTTATAATTAAATAGAAACTCCATTTGCATTTCATATCAAAATGCACATTTTAAGTGACACAAAGTAGAAAATGGAATAATTGATGGTTGCCATAGCATGATCAGGATGAAAGTTAAGTTTTCTTTTATCTTTAAAAGAAAGTTGTAACAACAGTAAGGACATATACAGATGGAGCTGGTGATAATGCAAAATTTAAGAGTATTAACTCTTTACTAAGAAACTATCAATAGATTTAGCTAAATCATTTTAAATACTTTTGGCATATATTAGTGACTCAGTCAAGTACAGACTTTATTTTCGAAAATTACTGAGAATTAAACTAAAATTTAAAAACAAAATTCTTCAGCAAAAAGTATCAAGTTAGAGTATGTAAAATTGGTGACCTTAGTTGAGGGTGACCATAAGGCTTCCTTTTCAATAGCTACTACACCAAGGTGTAGGGGAGGGTGCTACTCAATTCCCTGGATTGTTCCACTTTACTCTTGATCCTCACCTTATAGTACTGAGTGTTAAGCAAGGCAGCATTAAGTACCATTTTTATAGTCTTTGGTATGACTCAACCTTGGATTGAACCCCAGTCTCCCAGACCATTGGCAAACATTCTACTCATGAGGCCAAAAGCATTCTTATTATATATAATTTTTTATTTAGTGCATGAAAATTATTCTAAAATTCAAGCAAGTTGGCTACTTATTGGTCATGTAAGAAGGTATTCATGGCGTAATGGTTATCAGCATAGGGAGTGGACCCAGCTACTCAAGTTCAAATCCTGAGCAAGTCCGTATACATTTTAAATAGCACTAATATACTTGGAAATGATAGGAATCCAACTATTCTCCCTCCAGCTATGGGTAAATAGTTGGGCAAATTGGGCTCTTTAGAAGGAAAGCTCTGAATTCAAATCAGTTGTAAACTTGAAGAGGGATTGGCTCAACCAGGTTATTCTTGCTGAAGACACATAACATGAGTAGTGTCCCCACGACCAAACCAGGTTATGGGATACGTCTTTAAGGAAAAGAAAAATTCATAAAAAGAAATAAAATTTGTCTTTTATCTAAGTGTTATTCTTTTTTCTTCACTTAAGAGCAAAAACCAAAAACATCATTTATTGTCTTTTATCTGACACAGATTCCATTAAAATAAAAAGAAAAGATATAAAATGTAGCACTTGCAAAACAATGACTATATTTGCACTTATTGTTGAGAAACTTTTTGGTTTGGTCTTTTTTATGGTGACTCTTGATCAGTGGATTGTCCTCAAAATGTTCACCAGTTGACTGATGCATTATTCATATTCTAGTTGCTTTTCTATTCTAAATAATCAAATCAAAGTGTCTACTAGCTGACTAAACTCTGCAGTTGGTAAAACATTTGAAAAAGAAGGAATATGCTGGTCATTGAGAAGTGAAGGCAAAAGAATAAAAAAAAAACAAATTTGGTAAAAAAGAAAATTACCAGATGTATAGAAAGGAAAAATGAGGAATAAAAGCTTATTGTATAAAAACAGAATGGCAACCATGCAATGTTCATATATATAGTAAGTTGGCCGACTGTGGTTGAGGGCAACCCAAAGGCTCCCTTTTCAATAGCTACTACACCAAGGGTTAGGGAAGAACACTACTCCTTTCCCTGGATGGCTCCACTTACACTTGTTCAGTACCTTATAATAATGCTGAGTGTTAAGCAAGGAGGCATCACATACCATTTTTTGAGTTTTTAGTATGTCTCAACCTGAGATCGAACCCCAGTCTCCCAGGCCATTAGCAAACACTCTTACCATTATGCTAATGAACCAATGTGATGAGGAGATGCCACTATCTGGATTAAAACAAATGAACCCTATTTTATCTGTTTATTGTAGAGACCAATGCCTCTTGCTGCCTGCTCCAGGCTATGTAGCTGAGATTCAGTTTGGGCAGGTGTATTTGCAAGAAGCACTTGATTATCTGCATAGTTTGAATCAATAAGTTTCTATAGGATATTATATGCTTCTTACCTTTTTTTTTCTTTTTAGTGCGAAACCATTTACTTTAATTATGAATAGAAAACAAACACATAAAATGTCAGATTTATTACAAAAGCATCTAATAATCTGTTGTAAAAAATCTTCATTATCTACTAACAATGTTATATGCAATTTTCTATGTAACCTATGATGATCATGCATTCCAAATTCTAGAAGCTTTTATAATTAACATTTAAAAAAAAAAGAAGTTGAATATAATTTTCTCCAACCAGGATATGAAAATTACAAGTAAATACATTCTGCTTTTCACTACATTCACTTTTAATGAACTTTATTAAGAATAGAAATTATCAGGAAAAGTTAAAAACAATTTTTCAGTCACTTTCAATTAAGTCTAAGTCATTAAACTTTTTATATGCACAGTGGAAAATCCACTGATGTATTTGAACTTATTTAAAACTTTCTAACATTTTTTTTAAATTCACATTTTTACTTAGAATATCCAAACAATTCTAATGGCATGTAAAACCATCGAGGATTATTTCATGGCAAGAAGTAAGGGAATTGTGTTTATTGGACATTCATAGTTACATTTTTTATGCAGTTGTTTCTCATGAGGTTTTGGGGAGGTTTTGGCATCGAGTCCTACTGAATATGATTAATTTGCAAACAGATCTGTTTAAAAGGTACTATCCCAACAAGCTAGAATAGACTTGGGAGAAATGGCAATAAAGGGGTACTCCACACTTCCCAAAACTGGATTCTCACCATTTGCAGTTTAGAGTCATACCCAAGACACTTAGGTAAAAAGAAGTTGTCAACATTCTCATGATTCTTGAACCTTTCAACCCATTACACCAGGGGTATTTTTATTCTCCCCCACCCTACATATACACATAGTGTTGCACTTGATTACAAGTGCAGAGATCACACTCAGGGCTAAAAGAAATAATCAATGACTAACTGAAAACAAAAATTGCATTATTTTTCTGTATTGTCTGAACTCAATATTAAAGTTTACTTTTGGCATTAGTCTCGCATCCTATTTTCTTAAAAATTGATATTAACCCTTTCCTTACCAAGTTAGATTGAAAGTATTTAGCAATAATCTTTTTTTATTTTTAGTCTTCGTGCTGCTTGCCTTTTACAGATACAGATAATCTCCATCCTTAACTCTTTTACAACTAAGTTTTATTTAAAGTTTTGGATATGCAAAATAATGTTTTGAGTATAACATTTCCTAGGTTAAAATGAAAATCAATTGGGTCATCAGTGTATTAATGGGAGTGAAAAGGTTAAAAGCATAAACTTATTGCCCAAAAAATAATTTGCTTAGTTTGCATTAAGAAAGAGTATCCATTTGTAATTATCTTTCAAGTATTACAAGTGAAATTTGTTAACTGTTCAAAAGATGAAATGTCATTTGATTATTTCAAATATTATAAGTATACCATATAATTTTTTTTAGATATTCTAATATCTGATGGCCTCTATTAATGAGATTGATGTAAAGACATTTTTCAAGTCAAGTTGATAATGCTTCAGTTTGCAAACATGGACATTTATAAGTATTGGATTGAAAATGTTATTACATGTTCATAGGTAAGTGGGTGACTGTAGCCGAGGGCGACCAGAAGGCTCCCTTTTCAATAGCTACTACACTGAGGTGTAGAGGAGGGTGCTACTCCTTTCCCTGGATTGCTCCACTTTACCCTTGATACCTACCTTATATTTGCTGAGTGTTAAGCAAGGAGGTATCAAGTACCATTTTTATAGTCTTTGGTATGGGGTTGAACCCAGGTCTCCTGGACCATTGGTGAAAACTCTACACACTAGGCCAATGAGCTGGTCTAATGCAATAATTATGATTTAATCAGTGCTTTTGAACAAGCTTTCTGGAAAAATGATAGTGATTGCAAATATTCTTGTAACAATCAGCCAGAATAAAATGGCTTAATTAATACCAATATGTGAAGTGTATATAGTGACCTGATAGTCATGAGTTCAATCCCTAAACCATGCAGTGAATTTTATATACTCTAGTTTAAAGAAAGAGCAAAAGTGTGATCATAAAGAATAACATGAGAACAATCTATATATGAATAAACAGTTTCATTAAAAATTACTGGAAGGTTACCAAATATGGTTGGAAACATTGTGACTATAACTCTTAAGATTATCACAGAAGTTCAAAGAAACCTTTATCTCAGAAATTAGACATTTTTATTATACAATGATTCTTCTAGATTAGTATTAGCCCAGTCGGCTGGGGTGCAAAAAACACTGACTGCATCTCTGCAGAAGTGTAAGAATCCCCCACCTCACAACGAGTATCCTGGATAAGACACTAAACAATCTGATGAAGAGATTCCAGTGATGCTTGAGCTTTGGGGAATGCGAAGTACCCCTTCATTGCCATTACTCCCAGGTCCACTCTGGCCTAGAGTGGTAGCACCTGATAGGATCCTATCTATGGGTTGAATAAAACTAAACTGTGTACTTATGCTAAACTGAATTGTTTGAAATAGAACTGTTTTAACATTTAAATGTGTATAAATAAATGACTGATGTTTAATTGAATTGTTAGTGATACATAGCAATACTTGGAACCATTTAACTTTGTTGACTAAATTGAATAGCTTGAAATAGAACTGTTTTTGACATTTAAACTGTGTAATTAAGCTAAACTGAATTGTTTGAAATAGAACTAGTTATTTGTATAAAAATGGATTTGACATTAAATAACCTACACTGGTTGATATGCCATAAAACCAAATCAAACCAAACTAGAATGACATATTCACCTGGGTTGTTTTTATTTTCACTTAATGTAAAATGTTTTATGCAACAATTGTTGAGAAAATGAACCACCTACTGAAAGTGAGACAGAACAATTACAATATTTATCTTTGATGAGAGGCATTGAATTGCTGTGAGAGTCATGCAATCCCACCATAGGCTCCAGCTAAGACACTTAACTATATCTCACAAGATAAAGATCTGTGTACAATGCCTCTGTTGAGACAGTATTGAAGTATAGCTCCAAGATATGGCCACTGAATAAAACTCAAGCAGGTTCACTTCAATGGAAGGACAGGATCCATTGGTCTGAGTGTGTCTCAAAATTCAAGCTACAAAGATGAACTCAACAACATCTCACCTTTACCAAAGCAGCCCAGAGATATGCAAATGGGAAGAGCATTCTTCTACATCCTGAACCCAAGACATCTTTAGTAGGATGGAGGTGCCCCACGTATACACACCTGATGGGGGATACTGTTAGACCTGGTGGGCTCTGTTCCTCTAGCTGCCCACAAGCATTAATGATAGTGAACATATAGATAGGGAAAAGGAAGCATATTAACTCTTCTAAGATAAAAATAATATAAATGATTCAAAGAAATAGCACATGCTGAGCCTAAAAGATTCAATTAACAAACCTTGTATAAACAAGGAAATGTAGAAGCGTCTAATCAGAATAGACTTTTAACTTAAACCTTCAAAATCACAGTGCTTGTATAGCACATGGCCTACCAGATGAAGTAAGTAAGCAAAGTTGGCAACGGTAGTCGAGGGCAACCAGAAGGCTCCCTTTTCAATAGCTACTACACCTAGGTTTAGGCGAGGGCACTACTGCTTTCCCTGGATTGCTCCACTTTACCCTTGATATGTACCAGATAAAATATGTTTCTTTTTCTGAAAGAAATGAATTGGTACTTTAAGTCTAGCAGTGCAGAAAACTGAGTTGAAACAAAGAGGAAGTCATCATTAAGAGGTCTGATATCCTTTGGCAGGATACTGGGTGCGATAAAAAGTATGAAAGAAAAGAAAAAGAAAGCCTTTTCAATTTGTTCAAGGAATTTATATTTTTTGATCTCATTTTATGACTATATTCTATTATCCATGTTTGCTGTCTTATATGTTGCTTTAAAAGGGAAACAATACGCAGGAACATGATTACTTTAAATATGAAATGATAGAAAGTGATGAAAGCAAAAATTAGCATTTCTTGCAATATGCAAACGGATGTATTTTCTAATACTACACTGTAATTGAATGTTATATTCATCTTATAATTGCAACAATTAAAATTGATTTAATATTTCAAGTATAAAAAATAAAATTCATTTATGAATCCAAGTGATATCTATAAAAAGGAAAGGATATATATATATATATATATATATATATATATATATACTCCTTTCCCTTTTACATATATATATATATATAGGGGGTGTCCTCATGGTGTAATGGTTAAAGCGAGTTCGTGCTCCAGTTGTGCTATTACGTTCACTTTCGGGCAAATACCCTTGGGAAAGGTATGAACCCCCTTATCCTCCCAGCTATGGGTTAAATAGTACCACAACTGTTCTTCTAGGAGAATGGCTTTGGCATTAAATAACCTAAAAAGAGTTGATATGCCATTAAACAAAGAAACCAAACCAAACCAAACCAAACTATATATATATATATATATATATATATATATATAAGTGATTGTAGCTTTAATAGTTAACTTGTTAGAAATATGATTATGTCAAGGGTGGGTATTATCTTCAATAATCTAAACTGTTTTCTTCTCTATCTTATTGGTTTTGTGATCTATTATAGCAAGAAACAAGACTTACTCATAGATATAAGAGAGAACAAATTATCCACCACAATGAGCATATGTAGTTAACTATATTGTCAAGAAAGATTTGTTTCATCCTTGATCAGCCTCAACAAGATTAAGATTACTATCAAGTGCCATTAAATACTTGAATCTAACTTATTATCTTCAACCTCAGGTTAAATCTAATGTTCCATACAAGAATTAATTTCTGACCTGAGAATCAACTGTAGGCATTTCTTATAATTAGAACAAATGGCCAAAAGCCAAAATTTGTGAGATCATTTACAGCAATATGAGAAATGCTAATTCTGACATCTTCAAAGAGAAAAAAAATCTCCAAAGTGAAAGTAAGTGTAAGTAAAACCTATACATTGTGTTCTTGTTTTGCATGTTTTCTTTGTTGGTCGAATGAAGAAGGTTAAGAAAGACTTTTTTGTCCATACTCAGTCTTGAACTTCTGTAATCCCATTGAATTGTTGCCAGTTTTTTTCTTTTTTTCACTCCTCTTGGTTGTGTCCTTCAAGATTTACGGAGAATGATATGATCCTATTTACATCAAACAGGGATGTACAAAGAGCAATTTTATTTGCTGGTTATTAGGAAGTAGCTTCCAGAACACAACAATTGTACTTAGGTTAGGTTTCTTGGCTGAAAGAGAAATACAGATCTATTTATTCCTTTGCCTAAATTTATTTTATTATATAATCAGTGGCTTTAATTATCAGTTTAAGTAGTGACAAAATTTATACAGCACTCTTTCATGCAAGAGTTAAAATCTGAACTGTACTTTACAACATCAATTTCACCTAATATCATTCTAATTTATATCAACTGATTTTGCTGATAGCAAATTGAAATGATAGACACAACACATTTAGGTTAATAGTCAAACATCTTTAGGAAAACAAACATATTGTTATAAAAACCAAAAGAGGATTACACTTCCTCTCAATCATTGAAGAAGTAGAATTTAATGAAATAAAAGTGATGTCATGTAATATCACATCTTTTTAACCTATTTTTCACTAACTACATCATTAATAGTTTGAAACTGACTGAAAGTTTTGATTAATCTAAGTTAAAAATAATATGTTTTCCTCTCAGATATGTGAGTTAATCAATTTCTGTCTGTAAACGTACAAAAGGACTTAAAGGGTAATTTGCAATAATTTCTGGTCTAAGATGATTGTATAATTTATTGTTACTGGGAAATATTATAATGCAATAAAATCAATATAGCTTTTTAGAAAACTAAATAAGTCTGAACTAATGAAAACATTTCTCAAAATTCAATAAGTATATAAAAAATATTGATGTGATAGTTGAAGAGCTAAAACTAATACTAATTGGATGTGTTTAATCTATTGCTTTGCTAAAATTTAAGATAATTTGCTCAAGACAGGTTTCTACAATTGTAGTCATCAGGGGTCACTTAACAGTCAGAAAGCTTGATCCAGGACACTTTTCGCATATCACTGTCCAGCACAAATGTCTCTAGCTTAGAAATGTCTCCTGAATTGTCTCTTCCAGTCAGCTGGATATATCATCTATCGCCAACCGCAACACTTGAGTTTGCTCCTAACACTGCGGCTATGTCTTTTTTATAGGCTTAGACCTTTGTACACATCTCGTTGGTCTCGTGAAAATCCGAGATCGTGAGTTCTTAAAACATGTTAGCACGGCCATTTTCGCTTTTGCATGCCAGACAAACATGAGCATGTTTTTCCGGGGGTAAGTCAATTTCTCTTTTACAGCAATCTCAAGCAAGATAAAGTAATCACCTCAAAAATATGGAAATAATCCTATTTACCAACCCCTCCGCTCAGGCAGGATATGACACAAGGTTAATTTTTAAGCGGAGTTTAACAGGTTTGAATTCAGAGTTTTCCTTTTCCTAGACTAGTTTCCTCACCAAGGCTGAAAAGCCTAGTCTGTCCTACTATTTACCCATAGCTGGAGGGAGAATAATTGGATTCATACCTTTCCTAAGGCTATTTGTGCTATATGAAATGCAATCAGTCTCGTCCAGGATTTGAACTCATGTCAGCATGTTCATTTCCTACGACGATAACCATTACACCACGGGCACCTCCCCCCCCAAAAAAATATAGAAATAATGTTATATTTTATTATAAAGAAAATGAATATCTTTAATAGTTCACAAGGACCAAACAATTCTCGGAATGGGTGCATGTAACAACCAAACTACTTTTCCATTTAACTAACACTATTCTCCAATCAATTATGATAACACAAGCCGTAATAATCAAGAAGATAGTCAACAAACATAAAATATCCAAATCAAGCATTGAAAATCATTTGCACCAGTTTAGTTATCTTTTTTTTTTTTTATTGTAGCTTTCAAATAACTAATTCCAGATGTACTTAATATGAAATATAGGGTACACAATGCACACACACACACATACACATATATATGTCTATATAACTAAATCTGTATACACATACATACACATATATACATATACACACACACATATATATACACATATTCATATACACACACACACACACACACACACATATATATATACGTACATATATATTTATAGACATACACACACACATATATATATATACATATAAACACACACATATATATACATATAAACACACATATATATATACATATAAACACACACACATATATATATATATAAACACACACACACACACACACACATATACACACACACACACACATAATGCTAGAGCTTAGATTTCATTGATGTCAAGGAAAAAAGGTGTTATAAGTTTTTAGTTATCTGTCATATTCACCAGATGCTTCACTTTCATATTAGCATTTATTGGGTTCTTTACAGAATTTTTTTAATGGAGAAAAAAGTATTAGTTTTAAGTAAGATTGCAATCAGTATCTTGATCAGTTCTCACAATAAAAAATAAGGCAAGAAGCTAATGATACCAAGGAGAAACTATTACTGATCCAGACTATCCAGATGATCTAGTGCTTCTTGCAAATAAGCTCAAGCAAAATCTCTGCTGTATAGCCAGAAGCAGGTAGCAAGAGCTATTGATCTCTACATAAACTCAGATAAAACAGAGTTCATTTGTTTTAATCCAAATAGTGACATCTCTTCATTAAATAGCAAGCCTCTGAAATTAGTTGACCAGTTCATATACCTTGGTAGCAATATTACATCTACTGAAAGCAATATCAGCATATGTATAGAAAAGGCATGAACTTGCAACTGAACATATTGAAAACTGATTTCTCTTATAAAATAAAACAGGAATTCTTCCAAGCTGTTGCCATGTCAGTAATACTGTATGTTTCTACCACTTTGACCTATGAAACACCCGGAGAAAAAGCTAGATGGGAACTACACATGGATGCTACATGCATCTCTGCAGAAAGGTAAGACCTTCCGATGAGTGTCCTGAATATGACGCTAAACAATAGGAGGATGAGGTTCCTGTGATGCTGAAGCTTTAGTGAATGCGGAGTACCTTTTTACTGCCATTGCTCCCTGGTCCACTTTGGCCCGGAATGGTAGCACCTGAAAGGGTCCTATCTATAAGTCAAATCCGAGTTTTCAAGAGTTGTCTGTTTTTACTTTTAAACTGCATACTTATACAAAACTGAATTGCTCAAAAAAGAACTGTTTTTACATTTAAACCACATACTCATGCTAAACTGAATTATCTGAAATAAAACTGTTTTTACATTTAACTCTGTGCATTGCCAAATCACCAGGAGCTGTAGAATACACTGACTGCACCTCTGCAATGGGGAAAGACTCCCCCAACCAGTGTCCTGGATATGATACTAAACAATCTGATGGTGAGGTTCCAGTGACACTGGAGCTTTGGGGAATGCAAAGTACCCCTTTATTGCCATCACTCCCAGGTCCACTCTGGCCCGGAGTGGTAGCACCTGATAGGGTCCTATCTATGGGTCAAATAGAACTAAACTGTGTAATTATGCTAAGCTGAATTACTTGGACTAGAACTGTTTTTAAACAGCGTACTTTTGCTAAACTGTATTGTTTGAAATAGAACTGTTATTGTCAGTAAAACTACTTACACTAAACTGAATTGTTTGAATCACAACTGTCAAAAAAAATTGTTTGACAATTAAACTGTGTACTTATGCTAAACTGTATTGTTTGAAATAGAACTATTTGTATAAAAATGTATGTGGCATTAAATAACCAACAAAGGTTGATATGCCATCAAACCCAAACAAACAAACAAACAAGAAAGTGATGACAAGAGAGAGTCAAGGGAATGATGATGATAATTATAATGACTGAAAATATTCAAGTAAAGTAGTAAATATATTGGTTGATAATGTTGATAAAAATGCCATATTTTTACTTAGTAAAGCAAATGAACCTTTGGCCAATCCTGTATTTGGTTAATTCAAAAGTTTTTAAAATGTTTTGAAGTTTACTCAGCATTTAAATGCTTACAGAAAAATAATGATTTTACTTTATTCAATTGAAAATCATTGCCAAATATATGCATATTCAACACGTTTTATTTTTCATGGCTATGGCAAATTGTTAGTCAGCACTCAGTTGTGTAACTAGCTGAGCCAGATCTAAACTGAACTCCAGACGAGGGATTTATTTATTGCACATTCTATTGTGTACATGTGGCCCAGCCCAGTCTCTGAGTTGCCATTGGCTGTTGGATTTTGTGTATAAATATCAGCTTTAGTTTAATAGTAGCATAGGCTCTGCCTTTTGTGGAGTTCTGACATGGATCAGAGTTGGTGTGTCTAGGTTTTTGTAATAGTTGGTCGAGGCCACCTGACATGGGTGCCGAGGAAACCCAGAATTCATGTCATGTGGTTAAGACCAGCACTCCTTGGACCACAGGGGGTCATCCCCCTAGGCTTTAATCCTCCTTGGAGAGGCTGGGTTTATTGCCTGGTGCCTGAGATGGCTCTTTTTGAGGGAATGCCAACAGGGCCTGAGATATTTTTAGGAATGCTAGGCATGTCTGGGCTACAGCCCTGACCCACCTTTAAAAAAGCCTTGTGTTTCACTCATGCATTAGGTGGGGAGCTCAACAAATATCCGACTCTGCATTTTGTGGAGTGCTGGCCCACTGGGCGAAGATGCACTTCCACTGGCCATGTTGCTTGATACATAGATCAGGTCAGGTGTGTCTTGATTTTTGTAGTAGTCAGTTGAGGCTGCCTGAGATGGGTGCTAGGGAGCCCTAGCATTCATATCACATGGTTAAGACCGGAGCTCCTTGGGTCTCTCTGGTGGGGGTTAGGTTTATCACTTGGTACCTAAGGTATCCCTTTTTGAGGGAATGCCGATGGGGTCTGATGCATTTTTGGGAATGCCTACTGTATCTGGGCTACAGCTCTGAGCCTGGACTCACCTTAAAAAAGGCCTTGTGCAGCACTCATGCATTAGGTGGGGCACTTGACAAATATCAGATTCTACATTTTGTGGAGTGCTGGCCAACCAGGCCAGCAAACACTTTGGCCAGCCATGTTAGTCAGTATACAGTTCAGGTCAGGTGTGTCCTAGATCCAGGGGCTGTCGGTTGAGGCTGACTGACATGGATGCTGGAGAGGCATAGCATTCATTTCTCACAGCTAAGACTGGCTCTCCTTGGGTCTCAGGAAGCCATCCCCTCAGGCTTTTACCTACTCCAACAGAGCTTGCGTTATCACCTGTTGCCAGCTTTTAAGGGGAATGTTGATGAGGCCCAAAGATTTTTGGAACTTCCAGGTATGTGGAGACTATGGTCCGGTGCCTGGTTCCAGCACTAAAAAAGCCTAGTGCCACACTTTGGTGTAAGTGGGGCACCAAACAAATACTTGATCTGTATTGACTTCTGGCCCACTGGGCTGGGATGCACTTTGGTTGGGTATGTTCCCTGATACACAGATCCGGTCGGGTGTGTCTTTGCTTTTGTGGTAGTTAGTTGAGGTTGCCTGAGAAGGCAGCCGGAGAAGCCCAGCATTTGTGTCTCATGGCTAAGACTGACTCCTTGGGTCTCAGGGAGCCATCCCCTCAGGTTTTCATCAGCTCTGGCAGTGCTTAGTTAATTGCTTGGTGCCTGAGGTGCCAGCCGACTGGGCCCAAGGCATTTTAGGAACTACCAAGCATATGTGGGCTACTGCTCTGTGCCTGATTCCCACACTAAAGAAGATTTGTGCCAAACTTTGGGGTATATGGAGCACTAGACAAATACTGAGTCCATATTGAGTTATAGCCTGTTTTATTTTTCTCTGCCAACTGGATGCTAGTTGGGACCAGCAGTCAATCACAACCCAAGGAATGGACTCCCCACATGCACACAATAGAATGTCCCAATGTGCCATAAAATAACTCTCCTTCTAGGGTTCACTTTGAGATTCAGTTTAGCTTGTTACGCAGTTGATTGCTGACTGACAATTTTCCAAATTCCATATGAAAAATAAAAGAGGCAATAAAAAAAAGCATCCTTACCACTCAAAAAACAGGAATGAAAAGGGATGAGCAAGGATTCTTGAATACTCATATGACCAATCCAAGAAAGACAATTACTTATTGTCTTCCTACAGCTCTTTTAAATGGTAACTTGACTTCATCCTCTACACTTGCCAAACCTATCCTGACTTAAACAAATCCAACTGACTGTATACAGATGGGTCAAATTTAGCAATTGGAAGATGCCTCACACAAGTTCAGTTTGATAGTGTTGAGGAGAAAGGAATTTGAAAAGCTGATTAATTTTCTATCTCATAGTTTAAGTGACATCAAATTCTGCTGCTCTACCATTGATTGGTTTGGTTTGGTTTCTTTGTTTAATGGCATATCAACCTTTTTGGTTATTTAATGCCAAAGCCATCCTTCTAGAACAGTTGTGGTACTATTTAACCCATAGCTGGGAGGATAAAGAGTTTCATACCTTTCCCAACGGTATTTGTCCAAAAGTGAACATAATAGCGTGACTGGAAATCGAACTCACTTACTACGATTCTGCAGTCCATCACTTTAACCATTACACCATGAGGACACCCACCTCTACCATTGAGAAAGAGGCATTCTCTATTGTTTACATGCTACAAAAATTCACAATTTTCACTGACAATAAGCTCCTTCTATACATTCTAAAATTCCCAATAAAAAATTTAAAAAATCCAATGGTGGTCTCTTAGTATTGAATGTTATTATCTAAGGTAGAGGACTTGGCAGTTTGGAATAATGATTGTAAAAACCTATCAAGATCTTCAAACCCACCATTAGTCAGTGCCCTATTGGCTGGGACAGCAGAATATGCCAACTGCACTTCTGTAAAGGGGTAAGACACCTCCTCATAATGAGGCAATCTGCAGACCATGGGTGGTTGCTCATAATGCTTGTGGATGGGATCAAGCTGGTTGATTGGTCCATGACCAAGATGCTAAAGTTATTGTGTGACTTGTGTTGAACAGGCAGTTGGAGGAGCCATATTCAATCAGTCAGTAGGTCATGTCAAGTACTAATACCTATATGATTAAGACTCAACCATATTCTTTAAATTGCTCTTGTGATAAACAAACACCCAACCTTTTTATCTTAAAGGTGCTAGAAAGAAGTGGCTGAGGGTAAGACACTAAGTATTGGATACAAAAAGCTTGAAATTAGTTGAGGTTCAAAATCCCACTCCTGACACAAGTATACTGGTAGATCTATCCCCATTTCAACCAAGGCTAATGAGTATCCCCCAAGGTAAACAGAAGTTTGACCCCATGGTGGATGATAGAACACAGAACCAGTAAGAAAATAAACATCACACATGGCTAATACAAAGAAACAAAAACAAATGAAACCCCTCTGAATCCCATTCAGAAAATGAAATAACAGAATTCACAAGATTTATTGTAATTTAATCACTAGAGGAAACTCCTTTGGTCAAACTGTCCCCTTTCTTAATTGAAAGAATGATCTCTAGCAAGGGGAACCTGTGAAAAAAAATTAGAAGTGCCAATCTAGTTGTAGAGTAGGACAACAAAAAATATGCCAAAAATGTGTTACATAGACAGATATGAATACCTGAAATGGACATATTCATACCAGTACGCAAAACGTTCATAATGTCCATATATAACATAGGAATCCCGAAACACAAAAAATACTTACGACTTCTTAGTTCAGGTATGAAACTTTTTATTACCTTTGAGTTTAAAGGTTTTTTGACATAAGGAGAGAGGCACAATCTTTCTATGCTGGCTTTTCCATCTGCCACCTCATCATGTGTGGCGCCCGTAGCGCACAAATTTGTCTCGCCTCGCCCAGGTCTCAATCTCAACTCACTGACTTTTCTCAAATCTCAGCCCACGCTTCCGGTGCGTGATGTCACTCCCTGGTCACATCCTTTATCTGGGATTTTTATTGTGACATCTCTGAATGACACGTCCGCTCCGCACGAGCATGAACACCTGCGCTCATGTTTGCACCTAACTAACCCATGCGCTAAGCAAAAGGTTCTCAGCCTAACTAAACCGAAAGGCAAGATATGTAAAATGAAATCCCTCAGCCATTATATTACAAATGTAGTGAAATTGAAAACTTTCCACAACTTAAAATGCAAAACTTACTCACATGAAAAGTTTAACACCTCAAAGGGAGTTATCAGAAACAAGGAATTAACTCAAGATGAAATAAAAACAGCCTTAGAAAAGCAAGGGTCACAGACTATAAAAGGATAACCATTAGAAAGGTTGGTGAAGAAATACAAACATGCACATACATTTTGACATTTAACAAACCTACAATTCCCAGGAGTGAAAACTGGAAACTGCCTTGAAAGGGTTGAAAATATTTTACATTTCTTCTTCAAATATGAAAAACATGGACACCACTTGGAGAGTAGCAGGAGCAATGTCACAGCTAAAGATTGAAATAAATATGCTTTACAGGATAAAATTAGTTTGAGACGATAACTGAAGATGAACTGACAGATTATATATCTTATATCATCTCTGTAAGAAGGTAATGCAACAATATAATAATGAAAATGAACACATTGGCTTGTATAAAAATTCTTGAGTTCAAGGGAATAGTATTTTTGACCTGGTTTATATAAAGTTACTGTTAATTATGCCTTTATGTATGCCCCTTATCAAAGCAAGAACCTTCAAAAAGTAAATCCAAAAATGCAGGAAAGTGATCTACCATTATATCCTTTTGCTAATATTGCAGTTTATATTTCAAGACCTTACCCTTGTTTATAGTGTCCCAAACTATAAATTAAATAGTGCCACTACTGTACTTCTACAAGGATTGTTTTTGCATTAGATAATCACTGAAGGTTGATAGACCTTGAAATCAAAGAAACAAACCTAAGTAATCAATATATTAGCTAGATCCATAGATTTATATAGTGACTGACCCTAGTTCTTTGATATGTCTAATAGAGTAAGTGAGCGACCATAGTCAAGGGCGACCAGAAGGCTCCCTTTTCAATAGCTACTAAACTGAGGTGTAGGGGAGGGCACTACTCCTTTCCCTGGATTGCTCCACTTTACCCTTGATACACACCTTATATTGACGAGTGTTAAGCAAGGAGGTATCAAGTACCATTTTTAAAGTCTTTGGTATGACGTGACCTGGGATTGAACCCAGGTCTCCCGGATCATTGGCAAACACTCTACCCACTAGGCCAGTGAGCCTAACAGAAAGCTGAAGTAATTTCTTATTTGTTGATTGACAGAATTTTCCCTTGGCTTGCTCACCAAGTTTTACCGAAAACTTTAGCCAAATTATGGAAGAAACACTATAGAAGTTTAATCAGGTTATTATTTTATCAAAAATATGGTAATGATTCAGTTTCTTTGTTTAGTGGCATATCAACTTTCATTGGTTATTTTATGCTAAAGGCATCCTTGTAGAAGAAAAATAGTAGAACTATTTAATCTATACTGTTAACATTCTATCTTGGCTTATGGGACGAGCAATTATCTCCCCTGATACTCTCAAGAAGAGAAGGCATTATGGGATGACAGGAAGTAAACAAACGGCCATATTGGTTTATGTGCGAGTGTAAGAAGAAGGGCATGAGAAAGGCGTCTCCATATGCAGAGTGTTAAAGTCTGAGTTCTTTGTGTCTAACATATACCTTGGTGGGTAAGAGGTTCATACCTTTCCTAAGAAATGGTAGAGCAGAGATGCTTTATAGGACAATATATGATGTATTACTACAGAATAAGGTAAAATGTTTGGAGTCTGACAAGAAGAAAAATTTGATACATAAACTAAAGATAAATAAACTAAAGACTACCAAACCCAGATTTCAACAGAAATAGCAAATAAGTAAACTACTTTTATCCTTAACTGATATTTCATGACTAATAATAATAACTAGTCAGACCTACGGAAATTCTACTATTTAAGTAAGAAAGGATGATTTGCAATCTTTTTACATATAAATCCTATTGTTGCCTTTACAATAAATAATACAAGAATATACAATGACAATCTATATAATACTCTATACACATATCATTTGTTAGTTTTTAATTCTACCAAATCTACAAGATCACTATATAGTTGCCTATGCTATTTTGTGGATTAAGGAATCCTCACAGCCCTTTTTCTTTTTGAACCTTTGACAGTACATTGTTATCAGAACTTCAGCAAACCAGTATAAAACAATTTATGTTTACTATGCTACTTAGCAAGGATAGATAAAGTTAGCACAGGGCACATCCATTGGATAGTAATTGTCTATATTTTTGGGATGAGGTGTTTTCATTGATTATGCTTTTCGGACTGACTTCCTCATCCTAGATGAGGAAGTCAGTCCGAAAAGCATAATCAACATCCATTGGAGTTAAACATAGATGTTATTTCTTCAGCTCAAAATTTATTGAAGAACAATATGTAGAATATGTAATGTAGAATATGTAGAAGAATATACCAATTGATTGAAGGTGGGGGGGTATGTGGATGAACGTAACTTATGAAGAAGCCAATCCGGCCAGAAGACCAGACCTCATAATAATCAACAAAAGAAAGAGAATCTGAAAAATTGTTGACTTTGCTGTCCCGGTGGACCACAGAATAAATCTGAAGGAAAGTAAAAAGAAGGATAAGTACCTCGACCTTGTTAGAGAATTGAAAAAACTGTGGAACATGAAAGTAATGATTGTGCCAATTGTGATTGGTGCTTTAGGCACAAGAACTAAAGGATTATTAAAAGGCCTGGAGGACTTGGAAGTTAGCGGACGAGTAGAGACTATCCAAACGACAGCATTGCTGAGGACGGCCAGAATACTGAGACGAGTCCTGGAGACTTGAGGAGACTTGCTGTCACTCAAACTCCAGTGAAAAACCATCAGCTAATACTGATGTGAAAAACTCTAGAGGAGTAAAAAAAAAAAAAATAATAATAATAATAATAAAAATCAACAACCAGATGCAAAGGAAGCAAAACAATTTTAGTATAAAATATGGGAACAGAAAAAGCATAACGGAAAAGTTGAATGGATAAATAACATGGAAAAAAAATTAAAAGGACTTGAAAAAGGCTCTGATGTGGACACACACCTGGATTTGCTCAGAGCAACACTCAAAAATTACCAAATTGAAAAACACCTGGCTATAATGGCATACATGGATTCTGGTTTTAAAAATTCACTTCCATCCATGACAGACTGTCTCTCGAAATGAATAAATGCTTTGAAGAAACAGATATACTCGAATGGATGACCAAAGGAAAAAACCACCCTCATCCAAAATGACCCAAAAAAAGGAACCACCTCCAACAACTGTAGACTGATAATATGTCCGCTTATGATGCGAAAAATACTAACAGCACAGATTTGGAGAGAAATCTATTACTCACTAATAAGCTGTGAACTATTTCCTGAAGAACAGAAAGTGACCATCCTCAAAGAACAAGACAGAAAAATGTAGCTATGGCATAGATTGACTACATTAAGGTCTACAATATGGTCCCACAAAGCTGGATAAATAGACTGTCTCAAAATGTACAAGATATCTAACAAAGTCATAAAGTTCATCATGGAAACCATGAAAAACTGGAAAGTGGAATTGACAGCAGGAAGGACAACTTTTGCTGAAGTGAAAATCCTGAGAGATACATTCAAAGGAGATGCAATTCTCATTACAATTTGCAGTAGTGATGATGTCTCTCGCTGACGTACTTAGAAAATGTACAGGAGGCTACAAATTAACTACATCGCAAGAAAAGATGAACCACCTAATGTATATGGATGACACCAAGCTGTTTGCAAAAAATGAAAAAGATTTGGAGATTCTAATATAAAAAATAAGAATATACAATCAGGTTATAGGGATAGAATTTGGCCCAGAAAAATGTGCCATGCTAATAATAAGAAGCAGAAAAAACAATGATAATAATAATAATAATACTTGCCATATAGTGGATTTTACCATTCCAGCAGACCACAGAGTGAAAATAAAAGAAAGCAAAATGATAGATTCATATTTAGATCTCCCCAGAGAGTTGAAAAAGCTGTGGAACATGAGGGTAATAGTGATACTGCTTGTTATATACAAGCATGTGGTTGCAAGAAAAATAAGACTGTCAAAAAGATTTAGTTTTATTTTGTTTATTTCAATAAACAAAATAAACAAGCAAATGGAATATCTAAGCCAACTGATGGGCAGTTATCTGGTCAGTGGAAAGCAGTTGCTTTGATCTGATCTGATGGTGTTGTCGGGTGATGCTCTCAGTGACGGTTGTGGATTCAACTACTCATGTGACCTCCACTTGCCCTATTTATATATTCCCGACTTCAAACACCAGCTCCAGAAATTACTATTTCTGGAAAAAAAATGATAGGATGAAAAATAGACCTTTTTTATAACTGAGAATTTTCTGGAGATTTTGAATAGAGTATGCACGGATCCTATGTGCAGAGCCATGATTTTCTCAGTTTGACACTGACCATTGTTGGGTCAATATCCAGTAGATGTTATTTTCTTCAGCAATGTCAAAGTCTGTCGGTCTGTGTTTTGTGTGTTTTAGTAGTTAGGTGTGTGAAGAGTTAAGCGGGTGAATTAGAAGAGAATTGATGTATTTTACAATAACATGCCTGTAATTAGTGTACCTGGACTGTTCCCAAAAACTTGAAAAAAGAAAAGACTGGAGGAATTGTAAATCAGAGACCATCCAGATCCCTTCATCATTGAGGTTGGCTAAAAAACCCAGAAGAGTCCTGGAGACTTGCTACCACTCAGATTCCAATGAAAGACCACCAGGTAACACTGGTATAAAAATTTGCAAAGAGTGAAATAATGATAAAGGTGTTGAATGAAGCTTTCATGTTTGAGTTATTGATGTAATCAGTGACTTTATCTTGTAACCTAGAAATATTACAAAATAAATAATTTCAGAATAACCAATAGCCATAAATCTATTTTCCACATTTCATAGCCATGCATCCCAAAAGCCATTGAGGAATGAAAAGATAATAAACATAGTCCAATTCAGAAAGTTTATGTGTGTAATTTTTTTTGTTTCAGCTATCAAATTACAAATTCAGTATATGTGTGTAAATTTTTTGTTTCAGCTATCAAATTACATGTGCAGATGTCAGCAACATTGAGTTCCCAAAGTATGGGCCTATTTTTAACATAAAGTCAGATGAATAATAAATAAAAAAGGGATTTTTCATGAAATGAAATCAGTGCTTGGAAAACTAATTAAAAAAGATTTTGTCAATCAAAACCAAAAGTTGTGAATAAAAATATGGAGATAAAAGAAAAGGAAATTAAATAAAATAAAACTTTCTTGGTTTACTATCAAGAAAAAAGAGGCATCACTCAGTTTAAGCTGTTTTCAGACCTATCATGAAATGGATGCAAATCCAACTTTTGTGAATGAACCTTTTCTTTTTTTTTTTCTTTTTTTTTTTTTTTGTTCTAAGATGTTATTTGGATGTTTCAAGAGTTCTATTTTATCCAGTCAGAGAAGAGAGTTAAGTCAGAACCCTTCTTAACTCCCTTGTATTATTCTACCTCTCTAATTCACTCATATTTTAAATCAATAGGTTACTTGGATGATTCTATTCCAAGTTTTCCAGTTTTATTCATAATGTGTTGTTTCCTTTGACCACTCCAGTTAAATTTGCTGCAGCACTACATTATTCATAAAAAAATAGTTCACAATTCTGAATGTCTCATTACTATTTTTTGTTTTCTGTTTTCATTTAAAGTTGGTTGGTTGGTTGGTTGGTTTTTCGGGCATATCAACCTTTGTAGGTTATTTAACACCAAATTCTGTCTATATGTATATACATTCAACCGAAGATTTCTAAACGATTACTTAGTAGGTAAATTTTTTTATAAGCAGAATTTCATTTGTTTGCACATGATTAACCAGTTTTAATTTGTCATATTTTTTGGTACAACCCTGTTTCTCTCAAGAAGGGCAGAACGTCATCTATTTTGATGTTCTCGAACAGATTAGGTAAACTATTCACTTTGAAAAATCGCTTCCTGATGACAGCGAAAACTCTGCATTCTATAAGAATGTGTTTAACTGTGCAAATTGTCTGACAGGTCAAACATTGTGGTTGTGGTTCCTGTTTCAGTATGAAAGAGTGACTAAGCCTTGTATGACCAATGCACAATCGGGATATAATGAATTGTTCTCTTCTTGATTTTCTCAAAGCTGGTCTCCATTCTCCCAAGGTGGGCTGAATTTGGAAGAGTTTATTGTGGATGTTATTGCTCCATCATTGTTGCTATTTTGTGTGAAGTAATTTATTAATTGTTGGTTTCAGGTCAGTCTATGAAATCCTGGATTTATCGGGAGTCAGATCTAAGGCCGATTTGGCTGCTCTTTAAAGTAATGAATGATCCATTAAAGCTTTATCATGAGACACAATACATTTGAGTGGATTTTCCAAATCTGTATGACAACAGTGTTTAAATATTTCCCCTACCACTATTATTATTTAATGCAATATCCTGTTACAAATTTGAATGAAAGGGATACAAATTGAAAGTCCATAATTAAAAAACTCATTTTCATAAATTCACTTGTTAAATTGTTGTTGTTTTTTAAGATTAAGATAATTAACATGCTAAACTTTGAAATAATTACTTTTTCAATGATAAAGTTCTAAATTAAATATTTAATGACACAGGTGGGCTTGTCAATTTTATTTGTTTAAAAAGAATCCTGAGTCATTTAAGAACATTATTTCAGTACAAATGAGTTTCAATCCCATTCATAGGTTGCCCAGTCAGCTGGGGCTGAAAAATACACCGACTGCAACTCTGTAGAAGGGTAAGACCCCCACCTCCTATGAGTGTCCTGGATATGACACTAAACAATCTGATGGTGAGGTTCCAGTGATACTGGAGCTTTGGGGAATGCAAAGTACCCCTTCATTGCCGTCGCTCCCAGGTCCACTCTGGCCCAGAATGGTAGCACCTGATAGAGCCCTATTTATGGGTTAAATAGAACTAACTGCATACTTATGCTAAACTTAATTATTTGAATTAAAACTGTTTGACTAAACTGAATAGCTTAAATAGAAATGTTTTTGACAATTAAACTGTACTTACATTTAAACTGCATGCTTATGCTAAACTGAATTGTTTGAAATTGAACTGTTTTTGACATTGAAACTGTACTTACACTAAACTGAATTGTTTAATATAGAACTGTTTTTGACATTTAACTATGTGTTTACAAATTTTGTACTTATACTAAAATGAATTAGCTAAATTAGAACTGTTTGAATAAACTGAATAGCTTGAAATAGAAATGTTTTTGACATATAAACTGTGTACTCATACTAAACTGATTTTTTTGAAATAGAACTAACTATTTGCATAAAAATGGATTTGGCATTAAATAACCTACAAAGGTTGATATACCATAAAACCCAACCAACCAACAACCCTTCATAGGGGATATGTTTTACATGATCATTTTAAAATAATTAAAATAGATTTTCATAAACTCATTACTTTTATTAATGAGTTATTATTACTTTCATTTAATAATTATCAGAGTTGAAATTTCTTAAGAATTCATAGAAATCTGTTGCCCAGTCAGCTGTAGCTGTAGAATACACTGACTCCCCCCACCCCAATTAGTGTCCAGGATATAACACTAAACAATCTGATCGTGAGGTTACAGTGATGCTGGAGCTTTAGGGAATTTGGAGTACCCCTTCATTGCTATCACACCCAGGTCCACTCTGGCTGAGAGTGATAGCACCTGATAGGGTCCTATCTATGGGTCAAATAGAACTGAACTGTATACTTATGCTAAACTGAATTGTTTTAATTAGAACTGTTTTGACATTTAACAGTTTGTAAACAAAAACTACACTGAATTGTTTAAAATTTAATTTGGCATTAAATGACCCAAAAAGGGTTGATACACCATAAAATAAAACAACCAACCAACCATAGGAATTTGTTTTTAAATTGTCAACTCAGTTATTTCTGTATGTACTAGGATGAGTCAAAATTTTGTTCATGTAAGACACAATTTGGTAGCTCTGGAGGCTTTTGCTGAGGTCATGAAGTAAGTGACAAATCACATATGACTGTAGACTGTTGAGCTTACCTGATACTCTCAAAGTACAACTTGCTGGATTTGTATCTATGACTTAGAGCATTCAGTTTGAGGTCTACCTGACCTTTCCTAATTGTTGACATTCTTGTGACTTATGCAAAATTCATCAAACCCTCGGGTTAGTGTCCTGAGTTCATTTTTACGTTCACCTTTCACCATGTTATATCCCAGTTTGAACTCATGAAGCATAAGTTCCTAAACTAAACCATGTTATACATTCATTTTTGAGACTTTTAATCACATTGAGTGAAGCAATGCACAATAAGTCAGCCCACCAACTCCAACTACAGCTTGAACTACTTTGTTCACCTGATATACATACCACAAACTAGTAAGTACCAAAATATTGGAAAACTTTTGACTCATTCTTGCATTTTTAAGTAAAAATCTTATTTAACAACAGATGTAGACGGCATAGAAACTGTTTTCAAAATTATTTTTATTTGTTCAGATAAAACTCTTTTAAATTGATAACAACCACTTTATACAAGAGATATAATATTAGTATGAAAAACTAATATATTGTTGAAATACACTGAAAATCCTTTACAATATCCTGTTTATAGATATAATTTGTGATTTTAAAAAGCATATATTGATTTTCGGATGAATAATCCAATTATTACTTGAATCGTGTAATTCACAAGAACTTTTTATCAAACTAATCAACAAATTAATAAAACAAAAGAGAATGCTCACAATAAAGCAGAAAACCTTTACAATCTTTTTGAAATTATTAAAAAAATGGGTTTTTAAAAATTCAAGGAAATTTGTATAAATATGACATTACCTTTGAAACCTATGAAGCAAGAATGTTTTCTTCTTGAAATTCAGTTAAATAGATTCTGAATTGACAAGATTCAATTTGAACTAGTCACAAGGCAAACTCTGTTAACCAACTGTGAATGAAAATGGTGACCTACAGCCAGACTAAGGATTAAAATGTTAAATCAGATAATACAACCATGTCTCTTTAGAAATATTTCTAAATCAGATTTAGAACAATTTGAGTTTTAGAAAAAAAATGATACAGTATTGATTTTTTTTTTTGGTGTGTGTGTGTATGTGCATGATGCATTTTATTGCCATTAATGAATCAAATTCCATTTTGCAAAGGCCAAAAAAAAATGGTGGTAGATATTGAGCACCTTTTTTTATAACTTACTTCCTATTCATTTTATAGATTTCTGTCAGTATTTTAAGCTCATAATTCACAGTTTTACTTATAAGTAGTCTTTTAAATACAGTTACATTTGAAAGAGAGAAAGCAAAACTAAAACTCACTCATCCTATCTCAGGAAATTTTACAAAACTGCATTTCTTAACATGCTTAATACCTTTACAAAATGCACCCAAGAGTCTTAGATTTGTCCTATTATATAAAAATAATCTTAACCTTCTTAAGAGGTTTTTTTTTTGTAGTGGATCCAAAAGCATCCTTTTATTAATACAGTATGGGACCAAAAAGATCAGACAGCTGACATCAATTGATAAATGATGGTAATTCATTTTCTTTGCAATACCATGAAGTGACAGTCCACAATCATTATCTTCCACAGTTTAACCTTTTTCAAACTCAGACAACTGCTTACTAGCCATTAGCAAAGGACAAATCACAAATTAGGATGTCAAATCTAAGATAAGAAAAATTTTTTAAATTTCCTATTTTTTTTAGGTATTTCTGAGAATTGTCTATTTAGAAAATTATGACTTTTCACTACAAATAAAGGAACTTTGATAACAATAATCAAGAAAAATAATCACTTCCTATGTGTGTCTAAGCCATCGAAGTATCATCAAAATTTGTGACAATAATAAAAAATCTCCTGAGGGGGTTCCAGTACTGTAGTATTAACAAATTTGACTTACTTTCTTTTCATCCTGAATGAACTGAACTTATATTAAAGAAGAAAAAACTGAAAAAAATATAGTATGTTTGGTTATGAATGGTCAAATTCAAATTGTTAGCATCTGTTATTATTTTTTACAGCATTTTTTTCATATTGAAGCAAACAGTTTAGGTTCCTTTGAGAAAAGTAAGTTTATCCAGATATGTTTTTTAAAAAAAGCAAAGAATTGAATAAATTATTCTTTTAATTGAGTAAAACTTATTTTAGATTGTACAGAGAGCTACATGTATTGTATGAATATTATCATAGTTATATCATAACTGAAATGCAGTTTCTTCCAAGCAGCGGTCGTGTTGATACTGCTATATGGATGCACTACATGGACGTTAACAAAACATATGGAGAAAAAGCTTGACGACAACTACACAAGAATTCTGTGAGCAATATTGAACAAGTCCTGGAGGCAGCGCCCCACAAAGCAGCAGCTGTACGGCCACTTACCACCCATCATGAAAACTATCCAAGTTAGACAAACCAGGCATGCGGGACACTGCTGGAGAAGTAGGGAAGAGCTCATAAGTGGTGTACTCCTGTGGATCCCTTCACATAGCTGAGCAAAGGCAGAACAACTAGCTTGAACCTACATACAGCAGCTCTGTGCTGATATAGGATGTAGCCCTGAAGACCTGCCGGCAACAATGGACAATAGGGAGGGGTTGCAAGAGAGGGTCAGGGACATCTGTGCTGATGGCACGACATGATGATGATGATGATGATGATGATAACTTAAAAATCTTATGAACTTTCATTACCATCTCATCCTCATAATAATACATGCATTACTTGTGGTTAAGTGTGCAAAGACACATGAAGATTCATAAAAATGATATTCAAGCCAGGTTTTTCATATTTGTCTTGTCTTGTAAGTCAGCAGCTGAGCTTAAGAGTCGTTCAGGATGTTTGACTTGTAATTTTGGTGGCAAAGACAGCTATCATCAGGCAAGCTGTGACTGTCATCATAGGTTTGCAAATCATGAGGAAATGTGAAATGTGAAAAATTATTACCACTGATCATTTAATAGTTCTTCAAGTATAACACCCAATAAAACATTCAGTAAAATATCTTTTGCATTGTAAGTGGCCTTTTATAAACATAATAATAAAATTGATTTGTTCTTATCTTCTCACAGACAATAAATATAATAAAACTAATAATAGATAATTTGGAGGGCCTATTTTTTCTTATTTTCATTTAGAAGATAAATGCAACTGACACTTGGAAAATTATATAATATATTAATCTATATTGTTCTGTTTTTTGCCTCTGTCAAATAACATTTCTGATAGACATCATGTTTTGGCTGGTGGTATATGTGAAATACTAGCAACAATTATACAGTTTTTCTCCTTTATATTTCTACAGGGTTAAATATGTTTTATTATTATGCAGAATTAAATATGTTTTAGCATAGAAATAATAACTACAATTTAATAACTATTCAATCCTCTAATTTTTTATCTAATCTAAATGAGAATTAATTTCTATTTCTTTTTTTTCAATTGTCTTGTATTTTACAGTCATTTGTTTTCTGCTTCTTGTTTAATTATTAGATTATTCATCATAATGATTATTTACTTTCATCAAAACATGAAACGCTTTGAACTGGATAGTAGACAATATTCTCATATGATGTGCAAAGTTGTTGACTGAACAAATCGTATCAGATCTTGAAAATATTAATGAAATGATTAGAAGAAGAAATTTGTTAGTGTTAGTAAAATCCTCTTATGTAAGTTAAACCAAAACCAAACTTTAAAAGCAAAAACGGACATACAAAAGGACAAATGAGTCAGTTTTACAATCTATCAATTCAGTTGTTACAAAGTCACTACGAAGAAATAAAACATCAATTTTAAATCATATAAATGTTCTTTGTAAAATTCAAGATGCCATGCTATGAAGTAGAGTAATAAAAATATTGAAATAAAAGTATTAACTGATTTTAATGGCATACCAACCCATTAAGGGTTACTTTATGCCAAAAAGTTTGTGAATCACATTCACATTCAAATTTATAGTGTAGCTGTTTCTAAGATTTTTTATACATGGTCCTCTCCGATCAATTATAAATAATATTGAAACAAATTTATTTTACTCATAGATGAGACCATAATAGATACTTCCACACCAGGTCACAATGTATCTGGGAGGTATAGCAATGAATGAGTACTTTACTCTCCTCACCATGATGCAGTTTAAAGCCATACCCAGGACAGCTTTTTTGAGGTGGTTTTTATCCCTCGGCCGGGATACAACCAGTTTATTCTAAGCCCTACCAACAAGACTAGAAATAAAGTTATTGTAGAATACAAAAGTTGCATATATATATATATATATATATATATATATATATATATATATATATATATATATATAATGAAAATGGTTCTAAATGGTTTCAAACTAATTTTCATATTCATCACAGTTTTATCATGCCTTAATCAGACAATTTTTACATTCCTGTTGTTATTCTTTGATAACTTATATTCTTTTTGTTCATTTTTTCCAGGCTAATGAGATGATCCATAATATTAGAAATGCTTTTAATGAACTGCTCCGAGAAGTGGAATGGATGGATCAAAAGACATTGATTGTTGCAGAAGAAAAGGTATTGATATGATATAATGAAAGAAAAGTAATAACTAGACAATTAACACATCTATTTCAGATGAATTTTTAATAGTTTTGTAAATTACAAACTGATGGAAAATAAAATTGCCAGACCTCATGGGATGATGCTGAATTTGCCCTAGTTACAGTATATCTACAGGGTCACAATACTGTTGGTACATACCTTATTTTGGAACCTTTCCAAATATATATATATATATATATATATATATATATATATATATATATATATATATATTCAAGTGGGGGGGCAGCATTTTCTCATTAAGACATATTTGATTAAACATTATAAACATTTTTTGTCTACATATTTTTGTATTAATCCTTTCAAGTGTCTATATGGATGTTATAATTTCTGACTAGAATTGGCTAATAAACCTTCTGTGATTAATTGGTTCCCGAGTACTTTCAGGCCCATCTTAAGCCATCATCAGATGGGGTGTATATTGCAAAAATAATTCATGCTTTACAAATACATCACAACTTTGTAAGAATATATATATATATATATAAAATTAACCTAAATCGCGAGTCGAAAATCTTCTACTAAAGTTTCACCTTAACGGATCATCAGGAAGCCTAAAGTCGAATTTAGGCTTCCTGATGATCCGTTAAGGTGAAACTTTAGTAGAAGATTTTCGACTCGCGATTTAGGTTAATTTTATAATTGGCTCCATTGTCTGGTGTTGAGCACTTTAGTAATTGTAGCATTGCAGGATTCGCGGAGGGTTTTTTGGTTTTCTTTGGACCACTGAATGCGTATCCCTTGATTTTTTTCAAGGGGTCGGACGAGGTGGCCTTTTCTTTCTTTTTGACACAAAAATTTTTTCTTTTTCCCCTGGGCGGTGATTTGAGATACTTTTTTCTCTTGTTCCTGGCCAGGGTTTTTTTTGTGTTTTTGTTTTTTTTTTCTGTACCATGAATACTAGTAGATATTAGATTAGTAAATATATATATATATATACATATATATATATATATATATATATATATATGGTCATTTGATATAGGCCACCAATATTGCCTGCATGTCTAAATTTGAACAAACTGATAGTGTTGCAATTTCATTTTCTAGCAATGTATATTACCTAAGAATATAAACAAATATTTATCTATGGTTCTTCTTCAGAATGATTGAATCAACTTATATGATTTATTAAGGCCACTCACTGAGGACTTAAATTGCTTTGTAATGTGTGCTTTTAAACCACTGAATGTTAGTATGAAGCCTTAAATTGACATATATACCAATATATTTTTTGCATGAAATGTTAGAATAAGTTATATTTTGACCAATTATCAATTTTTCACTAGTATCTTCTTTCCTTTTAATTTTTAATTGCTTTTTCTTACAACTCTTATTTACGGCTGTACATTGACAGCTTAAATAAACTTAAAATGAAAAACAATGAAAAAATTAAGATGAAAGAAAATGCTTATAAAAGATGTATGACTATAATGATTTACAAGGCTTCATCTAATAATAAAATAATATTCTCATCTTTATTTATTTCTTAGTACTTCAGTGGATCAGTTCTTAAAACTATGTCAAATGAATGTTATATATAATAAATAGTCTTAATTTTATTTCATGCTATTCACTAGATGTTATACATGTAACATAATTTTGTTGTCAGTACATCTGTTCTTGACTAAGGCCATCGCAAAAGCTCATTGGCCCTGGTGCAGGTGAACTATCTACATATAGCATGTATCATACCTTTTGTATTGTTAGTCAAATGGTAGATTAAACTGACTGTAATTGTAGGATGATGCTAAGAAAAATTTTACGAAGCTTTATTGAATAATAGTAGGGATGGTGGCCAGGGGGGTGGATCAATATTCATAAAATTTAATGGGAAGAAAGGAACTCAAGTTACGTTTTAAAATTTGATGGAATTCAGAAACAGAGTAAATCTTTTCTCATGAAAAATTTGTTCCAGAGTGGTTTGAAGCAGACCAGGTTATAGAATGCTCTAAAATAGACAGTGATAAAAATTCAAGTAAGGTCTCTGCCGTCCTCCACCCATTGATAGATACATGAAAGTATGATTTAGGGGGAAAACTAGCTGTGGAGTTCATTGATCTTTATTGAGGCAATAAGTTTATATAACCATAAGCTTGAGAACATGGAATCACCCTTTTACATGACAATCCATGATATCATTTTTGGAAGAAGAAAAAATCTTTGTTAAACACTAAATTCTAACTCTAGAATTTTCCATCTTCCAGCATCATACATGGAAGAAGACTCATTCAAAGACCACTGCTTATCGGCGTCAAGGCAAAATTTGTGAGAAATTGCCTTTCTCTGACTCTACCATCATTGACACCCAGTAACCAATCACAATCCCCTCAGCTGAAAAGGGGCTTGTCTTTCCTATCATGTTACACTGCACTCAATAAACAGTCTTTCTCATAATAACCTTATAAGTGATTTTGTGTCATAAATAAATGAACCCTTTCTTGATATCATCTACTGGTCAAATAACCACTGCTGTGTTTGTGTTTAGTATCATAGCCTATAAATAATACATATCTGAGGAAGGTTGAAGAACCAATCAACTGAATAACCTTAAAAAAAGCAATGAAGAACAAGGATACTTTGGAAAAAAAAACGTTAGATAATTTTGAACTAGAAAGCCCTTAAGTTTTAAAAATAAGAAACAATGTTGCAAATATGTTGAACTTCAGGGTAAATTGTCTAAATTTCTGTGACGATGCTTGATGATTTTTATCATTAAGGGTTTTTGGACTTTTGTCTTCATCATTATTGTTATTTCCATGATGTTTTGGCTGATATGTCCTCCGGCCTTCTTCATTGTGGAAATAACAATAAAGATGAAGACAATAGTCCAAAAACCCTTAATGATAAAAATTTAGGGTAAATATGGGAAACAGCATAAATGCTTCATTGTCAATGTGAGAAATTTTCATCACTTCCTCTATGGATCTGAGTTTAGTCCAGAACTTTTTATATTCATAACACTTTTTAAAAATAAAGTTTTTCTTTGTAACATAATATTTAAGTTTTACTGTTCAAATATATAATTAATAAGAATCTAGAAATTATTTCCAATAGACTAAAGTCTCACAAAATAATTTAAAACTCATTTTAACCTTTGGACTTAAAAAAGCCCCTCTATAACTGTTGTCCAAGTTTTAGAATTAATAGTTTTTCAAATATCTTTATTCTACAGGATGTCCCCCTAAAGTCTGGACAAAATAAATAAATGTCTCAACAACATTTTATTTAATTGGAATATTAATCAGTAACAATGTGATTCCCACCATTTGTGATGTGTTTTGTGAAATTTACAAAAACCTGATGTATTAACTCTATATTAGACTTTCTAACTACATTCCCCACAATTGAAAAGCCAATTAATGCTTTCCTGAGATGACTTCCATTAAAAACATTTATCTTTTTATAGGATCCTCTTTTACGTCCACTGTGAAGTACCACTTCAATTCTTTCTTTTTTCAACAGACTCATATTTAATCTGTAATGATAGTTGTTCATAGTGATATCTTCTGTGACCAAACTCTTGGGACACCCTATAGATTGGAACTCTCCAAGATTTTAATTAGTCAACTTAAGTTTAGAATTCAATCAATTGGTAATTTAAATGTTTGTTGTTGACGAGTGTAGTCAAGGGAAACCTGAAGGCTCCCTTTTCGATAGCTACTACACCGAAGTGTAGGCAAGGGCACTACTCCATTCCCTGAATTGCTCCACTTTACCCTTGATCCGTACCTTATAATGCTGAGTGTTAAGCAAGGAGGCATCATGTACCTTTTTTTGAGTCTTTGGTATGACTCGACTTGGGATTGAACCTTGGTCTCCCGGGTCATTGGCAAACACTCTAACCATCATGCCAATGTCTAGTAGATTTAAATGTTTAGTGTAACTAGATTAACATCATTCATGTATGATAATAAACTTCAAATTCCTGTTGCTAAAATGTTATTTAACCCTTTCGGTGTGGCACATTTGGTAACAAATTTAATAGCAGGAATTCACTTTTGATCATGAAATGAAAAAAGAATTATCGAAGCTTCACAATTACAATACTACAATACACAACTGGCATCACAGGTATATCATAAAACTGTGTTTATAAGAGAATTTTTTATTCACTGGCACTTGTAAAAATGACTGTTTTACTGAAGTTTTAGAAGTAATAAAGTATTATTTTTTATTTTAGGGCTAGGGTATACCAAATAAGAAGCATTTTTGAGTAGTAGGATATATCACACTAGATGCAAAATTTTAAAGTAATGTTGACTAAAGTTTCATCTTACTCACATGCATTAAGTATATTAAGCAAATCAATTTTTCTCTCTGCACCAAAAGGGGACAAAAACAAAAAAATTTTACTAAGATGAATAAACAAAACAAAGTAAATGAATAAAATGAATTTTTCATCTTGTTTTCAGGCTAATGCTATCGTCGAAAGGATTGGTTATCCAGCATATATACTTAATGAGACGATTTTAGCAAACATGTATGATCATGTACGTAAAGTATTCAATTTCTAACTTATATATTCTATGTAGAAAAAGTGAAAATTCTGTATTTTTTAGCAACACCATGTGCAATAAAGAAAAGTAGTAAATCCAGTTAATAACAACTTCAATACCTTTGTTATTTTTCACATTTATATCTATAATTTCTCTTATTTGTAATTTCTATTTGTAGCCTTTTGAGTACAATTTCAAGACAATTCCCAGTGCTCTCATAATCACTGGTAATAAGTAACTTCAGGATTCTTAGATTTGTAATACTGTGGTCTAAATCATCTCAATTCTTCCTTGAATTTCTAATTTATATGTATCTTATTACAAGAGTATTGGGGTATCCCCTATAGATGGACTCATCCTCATGTGACATATACCGACTAAGCTCTCTTCTGCACAGTCTCAGTCTCAGACAGTCTCGGCAAGCCGTTACCAAGTGTGGTAATATTCTTGATTGTTAAGCTGAGGTGGGGTTTCTCCCAGCCATCATTTGTGTATGTACTATTTTCCTTCAGTATATTTCTTATCACTTATTTCCGAGTCGTGTTATCATTTGAATCTCCCCATGACCATAAGAAAGAGTCACTAAGATTTGTTCTATTGTAATCTGTAATTTTTAAAGCTCTCAGACAAAATCACCATATTTAATTTTTTACTACCTTTTCATCAGGAATCATTATATTCAGTAAAATACTTGAGAGATTCCATGATCATGCCTGGCATCATCATCATCTTCATCATATCATGCTGCAGGCACAGATATCCCTGACCCTCTCTCGCCACTTCTCCCTATCATTCATTGCCTCTGGCAGGTCTTCAGGCTACATCCCATATCCTCACATAGCTGCTGTATGCATGTTCGAGCTGGTCGTCCTGCTTTTGCCCAGCCATATGTGGGGGTCCATAGGCGTACATCACTTATGAGCTCATCCCTGCTTCTCCAGCAGTGACCTGCATGTCTGGTTCGTCTGACTTGGATAGTTTTCATGATAGGAGGCAGGTGCCCATATAGTTGGTGCCTTGTGGGGTGATGCTGCCAGAACTTGTTCAATATTGCTCGCAACATTCTTGTGTAATTGCCGTCTAGCTTCTCCAGCCGTAGCCCTTGTTACAGTTTAGAGTGAGATATCTACTCTAGCAGAAAAAATTGCAACACTCTGAAGGGCAGTGACGATTTTGACCTTAACACATATTCAACAGTTCTGAATTTAGTTGATACACCCCTTATTTTGTTTTGTGATTTTTTTCCTAATGTGTATTTTTGAAATCCCAAATATTTCTTTTAATTTTATGCTCATAGTGTTTTGTAAGACTGAGGTCAAGTTATTTACCCAATTTCTAATGAATCCCTCTTTTATTCATTTGTGGATCTATTTTTATGTTTCTTTTGGACTCATTTACTGCAGTTCCTAATAATTTTCAGAATTGTCTTTCCTCTCTACAAATATTTTTTCTTGTGATTTTACCATTTGTATTATATAAGAAATCAAATTAATTTCCTATGTCCAAACACTTGTAGGTACAGTTGTCACTTTTCCAGTTAAAATTTACATGTCTTTTAATACAAACATTTTCAATTCATAATACAAGTGTCTAGAATTTTCTGGGACATTTTGTCTATGGTTTTTTGGTTTGCTCTACAATACAGTTTATATTGACTATATTTTTTTTATTGTTAACAAAAATCAATTGTATATTTCCCTAAAGGAATAACTGAAATCTTAAGTTCTAGACTTTGGAGAATTCTTGAGAAAAGTCTTGATACTTTTTCACTTTTATCTTTTTCTTTATAATCTTCTGTAAAAGTGATAAATATAATTTGGCATATCTTTTTCTTTACACCAGTCTGTTTTTCAAGTTTTCAAAAATATCTCTGAGCTTATTCTATTTTCACTATGTGATAAAACACTTACCCAATATCTTTCTGTGTAAACTTCTAATCTTCATTGTTTGTGAGTTTATATTAACATTATGAATTTTAAGTCTTTACAAATTCTATGAAATTGAAGGGATTATTGTAATACAGTTGTCTGAAGTAGACAAAGTACTGAATCTTTGAAGAAATTATTTCAAACATTTGATTTATTGTGATGTTCATTTTCTTGATGAATTCTTCTATTTTATTTTTATAGCTATCTATTAATATCATCTTAATTTGTAAAGTTTTACTGAGACAAAACTTTTAATTTACAGGCACATTTTTGGTAATTCTATTGTGAGTCAAAAGTTTTGCAATATTTCAAGCTACCAGGTTGAGTCAAAAGTTTTTTCAGATTGATGGTTTTTGTCAACTTGTATATCCATGTTATATAATTAATTTGATACAACTTAATTCCCAGTCATTGCTTAATTATCAATTCTTTATTTTCATTTATAGCATATAAATATTGTTTATTTTTTTATTTTACACCTTTGTGCGGAGGTGAAATTACAGTTGGAGATGTGGAAAAAAATACATAATGCCAAGGTAGTAGCAAAAGAAATTAATGATGCTGAAGGCCCAGGAACTGTCAATAAACATGTAGCATAAAACTAGTTTGAACATTACAAGAAAAATGACACCATCCTCAAAGACTAAATCAAGGAAACCGCATTTGTAGAAAATGAGGCTTTGCTTGAAATGGTTGAACAGCCAAGCACAATCATTCACTCATTGTTGACAGAACTTAGTCCTTCACAAAGCTTCATGAATCAATACCTCCATAAACTAAGCCTTGTGAACAAATATCAAAGTACAAAACAGCTTGAAAAATTGTAAAATCTTTGACTTGATCTCTTCTGAATTATTTTTGGGGGGAATTTTTAATTAATACCTTCTATCTATGGCATTCAAAAAAGTTCCATTTTTTTCATTTTTAAATCTAAAATCATTCTTCTACTTTTTATTTTGTGCTATCTTATGCTTTTTTTTATTATCCTTCCTCTGAAAATGACAACAGTTACAAATACTTTGATCTTATTACTTGCCATTTGTACTTGCTGCTCTTCTGCTTGTGACAGGTAGAATATTACCCAGACACATATTTCACTAATGTCATCACAGCCATTAAGTGGAGTGGTATGATGAACCTCAAACAATTAAGGCAACCAGTGGACAGTGAAGAGTGAGTGAGTTTCCTTCTCATGTTTGCTTAAAGTTATTAATTTATTCATTATAATTGAACTTTTGTAAGTTTGCTTTTTGTTTGTTTTTTGTTGTTTTTTTTTCCAAATAGTTTCTTTATCAACATTTCAGCTTTTGAAGTTTTCATTTTTTTAAAAACAATTCACGGCTTATCATTGAGACTCTTAAAAAGTCTTCCCAACTTTATATTGATCATACCTTTCCCAAGGTATGAGGATGATATAAACCATAAAATTTGAACAATATTTTACTTGTTGCTTCATTATTGATGACCTAAAGTATGTGTTTTAGAGTCAATTTCCTCCATCAGATATATTTGGCCATTTGCAAAATTGTATTGATTTGTAAAACAGAATTAAGAATGAGAATGAAACATTGTAAAATCCGTTTAACAGATAATTATTCTGGATAATTAAGTACAATATTATCATTATAAACAGTGCAATCTTTATTAATTCCAACAATCAAATATTCTAGAAGTTACATCATTATATTCTTTGCATTAACAAAATGACATCATTTAAAACAAAATCATTTCTGCCTACATCTGAAAAAGGTCAGGGGTAAAGTAGCTAAAACATTGAGAGTATAACTACTAAGATGAGGACAACACTTTGCAAAGTGGAAATAAATCATAATTTTCTTCATTTTTACTCCCGATGTACATTACTAAATAGTACATTGCTAAATTGAACATTACTAAATAGTACATTGCTAAATAATACATGCTAAATTGTACATTGCTAAACAGCACATTACTAAATAGTACATTGCTAAATAGTACATTACTAAATAGTACACTGCTAAACAGTGCATCACTAAATAGTACATTGCTAAAAAGTACATTACTAAATAGTACACTGCTAAACAGTGCATCACTAAATAGTACATTGCTAAAAAGTACATTGCTAAATAGTACATTACTAAATAATACATGCTAAATAGTACATTGCTAAATGATACATTGCTGAACAGTACATTACTAAATAGTACATGCTAAATAGTACATTACTAAATAGCATATTGCTAAACAGTACATTACTAAATAATGCATGCTAAATAGTACATTGCTAAACAGTGCATTACTAAATAGTACATTACTAAATAGTACATTACTAAACAGTGCATCACTAAATAGTACATTGCTAAAAAGTACATTGCTAAATAGTACACTGCTAAACAGTGCATCACTAAATAGTACATTGCTAAAAAGTACATTGCTAAATAGTACATTACTAAATAATACATGCTAAATAGTACATTGCTAAATGATACATTGCTGAACAGTACATTACTAAATAGTACATGCTAAATAGTACATTACTAAATAGTACATGCTAAATAGTACATTACTAAATAGCATATTGCTAAACAGTACATTACTAAATAATACATGCTAAATAGTACATTGCTAAACAGTGCATTACTAAATAGTACATTACTAAATAGTACACTGCTAAACAGTGCATCACTAAACAGTACATTACTAAATAGTACATGCTAAATAGTACATTACTAAATAGCATATTGCTAAACAGTACATTACTAAATGATACATGCTAAATAGTACATTACTAAATAGTATGTTACAAAATAATTCATTCCTAAATATTAGAGATGAAAAATGTGGTAAGAATAACCTAAAATCAAACATTTTTCACCTTATTTTTTCTGATGCAGTTATCACTGGGGAATGAGAAAAGTTTTGGTGAAAAGGCCAGGAATTAGCCCATTTACCAAAACTTTTTTCATTCCTCAATGATACCTGCATTAGAAAAATAATGTGTAAAATCAATTTTCTTCCAGATTACCCATACCACAATTTTCACTTGGACTAAAAGTATTCATACTGTGAAAAAATATTTGTTTCAAAAGGACATTATTTTTACTTAAGTGCAAGATAGTATTGAACTTTCTCGGGTAATATAAAAGTTTATTATTTTTTATGTTATTTAAAACAAATTCAAGAGAAACATAGAAGCTTCAAAGTTGAAAGTTATGCAGAATTTAATCAATATAATTACAAAATAATTCATTAGTAATAATTTTATAAAAGTAATTTTACATTTTCAGGTGGCTGACTCCTCCAGTAATTGTGAATGCATTTTATAGCACTCCCAAGAATCAAATTTGTAAGTAATTTATCTTATCAAATTTTTATTAATAACATTGAACTGTTAATTTTTGTTCAGCATGAACAAGGGGTATATATATATATATATATATATATATATATATATATATATATATATATATATGTGTGTGTGTGTGTGTGTGTGTGTGTGTAATTAGGCAGCAGTCATTCATTTAATTATGTTTCATTAAATAATAAAGACAAATTTTGTCTGTATAATTTATCTAAGATCCTTTCAAGTTTTCTGATAAGTGTCTTAGTTTCATATTTTTGTTATGGTATAAAACTTTCAAAACTCTTTTTAAAAAGCAAACACACCTTACACAAACAAGCAAGCAACCCCTGATGACGGCCTATGAAGGGTCCAAAAGCACTCGGGACAATTTTGGGAAATTCCTCAACCTGAAACTAAGACTCTCATCAGAAAACCTGAAAGGATCTTAAATAAATTATACAGACAAAATTTGTCTTTATCATTTAATGAAACACAACGCAAAAATCAAAACCATAGCTTGAGACTAAGTTTCTTATTTTGATAATCATCTGCAGGCAATACTATATTAATGGGAATCTTACAGATACTACCTGTATGTGCTCTATTCTATATATGAGAGTGGGCTGAAAAGTTCCTTGGATTATGTCATATCTGTTGTTGAAAAATAAACTTTGTTTGGTCACATTCCATGAGCGTATCTTGGTCAGCCTATGAATTTTTCACCCAACTCCTGTACTGAGAACTCTCTCTGTAGATATTGAAAACTTTAAACACAGAAATAAGAATTAAAAGTGTTATATGATAGATAGGTGAAATCTATTTTTGACAAGTAGTGTAGCATTCAAAGTAAGTCTTGAACACTTAAATGAGTTGAAAAACACAGCAGTTTGATAGGCAACCATTGAACTCAAGGTTAAACCCAGATGACAGCCCTGATTGCATGGTTTCAGTCAGATGACCAAAATGGCACAAGAATTAGAATAAATTAATCAGCTGGTGAAGACCACCTGACTTGAACGCTCCATCTTAGCTCTTATCATTAACTCCCTGTTTAGCCCAAGCAGTAATGAAGGGAGAAGTCATCAATAAATAAAGGTTATATATGCACATGAATTGGTGATCACATTGTCATTCCTCATCCACAAATAAGAATAAAGATGGCAGCACGAAGGAGACATCAGAGTGACCAAGATGACAAGATGAGGCAACAGAAGTTGACTGATCAGAATGTATGGCATATAACCATTATATCATATAACATAGAATGGACAATTGTAGAGTAAAGATCTATGCAACAAAAGAAATAAAATGCAAAAATTTTATCTTTAGTTTAGGGGGTAATCCCCAGTGGTGTAATGGTAAAAGTGCTCAACTGCGGAATCGTAGTACATGAATTCGAACTCCAGTTCTGCTATTACGTTCACTTTCAGACAAATACCCTTGGGAAAGATATGAACACCCTTATCTTTGGGTTAAATAGTACCACTACTGTCCTTGTAAAAAAAAAAGGATGGATTTGGCATTAAATAACCTGAGAAGATTGATATGCGATTAAATAACAATCATCTTTAGTTTATAACATACATTATTGCTAAACAAAACAAATGTTAAAATTATTATCAGATTATTTTAAAACTTTCCAATAAAAAATAAACTGTTCAATAACTTAGTTATAAAGCAGGATTTTCAACATAAAACATGTGACTGCATGCAACCATGGAATATTTATCAAGCTTTAATAGAAGGAATAATTTTCTAAAATTGAAATATATTAATTAAAAATCTATTTTTCTATTCTCATTAAAATACTGATACTTTATACTATTCTCTTAGACATTCACTGGCATATCTACACTCAGTTTTATCGATAAAGAAACTCCCTAGCAGCCAATTAACTAGAGGAAATTTACCCCACCCCAATAATAGATAACCCTTTTGAGATTCCTACAATAAAGTTTAGGAACAAATTTTTTTAGTATATATAAGCATATATTTGTACACCATAATATTTTTTGTCTATTGATTAAAACATAACAAAGAATGAATATTATATCTATGTAACTAACCTATCATCTAAATATATGATTGTAATAAAAATGACAAGTTTCACAAATCACAAGATCAGTTATTTCATCATAAACCAAAAGAACAAAAAGTGACATCAGTACTTGAATCACAAAGATGAAACACTATAATGGAAAAAAAATTGCTTTCTAACATCATCTAAATATATTTCCTCGTAAAAAAAAAGTCTGACTCACTAATAATATCTTTATTTCTTTATACTGATAAATACTGCACTAATTGAAGCCCTAATTTTCAGAGACATTGCCCAGTCTGAAACTGAATAGCTTGAAATAGAAATGTTTTTGACAATTAAACTGTACTTACATTTAAACTGCATGCTTATGCTAAACTGAATTGTTTGAAATGGAACTGTTTTTGACATTGAAACTGAACTTACACTAAACTGAATTGTTTGAAATGGAACTGTACTTATGCTAAATGGAATTGTTGAATATAGAACTGTTTTTATATTTAACTGTGTGTAAACAAAACCAGTACTTATACTAAACTGAATTAGTTTAATTAAATCTGTTTGAATAAACTGAATAACTTGAAATAGAAATGTTTTAACAATTAAACTGTGTACTCATGCTAAACTGAATTGTTTGAAATAGAACTGACTATTTCCATAAAAATGGATTTAGCATTAAATAACCTACAAGGGTTGATATGCCATAAAACCCAAACAACCAAACAACTTTTCAGCCATTATTTAGCCATCATTATTATTTAAATGCAAAAAAGTCCTCAGCCAGATCAAGAAACAAATGACCCAGAACCATTACACATATATGTTATTCCTCTCCCAAGTCCTACACACTTAGCACAATGTTTCTGAAGGAGAAATTTTTTTTTTAAAAAGGAGATAATTCTTTCTTGGTATAGGACACCAAACTTTTCAGCACCATCCCTCAAATAAACTTCAGATTGTCCCATTAAATTAATTATATTTGAGAAAAATTCTATATATTCATCCCATCATTGTAACCCAAAAATACCAAGACTAAATCCTAAAATTTATCTAATTTCTGAAAGTTAAATTAAATGATGATGCCTAGAGGAGTCAGTACAAATTTGAAAAGAAATTATGGAGCCAGTCTCAACACTTTTTATCAGCAGTTTTACAAGTGCAGCCCTGTCAATATTCACCAGACCTAGCTTGATGCAACTTGTTTTCTAAAATATATTCAAACATAAAGCAGGTGTTCGTGGTGTAATGGTTATCATCGTAGGAAATGGACACGGCAACTCAAGTTCAAATCCTGGACGAGACTGATTGCATTTCACATAGCACTAATACCCTTGGGAAAGGTATGAATCCAATTATTCTCCCTCCAGCTATGGGCAAATAGTAGGACAGACTGTGTTCTTCAGCCTTGGTGAGGCAACTAGTCTAGGAGAAGGAAAACTCTGAATTCAAACCTGTTAAACTCCGCTTAAAAAATTGACCTTGTGTCATATCCTGCCCAAGCGGAGGGGGTGGTAAATATGATAAAGCAGTCTTAACATTTCAGATAAAAAGGTAAATCTGTTATTACTTAATTATCCAGTTAAAATAAAACATGTTCAAGATTTATGGGTAAATAAAGTGTATACAATTCCTTTAAGAAATCCTATATAAAGTAAAGTTGGCAACCATAGTCGAGGGCAACCCGAAGGCTCCCTTTTCAAAAGCTACAACACCGAGGTCTAGGGGAGGGCACTGCTCCATTCCCTGGATTGGTCCACTTTACCCTTGATCTTTACCTTATAGTGTGTAGAGCAAGGTGGCATCAAGTACCATTTTTTGAATCTTTGGTATAACTCGACCGGGGGATTGAACTCCAGTCTCCCAGACCATTGGCAAACACTCTAACCATTATGCCAATGGCAAAAGATACAAACACTTACTACACTAATAAAATATTGTGCATATGCTACCAGCACTACTAAGTGACTTTTTCATGTAGAGTGATGCATTTATAACCCTCAGTATATAGATAGCCTCTTTAAAAAATATGACATCAATCACCTCTTCAACTACATTATCCCAAATATATATGAATTGAAGAGCTGAAACTGATGATTATCTGAATGTGCCAAGTCAGGATTACGTTGTGGATATAAAACATCCAAACTATAATACATACACACCAAAACTTATGTTCTTCAGTCAGTTGCTTCAAGGCTCAAGATAACACTTTGATATCCCAATTTCTTTTGGATCATTTCATGAACCAATGTCTTCAGAAGATCAAGGTCCACTGTCATATCACAAAGTTTGCACTGTCTTTCATATTGAATCTAAGTGTCAACATGCATGATTTTGTCTTCTATTCTATTAATTTGAAAGTCATTCATGATGTAATGGTTCTCAGTGTCAGAGAAAATGGATGAATCAACCCAAATTCAAATCCTTTATGAGGCTGTTTACATTTCATACCTTTCCCAAGGTATGAAGCCAACTATTCCCCCTCCAGTTATGGGTAAACAGTCAGGCAGACTGGGCTCTTTAACCTTGGTATAGCAACTAGTCAAGTAGAAGAAAAACTGTGAATTCAAACCAGTTAAACTTTGCTTAAAACTTAACTTTGTCTTACATCCTATTTGTGGTGAAAGGGCTGGGTAAATATATATATCAGAGTGATATCAGCTCATTACATGTTCACCAGATACATGGGGAATTTCAACACATAAAAATTTTATTCTACCTTATTTTTCTACTGTTTTATAGTGGCAGTCAGGAATTCACTTGAGCATCTACAAATTATGAAATTTGTTACAAGTAGAATTGCTACCCCTACCAGTTGGTTTGGAGTTACAACTTCTGTAATGTTTAAATTCCAGTTCATTTATACCTATCTGCACCTTATCTTTTGGACATCTCTCATATTATGTTGTATTCAACAGTTATAATTATTTAATGTTAATCCCAATGTTTCTCTTGATATTAGAATAAATCAAAGTACTCATCTGACATCTTTTCATTTTGATTTATTGCACAAGAAAAGCAGGAAATAAGATAATTGAAAAATAATTCAATTTGTGTTATTTCCATAATTTTAAACTTGAAGGTACTTTAATTTTTTCTATTGTTATACTATGGTACATCAAAAGTTTTGTAAAATTTTGGTAACAAGGGGTACAATTTGGCAGTTCCTGTTTGGTTTCTATGTTTAATGGCACATCAACATTTATTGGTTATTTGATGTCAAAGCCATCTAAAATTAGTTAGTAAAACTAGTATACTATAACAGGGCTCTATTGAAAAAGTTACTCCCTGAGCAGGCATTTTCACAACTAGAGAATTCTACTAAGGAAGGTAATTACATATACAAGAAACAAGAGTAGATAGCAATATAATCCAAGAAAGAAAACTCTCAGTTGATCAGTAAGCACATATATATATATTATATATATATATATTATATATATAGATATATATATACTTATATATAGCTGGCCGACTGTTGTTGATGGCAACCCAAAGGCTCCCTTTTCAATAGCTACGACACTGAGGTCTAGAGAAGGGCACAACTCTTTTTTTCCTGGATTGCTCTACTTACCCTTGATCTGTAACATAATGCTGTGTTAAGCTGGGTGACATCAAGTACCATTTTTTGACTCTTTGGTATGACTCAACCTGGGATTGAACTCCAGTTTCCCTAGCCATTGGCAAACACTCTAACCATTATGCCAATGGGCCAGTATATATATATATATATATATATATATATATATATATATATATATATATATAATTATATATATATATATATATATATATATATATATATATATATATATATATATAACATTCTTCTTCCTTTAATTGGGTAGCGTTCTTGATACTTTAATGGTTTACGAATTCCTCATAGGGATCGTTTAGGTAACTCTGTATCTCAGCATTACACAGTGAGATATAGTCTCCAAGTTTGATGAAGGAGTCAGAATCTTGGCGTTTGTAATTGCTTGTGGATTATTATTACTACTGGATTCATGTCTGTCAATAGTATTAGTTTAATAAATGAATTTAGAATTGTCCATATCTTTTCTTTCCATTGTTTGTTCACTCTGGGATAAGTTTCCTACTGGGGCCAAATCCCTTCCAGATATGGTAGATTCATTTTCATCAGTGAATCTCACATGAGCATATTGGGGGGGGGTTACGTTACTTCCAGTAACTATACTTCATCTATCAATGGTTTGTACTTATTGATAAAAATTTGGCAACATAAACAGACAGGACCTGGTGTAGCTAACCAAGAAGGTAAGGAATGACCACTAGGTGTCTGCTGTTGACAAGAAAAATGTCTTTCATTGAGTGTGGCATTGTTTGTAGTACAAAGAAGAGATCTCATAGAGTGCAATACCTCAGGTAGTACAGTTTCATACATAGACAGCTTAAGATTCAATAAAGCCTAGGTTAATGAGATGTATTTCCAGATAATCTATTATACCGTTCACGTTGATGATCTCCTGGACGATTATATGGTGTTGTCCAGCGAGAAGCTGTACAAAGATTGGTGAGGGATTCACATATATCCTTTGTTATGAATGATGTTTCTCTATAAGAATGGGTATATGTGGGCATGCCAGATACTATAAATATCTAACATCTAATTATCAAGCCTGTAATCATGTTCAGACATGGGAAGGTGAAAGGAAAACGTAAGTACTTGTCTATCACTGTCAGTAAATACCAGTACTTTGAAGTAGAAGGAAGGTATCCTTTAGAGTTAACAATGAGTCATTCTATTGGTTGTGTTGCTTTGATCAGGTGGGCTAATGTAGAGAAGCATGGTTTCAAGCTCATACAGTACATCTTGTACACACTCTTCTAACATCTTCAATAGAGTATGGAAGATATCTGATGTTAAGAAAGTGGGCCTATCTTGTAATGCCAGGATGATAGAGATTCTCATGTATTTCCAGTAATTTATCTCTGTTAATAAGTGCACTGCATAGTGAAAGTGAAAGTACATCAGCTGGAATGTTATTTCTCTCCAGACCTGTACTTAACATTGTACTCATAACATCCTAATTCCATCTTCTTTGCCTCATCGACTGGGGTTGCAGAATACACCGACTACACCTCTGCACAGGGAGAAGACCTCCCCCAATGAGTGTCCTGGATATGACACTAAACAATCTGATGGTGAGGTTCCAGTAATGCTGGAGCTTTGGGGAATGCAGAGTATCACTCTGGCCCGGAGTGGTAGCACCTGATAGGATCCTATCTATGAATCAAATAGAACTAAACTGCATAGTTTTAAGTAGAACTGCTTTTGACATTGAAATTGTACTTACACTAAACTGAATTGTTTGAATTAGAACTGTTTGACTAAACTGAATAGCTTGAAATAGAAATGTTTTTGACAATTAAACTGTGTACTTATGCTAAACTGAATTGTTAGAAATAGTACTGTTTATTTGTATAAAAATGGATTTGGCATTAAATAACCTACAAAGGTTGATATGCTATAAAACCCAAATAAACCAAACCAAACTAAACCTTCTTCAATCTTTCAATTTTGCGGTTTTTGTTCTTACCATGCATTTCAGTATTAAACATGAAATTAACTACTTGCTGATCTGTGACTATAGCAAAGCATCGTGCAGAAAAGTAATGTGACCACTTTTTCTCTGCTTCAATTATAGCATCAGCCTCTTTTGCACAGAAGGATACTTTTGTTGTTTTAGTTAGTATTTGTGAGAAGAATGCAACTGGCTGGTTCGCTTGATTCAAAGAAGCAATAAAAGCAGTATCAAAAGTATCAGTTTCAACTATCTTCTCATCAACAGAGTGTAATAAAGCTTTTTCAATTTCTTCCTTGAAGTCTTTGAAAGCTTTCCTTGACTCTAGATTGAGGGGGAATAAATCAGCTACTACTAAGGGTCTAATCTTGTAGAAGAAGTTGGGTATCAACAAAGGGAATTAATAATCCAAGTACTCAAAGCAGTGAAGCTCTGTCTTTGGCTGGCAGTTCTCTTGATAGCTGTAGATCTTCTGCATCGCATCTCTTAGTATATCTTGTGTTATGTTTTCAAGAGGATAGATTTTTCCTCATTAGAGGTGATATCATGATGTTTAGCAATCTTCTAAAACTTTGAAAAGTCCTCATCATATTCTCACTGATTAATCTAAACAACAACTATGTTGTCTACATCGGCATACACACACTTGAGGTTATTTTTTTTTTATCATCTTAATAAATTATCCTTTGGAAACATGCAACTCCATTAATAACTCCAAAAGGAATTCAATGGAATTGGTAGAGTTTACTATTGGCTTCAAATGCTGTTAATGGTTTATCTTCTTGTCTGATTGGTATCTGGAGATAGGCATTTTTCAAATCCAGTGAGTTATAAATTGCATATTTTGATATTTCATCTGCCATATCATCCATTCTTGGTAATGAATAAGCGTCTTGTCTGTTCTTCTATAATCAACTATGAGTCTTTTCTTTTGACGCTCTTTTGCTACAAATAATACCTGAGCCATCCATGGAAATATACTCTCCTCAATTACACCCTCCCAGATCACAGTATCAATTTCAGTCTGTAAGAAACACTTGTAATCCTCTCCAAATCTTTTAGATTTACTCGTAATAGGTTTACAGTCTGGATCAATGCTGGAGAACAGAGGAGGTGTATCTACTGAAGCAGAGGATACACTAAAGGATGGCTGGTTAGTTGTTTTGTTTTACAGTGTATCAACCCTTTTCAGGCCATTTAATGCTGAATTAAATGTTAAACAATTCGGTTTAGCATAAGTACACAGTTTAGTTCTATTTAAAAGCAGTTCTATTTCAAACAATTCAGTTTAGCATAAGTACGCAGTTTAAATGTCAAAACAGTCCTATTTCAACCAATTCAGTTTAGCATAAGTACACAGTTTTGTTCTATTTGACCCTTAGATTGGACCCTATCAGGTGCTACCACTCCGGGCCAGACTGGACTGGGAGCAATGGCAACAAAGGAGTACTCCACATTCTCCAAAGCTCCAGTATTATAGAAGCCTCACCATCAGATACTTTAGTGTCATATCCAGGACACTCATTAGAGGTTCTTACCCCTCTGCAGAGGTGCAGTCAGTGTATTCTGCAGCCCCAGCTGACTAGGCAAGAGAATAGAGGAGGTGTGTCCACTGAAGTAGAGGATATACTACAGGTGGTAGGATGAGAAATTTTTAAATCCTTCTTAGAACCACCTCAAGCAAAAGATGCACTAGATTGTAGGAACGTAAAGTCTTGGCTAAAAATAATATTATAACAAAGTTTGGATAGTGTCAAGAGTTTTACATTATCACTCATTTTTGTAAGTTTATATCCACTGTACACTATATACTGAAGCATAAAGTGATGATGATGGTACGGATGCATTACCAGTTGCAGGTTTCATCTATAGTATGTATTTCAGCCTCAAAATTCACAGTTTTGGGCCAACCTTATTAAGGTTCTTGCAACCCAATAAAAATCCCTTGAACCATCTGTGCTTTCTACCTTTTGCTCAAGAAATATTTTTGCTTGCTTCAGTGGCTCAGTTCAAACTCATAAAGCATAAGTTCCTAAATTAGATTATGTTACACATTCATCTGTGCAGCTTTCAAATTACACACAAAGTGAAGCAATGCATGTCTCAGTGCATCAACTACGATGAAACTACCAACCACAGTGGATATTTTCCCTTGTTTTAATAATGTGATATATATGCTGCAAACTTATACATACCAAAACATGGCAAAATTTTTTACTAATCATAGTCATTGAATAATAATTCAAAAAAGAGTTATTCCCATGATTTTCAATGGTCTACCATATAAAGAGGTGCCCGTGGTGTAGTCGTTATCGTCGTAGGAAATGGACATGGCGACACGAGTTCAAATCCTGGACGAGACTGATTGCATTTCACATAGCACTAATACCCTTGGGAAAGGTATGAATCCAATTATTCTCCCTCCAGCTATGGGTAAATAGTAGGACAGACTAGGTTCTTCAGCCTTAGTTAGGCAACTAGTCTAGGAGAAGGAAAACTCTGAATTCAAACCTGTTAAACTCCGCTTAAAAATTGACCTTGTGTCATATCCTGCCCGAGCGGAGGGGTTGGTAAATAGTACCATATAAAGAAACTTGCAAGTTCTTTAATTATTTCTATAGTTGACTTTGTACTGAAATTTCTGTCATTTTTTTTTAATTCTTTGTTTAATGACTTATCAACCTTTGTGGGCTATTTAATATCAAAGCCATCCTTGTAGAAGAATAGTAGTGATACTATTTAACCCATAGCTGGGATGATAAGGGAGTTCAAAACCTTTTCCCAAGGGTGTTAGTTGGAAAGAGAATGTGATAGTGCAGGTGGAGTTTGAACTCGCTTACTCTGAGGCCACTTTAACAAACGCACCACATGGACTCCCTCCATTTTCATTGTAGGTGCCCGTAACTCAGGTATTGAAGGTCACTTTTTTGTCAGTTTTGTTTTTTTACTGTACCTGATTTGCATTTGGAAACTAATCATTTTGCAAAAAAGTTTTTACTTCAAAATTCTTATTTTAATTAATGTGTTTGTCCTCAGAACAAAATTCTTTACTGATTATATTACAAATTCATGACAAGAATAATTCAAAACTTTAAAGCATAAAGGTCAAGTGTAACTCATTTTTTAAAAATTCCCGTTTATGATTCCTATTTAATTAACCCTTTTGTAGGCAGAGTGACATTTTTATCTTTTTATGCAGTAGTAAGGCATTTTTTTCAGTTGGCTGTTTGTTGACCAATTCAATGTTAATGGGTTGAAATATTGTTATGAGGCTCCACTGCATGAACTACAGTGGAATTCCTGTTTTACATGTCATATAATATGACACTCAATTGCTGAAGAAATTATCATGTTTTGCTTGTTTGTTTATATATATATATATATATATATATATATATATATATATATATTAAAACAAGCCCATATATGTATATGTATATATAAATTGACTCTATTTAGTAAATTTTCAGAAAATAACTCACCCACTCTTCAAAGACTAAAAATTATCTGCCTGCTAAAGGGTCTGTAGGAATTATATCCCTTGTTTTCCAATGGTCCCTGAGTAGCATTTAAAAGAAACACCCATAAAAAGGAAATCAATTCAGTCCTACCTCAATAACCAGATGTGTGCACGAGTGTATGCGTTTCCCCGATGGAGAGGTTTTTGAACCCCAACAAACCTAATTTGTAGTGAAGTAGCCAATAGTATAGATGACTCGAACATTGTCTTCATACATTTACCATATCTGAGTACCATAATTCACTGCTTTAATTATTTGAGTACAGAAGGAAAACAAATCAGACACTTGTAACAAGAATGTATTGTTATATTAAGACCTTGAATAAGTTCTCGTTGATTTTTCATAAAAGTAATGTTATATTTTCAAAAATTTCTAAGGAACATGTCACTGGAAGAATTGTTCATTGTTGGTCACTACTTTTTCCCATCTTTCTGGTGGCATTTGAATTCCTCGTCGGCAAAGCAAGACATCTTTTGAGGCTAACTACAAGTCGACCCATTATTTAACACCATTATAAGAATGAAAGTGCTGCTCAGCCAGACCATGTGCCATTGATCAGAACAAGTGATAATTGGAAAGGGCAATGTCTGGTGAATACGATGGTCAGACTTCCATTTAAGCATATCCAAGTATGTTTTCACCCATTTTGCAAAATGTGACGTTTTGTTGTCATGTTGCAAAATCACCATCATGTCTCTGCTCGTATAGGAGCCATTTTTTTTTTGATACTCAGCTTAAACACATCAATCATAGTTGATAGTGATATCCCATGATGGTTTCAGTTGGTTTGAGCCGTTTATGATAAACTATACCTAGCTGATCCCACCAAATATGGAACAGAAGATTTGAACGATGGATATTCAGCTTTGCCACCAATGTTGATGCATGGCCAGGCTTACCCAACAATCTTCTACACTTAGCGTAATTGTAGTGTATCCACTTTTCATTGCCAGTCATGATACAAGGGCAAAAAACCTTTCCTTTTCTGCTGTTGAAGCTGCTGTTCATACGTGATAAGACCCCATTTGACATCTCTCTGCTTTAACTCATACAGCACCCAATGTCCTTGCTTTTTGATATATCCTGAGGTGGCAATAATATAAGGATAATCAAGAGATAGTATTCCGTGAAAGAAATTAAAGGAAATAATATGTACTATAGGTTTGAATAAATAAAGAAGAAGTTTATTGTAATATTTACAGAGAGAGAGTGTGTAGTTCTTTATGTGTTCTGTCCAGGGTGTCTCTCCGTGTTTCTCTGTCCGGTGACCGGTGACATGGTCCCTTATTTAAACTGTTCCGGTGGTGATTACATGTCTCACCATAATACTTTTGAATCATTCCTACTCCTTACAAACATTTCAAAATTGTTGTGTAATCAGCTTCTAATGATTCTGCAAGTTCAGCTTGTGCCTGATATAAGTCTTCATGGAGTAATGCCTCCAACTCTTCGTCATTTTTTCGGTCCGTCAAAGCATTCTTTATCTTCAACATTTAAATCATTATTTTTGAAGCATCTAAACTAATCTTTGTATGTTATTTCTGACAGAGAATGGTTGGCATAAGTCTCAACAAGAGTTCTGTGTGCTTCAGCTGCAGATTTCTTTTGAATAAAGTAATTAAAGTAAAGTTTGCGACCGTAGTCGAGGGTGACCAGAAGGCTCCCCTTTCAATAGATACTACACTGAAGTGTAGGGAAGGGTACTACTCCTTTCCCAGTTGAATAAAGTAGTGCAGTAAAATTCCCCACAAATACACTTTCTTTGGCACGAAATCTGATATGTTTAACACTATGAAAAACAAAGTATTTTACACTTCAGCAAAATGACATTCACTGAATTTCAAGCTTGCTTGTTGGTAATTCCTTATAGATGCGTTGCCATCTAAAACTACACACACGCAGTTTTGGTAAAACTGTCCATTGGAAAACAGCGAGAACTTATTCCAGATCCAAATAGTTTAATATTTTCTTATGTATGATAATAGAAGATACAATTCACAATGAATTAACAACATATTTTATTGCCTCAGCAAACTTACGAGAACAAATACAAGAACTCCTTACGAGTTTTGTATATAGAAGTAGCATTTATTTTTTGATGATTTTATTCACAATCTCTTCACATTTTCTCCTCTGAATTATAAGTAGCACCAAGTAATCTCCTTTGACCTGAGAGATGTCATGAAGCTTAACACCCTGATATGTTATAGAAAGCATCCATCTCCTCTAAATAAGTTACATGGTTCATTTCCAGAAAATCATATAAATAAACATTAAGCTTATCATGAAATAAACATTGGTCCAAACCATTAAGAATCAAAAAGGAACAAGCCCCTTTTTTAATTATACACTCTCCTGTACTAAGTAGAAATAAAGAATACATGCTTCCACTATCTCGCCAACCATATGTTCGTGTCTTACCATTTCGCTCTCTCACATGGGCCCTAAATAACAAAACAACAACACAGTATCAGAAATGGGATGAAAAAAAACACTTACCAATGAAGTTAGCAGCTCCCTTCACTGCAAACTGCTATTTTGTTTAGTAAGGTTCTCATATCATAAACTAATGTCACCCAGCCATAGTAACTGATAAACAGAGTACAAGCATGACTAACAAATTTACACCACCAACTATGGACTGGGCCAGCTCCAGAGATATTCTCAAAAGGTTTAAAATGTTTGAACAAAAGGGTGAACTTATATTTAAGGGGTTACTCAGTGAAATAGGTGAAGGAAGTCAGACACATGTTGTGACAAGAGACTGGAAATATACAACACAGCTACCTTCAGCAATAACAAAAACAAACTAAGGATAGAACATGTTCTAAAAAAACTTGAACCTTTCAGTAAACCTAAGGGCAACAAAATTCTCATCAGGCATGAACTGAGAGTCCTTGAACAAGGAAGCATGGTAGTAAAGGAATTTGTCACAAAGGCAAAACAATTGGTCAAAGAGTCAAGATATCCAGGTACAATTAAAGATGATATAATGTGGGATACATTAGTGTATGACGTAGTGTCTAAGTCCTCAAAGATGCTATCAAAATTGGGGACGACCTCACCTTCAAGCAACATAGTAAAAACAGAAGAATGATCCAATTTGCAGGCTATATCCATAAGCCTCAGGGGAAAGACCAGCATCAATGAAGTATCTATTGAAAGAAATCAGAGCGGAGAAACACAGCCCGACCCGAGACAAAAACTATAGACACACAGGACAGCAAAACATCAAAGAAACAAAAGTCAAGGAATGGATACAGAGGCTACCTCTAAAACAATGATCAGTGCTCAGCAAATTCAGCACAGTGCAGATACTGTGTGGGGGACAGAACAGTACATGTGAGTGAGAAGAAAAAACATATCAGAAGAAAATCTCAAACGTGCATCAGTTACAATATTCAGTATCCAGATACCTCAACTCAAACAACAAAATCCACTTAGTCGCCAGATACCCGGATATCTCAATAAATAATTGCCACAAACTAAAAATCAAGGTAGACATCGATACAGACCAAATGCAGCAACTAACCATCAGGCCAAAAATCAAGAATATCATCATCCTGAGGGCTTACGAGGGATCAAATATCACCAAAATTAAGGAGATCAACCTCAAGATAACATACAAGAACAGGTCCATAACAAGATTCAACACAGTAAAAGCACCACCAAAATGTCCTTCTATTCTTGGCTGGATAATCTCTATCAGCATGGATGAAATAAGAATACAGGGAACACCAAGGCCTGGAACACAAACCAGAAGGGGACTAACAGAAAAATACAAAACCTGCTTCAACAAAATAAAACTGATTGAAAAACCTATGCCAGTAATACATTCCCCCAGATCAATCCTAATACACATTTTCTCACTCTACAAGGCAAAGTTAGAAAATGTGGAAGAGGAGGACATCATAAGAAAAAATACTTCAGTCAACTTGACATGAAAGGAGATTAGCATCAGGAATTAGACCCTCAATCTACTACACATCTTCAATACACATTTTGGAAGATACAGATTTAAATGCCTGCCATTTGGACTAACAGTATCCCAGTAGATTTTCCAATGCAAGCTTGATCCAATCTTTGCTGGAATCAGAAATGTGACCAGGATAGTGGGCAATATCCTGGTAACAGAAACAACAATAGAGGAATATGACATAGCTATGACTAATATCATGAAAAGAGCTAAAGACAATAACATAAGCTTCAATGACAAAAAACTCCAATATAAGCAAAAGGAAGTCAACTTCTTCAGTCATACCATTATAAAACAAGAGATATCTCCCACAGAAAATAGATTTCTATCTATCAGTGATATCCATCTCCCAAAGATCTGCACACATTCCTAGGTGTGATTGCAACATTTAAATAGATATTTAGCTAAACTAGCAAAATTGATTGCATCACTCAGAGAACTGGTAAAAAAGAATATGCACTTTTAGTAGACGTCACACCATCAAGAAGCCCAAGAAATCATAAAAAGGAGATATGCTAGGTGCACATAATCAGCTAATTCAACACTGACCCCAATACAACAATCCTCCTGTGTGATACCAGCACACTAGTCATAGAATCATGGATGTGACAGATTGACCAAAAAGGCACAGAAAAAAATTGTAAGTATGGCTTTAAGCTGGCTCATCCCAACAGAGTCAAGATACTCAAACATAGAAAGAGAATGCCTGGCAATAACATATGGCCCGCAGAAATTTGAATATTTTATATTTGGGTGAAGGGTAACAGTGGAAACAGACCACTCACAGATAGAACAACTTTTTTAAAAATCTTGGCCAAGACCTCATCAAGATTCTGTTTCATCATCAAATGCCTAAGAGTCGACATTCAAGTCAAATACAGGCCAGAAGAAAAAACTAACCCAGTTGCAGATGCCTTGTGAAAAATCTGTATTACAAAGTGAAGCATTAAAATATGCATTAAAAAGTGAAGCATTAAAAATATGCATTAAATCTGCATTAAAAAGTGAAGCACGACAAGAACAACACAACATCAATTTCATAATAACAAACATAAAACGAATAGAAATAATTGATAAAGGAAGCAGCCAGAGCTACTGAAAAACTCAATATATCAAAGAGGGCCAGAATACAGAAAACAATTCCCAACAGCATTTTGGGAATACTAGACCTTCAGGTATAAGTTTGTGCTGGAAAAGAGTTTAGTTCTCAAGGGAGACAGGATTATCATCCCAGAAATACTTAGACATCCAGTTCAAGAAATAATAAACACGGGGCATCAAGAGGAGACAAAATTCATAACTCTGGCCAGAGAATTGATATTCTGGCCAGAAATAAATAAGAGCATCAGAAACATGTTAAAGATATGTACCAAATGCACTAAATACCAATCAGTACAACCCAACTTGCAAATGATGCAGTCCAACCTCCCTACAAACCCATGGGAGATAATAAGCACAGATATTTTTGAATAAAATATATGCAAATACCTACTAATAGAAGACTCTACTCAAGATTCTCCATCGTCAAACAACTCCGGGACACATCAGCCAATACAGTATGCTAGGAAGTTACCCACATTCTAACAGAATATGGATAATCCTCAATAATCATGGCTGACTGCAGCCCACAGTACATATGCGAAATGTTCAAGAGGAAATGCCACAATTCCAGCATAACAATAAAAACCAGCTCACCATACCACCATCAGGCAAACAGACTAGCTGAAAGAACTGTAGGTACAATCAAGGCCCCATTGAAGAAGGCCTACAAACAAAGGAAATCCCCATACATAACACTATGGATGTACATGACAGTTCCCATAAAAAATGACTTTTCATCAACATACGAGCTCCTATTTGGCAGAAAACCAAGAACAATACTGCCCAACAACCAAGAGAGCCCTGCAATCACTCCAACTTGAAAAAGAATCATACCAAGAAAAAAAACAAATACAACCAGGACAATTAGAGGAATTTCAACCGGGGAAATGAGGTATTGGACATATGGGGCCCGTCTTTGTTAAGGGACATAATAAACAACTTCTTTTCAATTGCTACTTCACCAAGGTGTAAAGGAGGGTGCTACTCCATTCCCTGGATTGTTCCACTTTACCATTGATCCTTACCTTATAATGCTGAGTGTTAAGCAAGGTGGTATCAAGTACCATTTTTTTGAGTCTTTGGTATGACTCGACCTGGGATCGAACCCCAGTCTCCCAGACCATATGTGAACACTCTACTCACTAGGCCAATGGGACTATACTTAGTAGACCCAAACTCACCAGAAAACCAAGAACATACTCGGTCAACATTTAGTGCAAGTTAAACCAAAAGATGAGGGAACACCTCATTCTCATAAGTTTGCTCAGACAATGAAATATGTTGTTAATTCATTGTTCACATCTCCTGATTCCACACTTCCACACAAGTCTCAAATAACAATATTACAACAAAGATATTAATAAAATTATCATACTTGTTTGTTAATCAAATGTTGATTATCAACAGAGATGCTTTCTTGAGTTGATTTCATTATTTTCTTTTTATCCTAGTTTTGGTTTATGTTTCTATATTAGTCTCAGCTATTTTCTGTTATAAATTCCTTACAATATCTTTGCTTCTTTTATTTCCAAAAGTTTTTGTTTTTTAGTCTTTCCCTTATCGATCATCTTGAAATTAAACCATTAAAATATCAGTTTCTCTTAATTTCAAAGTTTTTATTTAATTTTAATTATATCTTGTGCAAGTAAAAAATTGAATAATGTCAGCTTATCAATAGTTAGTATTTTAGAATATTAAGATATCTTTTATGTCTTGTTCACATAAAATTAGGCAGTTGTTAAAGTAAAGAAAGCAGATATAAACAAATCAATTGATTTATCAAAAGCAATTCATAATAAATGATTCTTTAGGCCTGTTATCCTCATGCCAGAATGAATATTAATAAGATCTATTAAAAAAATCAAACAGAAAAACATTTCTATCAAGTTTTTACACAGTGGCTGCTGTTTTTTGTCGTATATTAACAGCAGATAATCTATGAACCTGTAACAACCACTATCTCCATTGTATTGAGAATTTTTATGATTAGAAATAACATTCAGCACAAATGCTGTGATGCTTTAATTTACTGAATAAAGTAATTTGCAACTAAATGATAATTTTGTGTGACCACTGATAAAAATCTTGTAATGATGTACCATTTTTGCTAGATGACATTCATATGCATTGAGAATTTTTATAGTTGGTTGGTTAGATTTTATGACATATCAACTTTTATAGGTTATTAAATGCCAAATCCATTTTTAAACAAATAATCAGCTCAAATTAAAACAATTCAGTTCAGCATAACTATACAGTTTAGTTCTATTTAACCTATAGATAGGGTCCTGTCAGGTGCTACCATTCCGAGCCAGAGCGGACCTGGGAGCAATGGCAATGATGGGGTGCTCTGCATTCCCCAAAGCCCCAGCATCACTGGAACCTCACCATAAGATTGTTTAGTGTCATATCCAGGACACTCGTTGGAGGAGTCTTACCCCTCTGCAGAGATGCAGTCAGTGTATTCTACAGCTACAGCTGACTGGGCAACAGATTTCTATGAATTCTTAAGAAATTTCAACTCTGATAATTATTAAATGAAAGTAATAATAACTCATTAATAAAAGTAATGAGTTTATGAAAATCTATTTTAATTATTTTAAAATGATCATGTAAAACATATCCCCTATGAACGGTTGTTGGTTGGTTGGGTTTTATGGTATATCAACCTTTTTAGGTTATTCAATGCCAAATCCATTCCTGGGAACAATGGCAATGATAGGGTGCTCTGCATTCCCCAAAGCTCCAGCATCACTGGAACCTCAACATAAGATTGTTTAGTGTCATATTCAGTACACTTGTTGGAGGAGTCTTACGCCTCTGCAGAGGTGCAGTCGGTGTATTCTACAGCCCCATCTGACTGGGCAATATAGTAATAGATAATTATCTTGCACCACAATATGGTCACAGGTATTCTATTGGTTTACCATTTTCTTAAGCATGTTAATTAAAGCTATTTCATAAACTCTTGCTTTAGAAAGAAATCTAATCCATCACAAGAGGGAGACTCCCCATGGCATATTGGCTAACGTGCTGAGCTACAGCATTTTCATAAGTGAATTTGAACTCCATTCACACTATTATGCTCACTTTTAGATGAATACCTTTGAGAAAGGCATGAACTCCCTTATCCCCCCAACTATTTGTTAAATAGTACCACTACAGTTCTTTTACAAGGGTGGCTTTGACATTAAATAAACTGGGAAGATTGATATTTGTGTGTTTGTTTGTTTTGTTGATTAATGGCATATCAACCTACTTAGGTTATTTAATGCCAAATCCATCCATCTAGAAGAACAGTTGTGGTACTATTTAACACATAATTGGGAGGATAAGGGGGCTCATACATTTCCCAAGGGTATTTGCCTGAAAGTAAACATAATAGCTCGACTGAAGTTCAAACTCACTATGATTCCGCTGTCCAGCACTTTACCCATTATACCACAAGGAACCCCCCCCCCACGAAGGATTGATATGCTATTAAACAAAACCAAACTATATATGGGGGGGGTCTTAATGGTGTAACTAATGTGCTAGACTGCAACACCATAGTAAGTGAGTTCAAATTCCAGTGATTCAATCACATTTACTTTTGGACTAATACCCTCAGGAAAGGCTTGAACTCCCTTATTCTCCCAGCTATGGGTCATATAGTATCACTGCTATTTTTCTATAAAGATAGCTTTGGCATTAGATTACCCAAGAAAGTTGACATGCCATTAAACTTATAAACCAAAATCTTATCATTCTTAATGTAAATATAGTAACAAACTCCTCCAGGACAATCAAAAAATGCATTTAAGATCCAAAGCAGAAATTTACACAAGAGCTAATAAACAAAGTATGAAAAAAATAAGTTGACAAAACATCCAGAAAAGAATAAAGATGTCATGATAGCCCACTGGAAATCTTGTAATAATAATTTTGACTCCAGAAATGCATCTGATAAACAATAGAACACATTTTATGTAATTGACACTGCATAAAGAGTACCATAATTCATGAATATCAATTTATCGTCAGATTTTTAAAATATATCCACTTTTTTTCAAATATTATTTTCTGATGCAGTTATCATTGAGGAACAAAAAAAGTTTTGGTAAATAGGCCAGACGTTAGTCTTTTTACTAAAACGTTTTTTGAGATAAACTTGCTGATACATTGCACCATGACAAAGTACTCTGAGAAATAAATCTATATTTGAAGAAAAATCTATTACTAAAATTCTCATGTATATATATATATATATATATATATATATATATATATATATATATATATATATATATATATAAACCAGCATATCATAGCAAGAGTTTTATTGGAACAATACACTTACAATATTCTTAAAGAATAAAGTAATTTCCAATCCAATATGCAAGTGAATGGTGGATCTTCATTTACATTAAATGTCATTTTTTAATCATATAACTTCTTGATATATTGAAGATAACCATGAAATTCTCATGAGAATCCTTCACTCCTTCCTAAATAGAAGTATCAATATCATCATGGATTGCTGTTAACTATTAAATGCTAAGTAGGATCCTTCACTTTCTCCTAAATAGAAGCATTGATTTTATTATGGACTGCTGTTACCTTGAGAGACCAATAGGTTTTTTGTAGTCCATAAATTTTCAGTGAATTTCTATCTTGACTGATGTATGACAAATCTGAAGCAAAATGCAATAAAATTTATAAAACATTTCAATGCTCATTTAAATAAATTTGATAACTGTGATGTTCAGAAATAGTTTATTAAAGATCTTAAGATACAAAGTGCATTCAATCTGAACAAGTTTAATCTTGAAAGATATATTCAAAAATAAGATATAATTAAAAGATCACAATTTTTAATTGGCATTTCATATCTAAAATTTCCATTTAACTTTTTTTTAAAAGAACATCTTACTTATTGAAAAAGCCTTAAAATGGATCCAAAAAACTGAATAAGCTTTAAATCTAGCAAGGTCAACCTTTTTCAAGAAACAGGCTGTACTACTAAAAAAATTCAAGGTACCTCAACTATTTTAAAAGATCTTACACATAAGTATCTGCTATAGAAATAGGAAAAGTTGGGTTTTTTTTATCCTCTTCAGTTTAAAAATTTGAAGTATTTGGCAGGCCATTTAGTAAGCACCATGGTCCACAGTTTGTTTATGTTTGCTTTGAACAAAAAAAAACACACAAATTGGTGATGATTAAGCAGAAATTATATTTCAGTAAAGATGAATCTTGTAATTGTGGAGTTGTTTGCTGAATAATGTTGCTCCTACAATTTATGGTGGCTCATTATTGAAAAGCAAATGATGTAAACGACGCAGACAAAAGAACATTCAAAACATAGCAAAACAAACAAAAATAAATTTATATATCAACAAGTACATAAAAATGAAACATTACAAAACATTACAAATATTCTAATATAGCTTGTTAAATATTCCTCTGTGTGTGTGCGTGTGTACATGTAACTAACATGAATATTATGGTGAAAGACTAAATATTAAAAGTGTCCTGTAGACTATAAATGTATGTTGACTAGGTATTTCATGCAATATATCAATACACAGGAATATAGCAATGTATTCTAGAAGGACATGTTTTCTCCAATGTTGGTCGTTTGTCTCTTTCGGGATTTGACGAAATGTCTGGGGCCGAGCACCAGACTGGAACAAGTCCAGCTGAAAAAGCAGAATAAGAAAGAAAAAGGTAGCAGAGCATATAAACACCTATATTATGTATATTGAGTTGTGTGTCACTAGCTGGCAAAGCCAAGCTGTCTCTGGAAATCAAAATGTAAGGGAATGAGTTCTTGGGAGTCGAGAGTATATATATCTTATATATATATAATCCCTGTCATGTGATTGCCTCTAAACACACCATTTATTTTGCATTGGACAAAATCAAAGGTGTGGACGTAGTTGGGAGCATAAATCATGTGACTTTCCTGACCAATAGGTTCTTGAAACAAATTAGTTTACCTTAGTCCACCATCTTTGTTTCAGGGTGTCCTCGTGGTGTAATGGTTAAAGCGATGAACTGCGGAATCGTAGTACGCGAGTTCGTACTCCAGTCGCGCTATTACGTTCACTTTCGGGCAAATACCCTTGGGAAAGGTATGAACCCCCTTATTCTCCCTCCAGCTATGGGTAAATAGTAGGACGGACTAGGTTCTTCAGCCTTGGTGAGGCAACTAGTCTAGGAGAAGGAAAACTCTGAATTCAAACCTGTTAAACTCCGCTTAAAAATTGACCTTGTGTCATATCCTGCCCGAGCGGAGGGGTTGGTAAATAGTACCATCTTTGTTTCAGGAACAAGTGAATCAGTATCCTATTTTCTAAAATTTTCTTGTATCACAGTCATTTTAAAAATATAGGAGTGTAAAATAATATATCTAAGTCCTTGTAAGTTACACTGGGATTGCTAATATCATTTATTCACAGTTGTATAAAATTACTTCAGTGTAAATAAGATAATTTCTATAAAATTTAGAAATTTAAATTATGAGGGTTTAACTTCATTCATCAAAAAAGCTTTTGTTGTATATTGACCTCCGACCCGGCCGGGCTGTCAAAATAGGAAATGCACCTGTGTAAATAACAGGTGCATCCAGTCAAGGAATATCAGAATATAACCTTGACTGTGGACAGGTTGAATGAGTGCGATTTGTGACGCCCACAAGAAGAAGGTGGGCATTGAATTATTATATAACTCAGTGCACAGGAAATTCAATCAGTTTGGAGATCAGATGAGTTGGAGATAAGATGCGGTAGAGAAAACCAGCACCCAGAGAGGCTGGGCCCCAGGTCCCCGGTTGCACAGCCCAGGAGAACGGGAAAGAAACGCAGTTATGGCCAATAGAGTGGGGGTCAATATGTTGCAGTTATGTTCGGTCTCCAACTCCTTCTCACACACAACCCTTTCAAATAAAGTGAGAGATATATATTTCTAAGGAACTGTGTTGCTCGTCTTTATTGTGTCATTGTTATGATTCTGCATGCATATGTATTATGTGGCTATACAACAATTTCTAATTACATATATCACAAAATGGACAAACTTCAATTCAATATCTAAATTCTCCTGCCATCTTCTGTATCTCCAAAGTTAAAATAAAACAGTTAGATATTTCTTCATTTATCTCCAGTAAACAATATCAAAACATTAAATTTTAATTTCTTCAAAAAAAAATTTTTTTTAATTTCTTTTTAAATATCAAATTTATCAAAATAAAATGGAAAGCTGCTCATCCTTTTTTTATGTGCTAATAATCTGATACTTTGTTAGAAGAGGATCTGTGTTTCTCTGTAAAATTTTGCCCAGTCGGCTTGGGCTGTAGAATACACTGACTGCTTCTCTGCAGAGGGGTAAGACCCCTCCCCTAACAAGTGTTCTGGATATGACACTAAACAATCTGATAGTGAGGTTCCAGCAGTGCTGGAGCTTTGGGGAATGCGGAGTACCCCTTCATTGCCATTGCTCCCAGGTCCACTCTGGCCCGGAATGGTAGCACCTGATAGGGCCCTATCTATGGGTTAAATAGAACTAACAGCATACTTATGCTAAAATTAATTGTTTGAGTAAACTGAATAGCTTGAAATAGAAATGTTTTTGACAATTAAATTGTACTTACATTTAAACTGCGTGCTTATGCTTAACTGAATTATTTGAAATAGAACTGTTTTTCGACATTAAAACTGTATTTACACTTAACTGAATTGAATAGTTTGAAATGGAAATGTTTTTGACAAACTGTGTACTTATGCTAAACTAAATTGTTTGAAATAGAACAGATTATTTACATAAAAATGGATTTGGCATTAAATAACCTACAAAGGTTGATATGTCATAAAACCCAACAAACCAACCAACATCTCTGTAAAATTAATGACTAAAAAAGACATCTTTTTTAGCTTTTTCATCTAATTCATTCCATTAATTTACTTGGTTTAGAATTTCAGTGAATTAAATATTTTTAAAATTAAACAACAAAGGTCAAGAGAATAAATATTTTATTCTCATCATTTATAGTTTTCATTTTTTTGAAAGACAAAATAAATATTCAATGGATTTTCTCTTGGTAAATAATAGAAAAAAAATCTTATTTTAAATAGAACTGTTTAATTTGATATATATCAAATTGAAATCAAGGTTTTAAGGCCTTAAAATGACCAAATTGAAAGATAGTGTTTTTCGTTGCATCAACACAAATTGTCATGCAATACTGTATTTTGTTTTACCAATAAGACAGTTTTTGTAACATGCAACCAGTTAAATGAAGGGATATACTTTGAATTTCAAGTGCAGGCAAATAAAAGTTATTCTTTAGCTGCAAACAATTTCTATTGTGCAACTTTGAAAACTTTACACGAGTGTTTCTCAACATGAGCCCTCAGGCCCACAAGTAGATCCGAGAAATTTTCAAAATGGGCCTGGAGTTGACAGATTTTTTTCAGCAAATGTTCTACTTATAAAGAAACATAATTTATTGCAGATTGAAAAGAGAGAAGACTTATGCTTGAAGCTGAACCAAGGTTTAGAAGTTCAACTTGACAAGCTGATAGACACCAGGAGCAGTGTAATCATCAGTCAAGATTTATATTTTCTACTCCATTTTGCTTTTGTGAATCAAATGTATTTCCTGTTTACATGAAATTTCTATTTGTCTCTTCAGTTTGTTTGCTATCAATTAAATGCCATTTTCATTACAACCCTTTTTTTTACTCCAGAAAATCAGATAAATATTATGAGGAGTTAAACTGATTTTTGTATTTTCAGTTTTTCCGGCTGGAATACTCCAACCTCCATTTTACAGTAAGGGTTATCCAAAGTAAGTTTACTGCTTCTTATTATTTTTTCATGTGATAAATTGAAATGTGTGTGTGCTTGGTATATTTTGCTGAAGAATGAAGAAGCTTTTAATTAAATAATTTAAAACAATAACAACAATTTCTTTCATTAGTTGTCTAAATTTCTGAGACAAAGCTTGATTTTTATCATTAAGGGTTTTCGGACTATTGTCTTCATCTTTATTGTTATTTCCACAACGTTTTGGCCGATATGTCCTCTGGCCTTCTTCAGGTGTTTGTCGAACTCGGGAACCTACACAGAACTTTCAACTATGTCCTTTATTGAATCCAGGGGGGTGCCTGTTCTGATTCCGTTAGCCATAACCAAGTACAAGTGTTAAGTATTCCTGTATTGTTACTCGCCTGCAGTCAGGATTGAACCTGCAACCTCCAGATGATTGCCTCCTTAGAAGCTTAGGGAACCAACGCCTATAACCGTTATGCTATATGTCCAACATTTTCAATCCTGACTGCCGGCTTCCATTGTGTTTTTTTTGCCTGCATCATTCTCATTTGGCATGTGAGTTATTTTACTTTTTATGTCCTATGGACATCAATATTTTTAATGAAAGAAAATGGTTTCACACAAATAAGTAAGAACCAGATGATATCCAACATAAACTATTACTGATGACTACATATTATCTGGCACTTCTTGCAAATACACATGCTCAAGCCAGATCTCTGCTGTACAGCCTGGAGCAGGCAGCAAGAGAAATTAGTCTCTATGTGAACTCAGATAAAACACAGTTCCCATATTTTAATCAGGCTGCCATCTCCTTATTAAATACCAAGCCTCTGAAATTTAAAAACCAGTTCTATACCTTGGTTGCAATATCTCATCTACATATGGGAATCTGATCTCTTTGATAAAATAAAATGAGAATTCTTACAAGCTGTAGCTGTGTTAGTACTATTGTATTGTTGCACCACTTGGACTTGAATAGAGAGCCTCAAGAAAGGCTGGACAGGAAGTACACAAGGATGCTGCATGCTGTTTTGAACAAATCTGGGAAGCATCATCCTAACAAAATAGCAGCTGTAGGGCCATTTACCTCCAATCACACAAACCATCCAAATAAGATGAGTAAGACATGCTAGAAAAGCAAGAATGAATTCATGGGCTACATCCTCCAATTGTAACAGACTAGAACAAAATTATATTCATCAGCTCCATGTGGACACTAGATGCTGACAAGAAGACTTTCTAAGAATGATCACCAATAGGGATGAATGGAAAGAAAAAGTCAAGGGAATCTGTACTGTTGGCATACTATGAGAAGAAGAAGAAGAAGAAGAAGAAGAAGAAGAAGAAGAAGAAGAAGAAGAAGAAGGATGATGATGATGATGATGATGATGATGAGAACAACAACAACAACAACAACAACAACAACAACAAGAAGAAGAAGAACAAGAACAAGAAGTTATAAACTTAGAAATTCAGTGTTTTCAAGTTTCTATTCATATCAGTGCACTTGATTTTTCTCTTTTTAATTATAATCAAATGTTGAAAAATCTATTTTTGGCATGATGGGTAACACTAAGGGAAGGATAACTGCCAGTTACTACAAAGAAATTCAAAAAAAGCATCTTATTCCCTTCAACCAACAATCAGAAATGAATTCTCTAAACTCCCTACAGAATAATAAACTATTATAAATATTAAAAATTAGAAATGAGATTCCTCAAATATGAAATAATTGATCAGTTTTGATTTTTTCAAAGAAATGAAGCTAAGTAAAATGACTTCAGGAATTATATATTTTAGTAAAAAATATCTTGAGTTCGTCATTGATTTTTTGCAAAAGAGAGAAATGTCAAATACTTTGCATGTATCCCTTCTTTCTTTTTTAAATCAGTAGTGTATACTTAATATGAGTGGGTTTTTTTTTTCAAATTTATGAACAAGAAGATAAAATCTAGTGTTTATAAGATGTGTTTTTACCATATTTTTGTATATCTTCTATCACTACAGAAATTATGAATATTGCAGTTTGAGTACATTGTCAAAATTATGTGAATAAAAAGATATTTTTAATGTTCCTGTTTAGAATAAAAACAACTTTATTTTTAAAAGGCCACTTGAGTAGATAAAAAAAATTCTTGGTTGATTTTTTTCAAGTTTCCAATTATTCTATTTCATGCAAAACAGGAATCTAAATTTATCAACATTTGTCTAAAGAAAGTCTAGTCTATGAATTCAAAGAAAAGACAAAAAGAGAGTAGATATTACAATGTTGCACACAAGTGATAATCAATGATTAAATAAACCAGTCAGTACAAAAGAATTGAAAGTATTGTAAAAGCTAAGTCCAGTTCAACCCAATTAGAATACCTTGAATTTTCAGGCAAAAAAAATCAATTTAAAATACACAAGGTGAAAAAAACTTTAAACAGAGTGAATATTAATTCTGAATGGTCTTGGTGGGGAGAGGTTTATAGATTTGTGCACATTTATTAATTTTTTACCAGCTTTAGACTTACCCTGTAATCTGGTTTGGTTGGGGGGGGTTACATTTTTGGGGAGTGGGAGACATGAAAAGCCTTGTGGAGCACATTTTTTTCCAGGTTTGGTTTGAATTCAGAATTTTCCTTTTCCTAAACTGGCTGCTATGCCAAGGTTAAAGAGCCCAATCTACCCTTCAATTTATCCATAGCTGGAGGAAGAATAGTTGGATTCATACATTTCCTTTTGGTAATAGCACTATGTGAAATGCCAGCAGCCTCATTCAGGATTTGATCTTGGATAGCTGAATCGACTTTTTACACTAATAACCATTACACCACAAGTGCCCCACTACCAGATTTATGACTAGTTTAAAATAAAGTGAAAGAAATCCTTGGACATTTTCAAATATGCCCATAATCATCAACAAAGTAAGTGAAGGAATATTTGTTGCATTCCTTATAATAGATGAAAATGGATTTATAAGGATTTATAAGAGATGAAAATGGATTTATAAGGATTTATAAGAGATGAAAATTGATTTATAAGGATTTATAAGAGATGAAAATGGATTTATAAGGATTTGTAAGAGATGAAAATTGATTTATAAGGATTTATAAGAGATGAAAATGGATTTATAAGGATTTATAAGAGATGAAAATTGATTTATAAGGATTTATAAGAGATGAAAATGGATTTATAAGGATTTGTAAGAGATGAAAATTGATTTATAAGGATTTGTAAGAGATGAAAATTGATTTATAAGGATTTATAAGAGATAAAAATGGATTTATAAGGATTTATCATCATCATCATCATGTCGCGCCGCCAGCGCGGACATTCCTGACCCTCTCTCGCCATCTCTCCCTATCATTCATCGCCTCCGGCAGGTCTTCAAGGTTACATCCTATGTCCTCACATAGTTGCTGTATGTAAGTTCGGGCTGGTCGTCCTACTTTTGCACATCCATATGTGGGGTTCCATAGGAGTACATCGCTTATGAGCTCGTCCTTGCTTCTCCAGCAGTGTCTCGCGTGTCTGGTTCGTCTGACTTGTATAGTTTTCGTGATGGAGGGCAAGTGTCCGTATAGTTGGAGTCTCGTGGGGTGTTGTCGCCAGGACTTGTTTAATACTGCTCTCAACATTCTTGTGTAATTTCCGTCTAGTTTCCTCTCCAGCCGCTTCGTTAGCGTCCATGTGGTGCATCCATATAGCAGTATCGACACAACCGCTGCCTGGAAGAAACTGCGTTTCATTTTATCAGTTAGGTCCAACTTCCATATGATCGAGAGCCTATCGATAGCTGTCCATGCCTTCGTCAGTCGTGTGTCAATGTCTTTTTCGGTTGATGAGACGCTACTTCCTAGGTAGGTGAATTTGTTTACTAGTTTCAGAGAGGCTCCGTCTAGTGTGGCAATGTTGCCCGTTTGGTTGTAACACATATATTCAGTTTTGTTTGCATTGACATGGAGGCCAATGCCAGCTGCGGCTCGTTCCAGACTATGCAGTAGTGTCTCTGCTTGATTAGGCGTATTCGCTAGTAACGCCAAGTCATCAGTGTAGTCGGTGTCCGTGATTGTTTTTGCGGGGTACCTTTTGCTTCTTCTCTTAGTCAGCTCGAAGCCATTTTCTCTGATTTTGTCGATCGAAGTCCTAAGCACATAGTCTAGACAGATGATAAAGAGGTACGGGGCTAGTGTGTCTCCTTGTAGTACTCCTGCAACAATGTCGAAGTATTCCGTGTCTCCAAAGAAATGAAAATGGATTTATAAGGATTTATAAGAAATGAAAATTGATTTATAAGGATTTATAAGAAAGGAAAATGGATTTATAAAGATTTATAAGAGATGAAAATGGATTTATAAGGATTTATAAGAAATGAAAATGGATTTATAAGGATTTTGTTATGAACTTTTTTCACTCAAATTGATCTTCATTAGGATTTACTAATATATCATTCAACACTTTCCGGAACTCTAGTGTACTTAGTGCTGCGCAGACACTGGATACTATCAAGAGGATTTACCGATAGTGATGGCCAATAGAGAAAGAGAGAGAAAGTCAATGTAATCCATGCTGTCAACACGCCTTGATGATGATGAGTGGACTTTGTTATCATTTGAATTATTTGTAGCCAAGCTTTCTTTCATTAAAATGTTTGATAACTACTAATAGGTGTTTGATTTATTTATTTGGTTTGACAAGTAACAAACTAAAAAGACAACATAAACCCTTTTACTGTTTTGAAAGCTACGTGTGGCTCTCTCTATTTACAGTGACACATCTAAGAGTTACATGTTGCTCTCAAACTACATTCAAAATAAAGGATATCTTGGGAAAATGGTTTGGTTTGGTTTCTTTCTTTAATGGCATATCAACCTTTGCTGGTTATTTAATACCAAAGCCATCCTTCTAAAAGAACAGTAGTGGTACTATTTAACTAATAGCTGGGAGGATAAGGGTGTTCATATCTTTCTCAAGTGTATCTGTCAGAAAGTGAACGTAATAGCACAACTGGAGTTCAAACTCCCTTATTACAATTCCACAGTCCATTGCTTTAACCATTATACCATAAGGACCCCCAAAAAATATTAGAGTAGAAACCTCTAATTGGTCTTGAATACAGAAAGAATTAAGAAACACAAATCACAGACAATAGTTACATCATAAGCCATCAAAAGGAAATTTCTTTATTGATAGTTATTCAAATATTGAGTTTAATTAACCTATAATGGAAAAGTTAGAGCTATTTAGGAACTATAATTTTCATATCATAAAAAAACTTTTTTTTAGAACTTATTTTTCCAATGCAGGTATCATTGGAAAATGAGAAAAGTTTTGTTAAAAATTCAATTTGATTTCTTGAATTTATATTTTCTTGTTCCCAATGATACTTGCATCAGAAAAATAAGGTCTAAAAATGGCTTCCGATTACTCTGCTTTTAACTTGGACTATGATAGATATCCAGAGACATCTTACAAAGTAGAATAAACAAATTAGGCTATTAACACTAATTGTGTGAATAAACAACAACAGAAAAACATAGAACCTAGAGGATTTATAGGTGTGATTTTGGCTTCTGCAATATTAATTGCTCTATTTGTTTAGTTAGTAAAGCAGCTGTGGTACAATTAAGCGAAAGGGGCCATGGGACAATCTTTTTTTTTATTGTTGTTTCTGATACAATCTGATCTTCATTGTCATTTCAATAAAAGATAAGAGAATTTATCAACATTAACCCTTTTTCAAGCCGAGCAACAGTTTTGCTTAATTACCAGTAACTCAATGTAAGGCATTTTCCTTTTGGCTGCTCATTGACCAATTCAAGGTTAATATATAGAAGCATCGCTTGGAGGCCCTACTGTGTTGCAGGATCAGGTTGTTTGATAAAATATTATACTTAAAAGTGAGTGTATTATTGTTTTTATGCTATTGTTCCAAAACACATGAGCACAGATCAAATTATCACATATTGTTTATTTTTTATATGTGATTAATTGATTTGTTTAAATATACCCTCTATTTTGCAAATTTTCTCAAAATAGTAATCAAAATTATTTACCCACTCTAAAAGGATTTAAAAAATTATCTGCCTTCGTCTAAAAAATCAAAAAGTAACTAAAGTAATCTTTAGGATAACTAATTTTTGTAATTCCAAAACTACGGGACTTTTTCCTGACTGCTTATTGAATTGTGAAAGCATTTTTTATTTCTTGCTTTCATATTCTTTTTGAACATAGCACTTTATATGTTAACATTTAATATGAAGACTCGAATTTAGTTACTTAGATTTCTATTTGTGTGCATACGAACATTCTTTTGTACAATTTCATCAAGGTAGAAAAATGGAGTTACTAGTTCTGTATGGTCATTAGGTGTTGTAGTATATATATATATATATATATATATATATATATATATATATATATATATATATGTGTGTGTGTGTGTGTGTGTGTGTGTGTGAATGGATAAGGTAGCAAAAATACAATTACTCGAGGCAAGAATAGAAATCTACTCACATAAATGGAAATGGAGAAATTCATAACTTGAATAATGATAGTCATTTTCTACTGAAAGGCATTGGTTAAAATAGCGAGAAGTAAAAAGGGATCCTTTGTGTTGTCAGTGAAATTTTAATTGAATTACTATTGAAGATGGACGGTATGAGGAGAACCTAAAAAGAAAAAGACAGTCAAATGAAGATTGATCGTTTCTAGCCAACAGTAATGTAATATACTTCAATAAGTGAATTATATGCATTGCAGATTTACATTCGAAATATTACTTCAATAACAAAATGGACCCAAAATATAAGGAGAGAAACAATTATGATTTTTTTTCTTGTCTTTGTTCTTTCTTTTTCTTTCTCATTAGTGGCCTCTTCCACATTCAGTAAATTAAATTTTTTTCTCTTTCCTTTCCCATATATTTATCAAACTCTACCTTTTTTTTCCTGTATATTATATCACTTTCATACAGTTCTTTTTTGTTCCTCTTCTCTACTCAGAAAATAAACAATTTAGTGATTTATTAAGTATTGAACATTTGCCTTTGAGAAAAACGTCTCAGAAGTTTTTGAATGAATAAAGAGTACATGAAGAGTTTGTTCGTTTAAACAACTTTGGAAACAACATTGGGATATGTTTGGGTCAATGAGCTGTCACTGATATACAGTTTATCTTATCTACATAATGTCACTAAGTTTGTTATTGACAAATGTAAGGTAGTAAGGAATTGCAATGTACAAAGTTTTAGAATTAAATTTGTTTATTATAAAACAAAGGTTATGTGGTGTAGATTTTATAGTTCCAAGAAGGAATAGTGTTTTATCTTCCATTGAATGAAGCCAGGAGATGAATAGGTAAGAGTCGGTTCCTTGTCCAATATGCATGGTGTGAGTGACCCAGTTCTGGTAGGTTCAGCTTGTGGGTATGTGGATTTGTTGAGTGGGCAATAATTGAATGTGGACGATGGTGTAGCACTTTATCTCCAATTTGTATTGAGTCATTATATATGTATGGACCAATTTGGGATTCAGCTCGTGGTCAGCTTCATTATTAGCTAAAGCAACACATTAGTGGATTTGTCTCAGTAGGGTGTTAATTTGCATGCCATAAACTGCAGGGCTTTGTGGGTTCATTATGGAGTAGTTTAGGTAAACTTTTATTGGGATGTCGAGCAGTAATTAGATAGTGGGATGATACACAAGTAGCGCCATTGACGGTAGTGTTCATAGAAGAAACAACAGATTCGAGAACATCAGATCATTTGCCTTTTCTGTCTTCACAAAACATGTAGAGAGCGTTTTTTATTCTATAATGTTGTCGCTCAATGTTACCTGAGCTTTGTGGCCGCCAGGGGCAAAATAGTTCTGGTGTGACCAATGTCAGCTTGCAAAAGTTTTTATATACTTCCCCTGTGAAATGAATGCTGAGGTCGGAGGATACGATGCATGGCATTTCCCTATGACAAAGGAAGAAGCAGTAAAGTCCGCGAACAACATTGATTGCACAGTCTCTGGCAAAAGGTTTGACAATGAGATGTCGACTGAAACTGTTAAGAATGGATAGGATATAACACTTTCACTTTGAGATGGGTATCATGACAAAGTCAATGGAGATGATTTCAAAAGGTTTTTTCTCATGTTTACAATGACCGATGGGCTAATGTTGGTATTTGCCATAGTTTCCCTTTCATCTAGCACACATTTCACAAAAGTCGATGTATATCTTGTTGTTGTAATTCTCGAACTCCCACCGGTAACTTGACAGATCTTCACACATACGAGTGACACCTGAATGGTTGATGCAATCATGGGCCTGATATAGATATTTGATGCAAAGTTTGTATAGTACCACTAACTTTGATGAATGTTTATCATCTCTTATCATCAACACTGAGGTACTTGGTTCCAGATAGAATTGGTGTATGTGTTTTATGAAAAGGAGGTCCGATATGAATTTTCTTGTTTAAATCCTTCGTCTGGAGGGTTCTGATGATTCTTGAGAGTGTGTATCGTCAGTCGATCTTTTGGCAGTGATATTGATATGGTCACTAATTTTCTTGGTGGGAATCCTTGAGGTGGAATGATAGGCAAACAATGCATCTGTAATATGCTTGTGATGTCGGATATTTTGTGATATATGTGGGGATTTAGGAATTAACAGTAAAACTCCCAACCGGATATTGACTCGTCGGCTGCCAGATACAAAATGTATAAACGCGTCGCCACGCATAAGGCTCCACGCATCCATCCGGATAAAATCAGAAAAAAGAAAAATAATAAAAAGTAAAGTAGCCAATGGGAAGTGGTCACGCCAAAATTAGAAGGATTTTGGAGTAGCGAATTTGGAGCCGGTTTAGAGAGATAAATACTCAGGTTTTCTGTGAACCGACCTCTTTTTCGGGTAGTGACGTCGAACAGACAACACCGATTTTACTATCTGGTGTTTTGGGCACCACGCTGTGTCTTGGGACGTAGCGTTGGTTAGTCCATTCACCAAGTAAATAAAGGAAAGTATGGAAGAAATGTTTTCGTCTCTTATCTGTTTTTATCTTTTCCTTTTGTATATTTCTTTTGGACTTTCTTTGGGCAAGGCATTGCGCCAGCCAGTCAACGTGGGGTAAAATAATATAACCAAAATATGGAGTCAGATATCTTACGGCAACACAGCCTTGCCCTTAGCCACTGACCTTCATAAATACCTTTCAAACTCCACATATATATGTCTCGGGAGTTAATTCCAAATTGTTGATTTCACCGAGACACTATGATGGAACCTTAAATTTTGAATACTTTGCCAGTGGGGTTTGAGTCAGCAGTCATTTTCCTCTTCTTTTGACCATGGCTTCTGCTAAGCATGTCAGCTCAGACGTTCAATTCACCTTCAATAAATTCCGGGACAAACTTGTTGCATGAAATTTCTTCCTGTCACCGTCAAATCTTCGTATTGTTGAATTCACGCTGGTTCAGATAAGTTAGAAGTCTGTGGTCATTGATGATGATGAAAGAGCAGTTACGCAGGAAGTTGAGGAATTTTGATATGGCCAATTTTATTACTGCCTCTGGTTCGGTTGTGGACCAATTTCATTTTGAAGGGCTAAAAATATGCGATGCGACTGCTATGATCTTTTTTCTGTTGTCAGCTTCCTGCATAAGGAAAAAAAGTGTTGGTAGTGGGCATTTCATGTTATGTTGCAGCGATGTGAGCCTGGGCAAGAGGTGGGTGCCAATAGAGACAGCTGCATCTGTGAAAACCTGTGTACCCATTGTGTTGATTTTTCTCAATTTCGAGTACTGTCTCAGTGCGTCTGATTGTAGTTTTGATTGGGGACGGATTTGACATTGTGTTGTGTGGTGGTTTTTGTCTGCGCTTTCAAGGGATAGATGCCTGTCCATATTCAGTAATTGTTGCCTGTGGTTGGTTAGCACATTTTTATGTTGATTCGACCATTTTGGTTTGTGCATGTAATATGCAAAGGTATCATGGCAGATTGTGTCGTCTGTTTTAAACAACGGCCAAGGAACTGTTGGGCATCACTTGCTAAGCTGCTCACTGTATAGTGTTTGTCTATTGTCTTAATGAGATAAGGCATATTTTTGCAGTTCAGGCTTTGACTTTCTCACTCATCAACATTGCTCCTATGAGTGAAAAGACAGTATCGGTAAAAATTTCTGAATCATTATCTGCCTTGAATTTGGTTTTAATGTGAACCATGGGAAGGCGTTGACCATGGACTCTCAGATAGTATTTTCAAGTTGGCCAGCGAAATATGTCAATTTCTGGTCGTTGTAGGTCCTAAGCTTGACTAAGTTGAATATCAGGCTGCCGTGGTTTTCTGCTGTTTGAAGTTGAATCTGTTATTCCGGGAATCTTCCATTTGTTGAAAAATATCTTGGTTTTCATAAATTCCTCTTCCATCTGGGATGTCCTGTCATAATGTGGATCGTGTAGGTCTAGTTTAGGTTGGTAACAAAACAATGCATGTCCTTCTCTGTGTTGAAGGGTTTTATGTTCCTCATGGCGTCGCGTAAGGACTGTTGTCAACATTATGAGCTCATAGTCAATGGTTTTGTGGGTTGTAAGCATTTAGCGAGGAAGTGTTGTTACGTTAGTTCCTCGCTATATTGTTGGGAAATAAAGAAGATTAACGAAGATGTAGTCAGATTTTGAAGAAGGTTTAATGGCAGCCAGAATAAATGGTACTTTTATGTTGCAAGTCTTGTAGGAAGGGAGGAAGGAAATAGTTATTGAGTTGAGAAGGAATTATAGCAGCTAAATTCCTGAGCGGAATGTGCGTCACTACAGTCAAGGCAATGCTGAATGTCTGAGCGGAATATGCGTTACTATAGACATAGCAAAAGTCGTGTTTGCTGTTTAAGGACAGGAATGATGTAGTCACCCATAAATGTGTGGTCCTAGTTGCTGTAGGAGAGAGGAATAAAAGTCTCTAGAGAAGGTTGCTCAGGAATGAGGTAGCTGGATGTCTAAGCGAATTACGCATCGCTGTAGACATAGTAAAAGTTAGAGGCAACATATAGGTGTTTCTTTAAGTGGCGGATTAAATGCATCTAATTCATGTTTAACTGGGAACCCTTGGTCTAAGGGGGTAGACTCAAAAGGTCCATAAATTAGACGGCTTTCCTCATGGTGTTGTTTATCTGCTGCTATGAAGGGAGCGGGCGGAAAGTACGTACGTCCTGTTCGAAAGGTTCTGAGGAAGAGTTAGTTTGGCGGTCTTTCACCATTTCTATGTTGTCTGGGAAAATGGTCCGGGCTGAATAGGATAAGTCATCCTCATAGGGTGAAAATATACGACGACCATAACGGTCAAATTAATTTACACGCCAAACAAAAATACGAAGTTCTTTCTGCTACGAGAATAATCATTGTGGTGGCAGATTTCAGGGTAGCCAATATATTGTTCATATTTGTTTGTGCTTCGTTGACCATCACATTGTTTGAACATGTTGGCCCGGCTTTTAAGTTGAATTGTGTTCATTTCTGTTTCTTAATGAGGTCGGATAATTTGGTGCAAGTGAGGCCTAAATAGTTCATTTCCCTTGCTGCATGCTTCTGACACCAGTGTTATAGACAAGAGTATGGTAGCAAGGAAAATTATGACAGACAAAATTTAATGTTAAATTTCTTTAATGTAAAACAGAGGTTGTGTGGTGTAGAATTCATAGACCCAAGAAGGAATCGAGTTTTTTTCTCCTTCTGAATGGGGTCAAGAGATGAGGTATAAAGTTGTTCTTTGTCCAGTACGCATGGTGTGAGTGACCAAGTTTTGGTAGATCTAGTGCATTGTGGTTTGGTGGGTTTATAGATAAGTCGGTGGTTGTCTCTACTCTTGTCTGAGATCCCGGGTGAACCGCCTTCAAATCTCTGGTTACCTTTGTTTATATAGCTCTACTGGAGAAAGAATCGGCTCCAGGAAGTTTTGTGGGCAAGGTTTTTGATTGGTAGAAAAAAGAGATTTTTATTTGCAATTATTACATTTCAACCAGATGCATCCACGGAGTGTACATGCGCAACACGTTTTCTTTATTTTGTAATAAGCCACTTTCAGACAGCATATGTTTAATGGTATCTTTTTTCAACAGAAGTTTATGCTCGTTGGATTTTGATCTTATTTATTTAATTTATGAGTAAATCGGAAGAGATTTCGATTGAAGTTGTATAACAACCGTTAGTTCACTTAAAGTATTTATAAAAGAGATTTTGCAACTTTTTTTTATTATTAACAAAGCTGAATCCGTCTGAAAACTTCTGTTCTATCAGAATTTTCATTGATATTAATATAGCAGTTTTGTATATTTTATTAGCAACTTAAGTTAACTAAAGTTACATTTTTAGGCATACTCAAAAAAAAGGTACTCGACGCCTCCTTGCTCAACACCCAGCATTATAAGGTACATTTCAAGAGTAAAGTGGAGCAATCCAGAGAAAGGAGTAGCGCCCTCCCTTACAGCTTGGTGTAGTAGCTATCAAAAAGGGAGCCTTCGGCTCACCTTCGACTACGGTCGCCAACTTTACTTTATTTAATACCGAGTAACTGGGTGTTGAATTTCACTTTAGTCAGAAATAAAAGTCGGGCCAGAGGTTATCTGCTCGAAACCGTTTTTTGTAGGGGTGAGTTAACTGCCCTTAGACTTTTGTTTTTTTTGGTTTTTTTTTGTTGTAATAAAATAAATGAAACACCTCGTGTGTTGATAGCAGTCCTGATGTGTTGCTTCGTTATTTGACTGGAAGTTATCTCATATCTGAATGAGTAACTGCGCTTGCCAGAAAGAAAAAGCTATGTCTCCTTTACTTCTAAGGGTTTAAGTCAACAAATTCCCAACACTGGGGTCAGGTTTCATGGAAACAGTTCCAATAGCTTACAATATCCTACTTATCACCTAAATGTTCTGAGTTGTGCTTTGAAAACACTAAAGACATGTACAATCTTTAAAATTCTGATTGCATAAACAATATCTGAGGTTTTTGGAAAGACAATCACGTGTAAGATAATTTGAGTGGAAAACAGTCAAAACTACTTTGATGAAACAAAAAAAAAACATGAATTTTACCAAACTGTATATAAACCCATGAGTCAGAGACCCAGTCAGAGAAATTTTATAGACCAGAAAAGGAAAAGATTCGATTGATTTGGATTTTGGAAGCATAGAATAGTACATTACAAATATGTAGGTTGGCAGGATGGATTTTTTGACATGAAGTGTAGGTCGAGAATTTGTTATTTTGATGAGAAAGAATTTGTCAAAGGTATTATTTGATGAGAAAGGAAAAGTAGATATGTTGTTTTTAATTTTGACAGATTGTTTATGCTTTGCAAAATGGTGTGAAGCAAAAATCGGAGGGATGAATTCAGATCAAAACCAAAGCTGTCAATCACCCTGGTAGCTGCTGGGGAATGAAAAGGCAAAATATTTTTTAAACATTCAAAACAGGGGAATTTTCTTTAAAACATTTCCTGATGCAATTATACATCAGCATAAAATTAGTAGTAATTCCAAATTAGAGGAGATCCCCCCTTTTGGGTGATTAGTAGTTTAAAGTTAGCAACAGTAGTCAAGGGTGACCAGAAGGCTTCCTTTTCAATAGCTACTACACCAAGGCATAGGGGAGGGTGCTACTCCTTTCCCAGGACTGCTCCACTTTACCCTTGATACGTACTTTATATTGCTGAGTGTTAAGCAAGGAGGTATCAAGTACCATTTTTAAAGTCTTTGGTATGACATGACCTGGGATTGAACACAGATCTTCCAGGCAATTAGCGAACACTCTACCCACTAGGCCAATGAGACGGTACAATACTTACAGAGATGAGCAGAGAGCAGCTAAGATTTTATGTCATTCTTGGGTCTGACCTTGTGCCAGACTGCCAGAGTAGAGAGGCAGCAAAAAACTATATTACCTGTTGTTAAGACGTGATGTAGTCTTATCAATAGACAATTTTATAAAGTGAAGAAAAACTAACATAATACATTACTTCGAGATGATCTTGTGCCAGACTCCTTAAAGTAGAATAGCGAAGTGAGGCCTGAGATAATGCAATGCCTTGAAGTAGCTTTGTGCAACACCTGTGGAGATAGAGAAATTAATAGAATCAATATGATACGATACTTTGAGAGGTCCTTGTACTTGCTTACTATGATGTTGCAGTCAAGCAAATTAGCCACTACACTCTCAATGATACTTGGGTGAGTCAAAACTTTTGCAATATTTTGGTATGTACTAGTTTGTGGTGTGTATGTCGCAGGATAAAAGCAGTTTAAGTCATAGATGGTTGTTATGGTAGTTGGTGTGTGAAAACATTGAGTGTGTCTTGAAACTCACAGATAAATATGCAACATAGTCTAATTTGGGAACTTATGCTTTAGGAGTTCAAACTGGACCATAATGCAATAGAAGCAAAAAATATTTGTCATATGAAAAGTGACACAGTTCATCATAGTACAGATGGTTCAAGAAATTTTGTTTCAATTCCAAAATCTTCAAAATTAGGCAAGGTTTGATAGACCTAAAACTGGATTCCAAGTCCTTGCTTCCAACCATAGAGACAAATCTGGCAAATAGCACTCAAAGACTATCAGGCAAGCTCAGCAAAAGCATCGGCAGTTGCCAAATTGCACATCACATGACCAAAATATTGGAAAATCTTTGACTTACCCTTATAAAAGTCACAAATTCTACACTTTTTGATTTATTAAGTCTAATGGTTAGAGTGTTCACCAATGGCCTGGGAGACCGGGGTTCAATCCTAAGTCAAGTCATACCAAAAGACTAAAAAAATTGTTCTTGATGCCTCCTTGCTTAACACTCAGCACTGTAAGGTATGGATCAAGGGTAAAGTCGAGCAATCCAGGGAAAGGAGTTGCGCCCTCTCCTACATCTTGGTGTAGTAGCTATTGAAAAGGAAGCCTTCGGGTTGCTCTCGACTATGGTCGCCAACTTTACTTATCCCAACTGATGGCCTCTAGGACTTCCTTCACATTTGAGTCATACTTTCTCTTTGTGTTCTGCAATAGTCATATTGTCAAGGTAAGATAAAATAAAATGTAACTCTTTCTTCTGATACCAGTCCATCCATATCCTACTGAAAGATTTATACTATTTGTGATTCAAACAGAATTAATATATATCTATTGTTCTCAAATACAGTATATAAGGACGAAAAAGTGGACATGCGCAACACGTTTTCTTTATTTTGTAATAAGCCACTTTCAGGCAGCATATGTTGTAAGATGACTTCATATCTGCTGTTGATGACTTTTTGACCTATGGGATCCAAGTACTGTAACAATAATGGTTGAAATGGGTGGAAAGCAAGGGGAACTATGTTAAAAAATAAACTTTATTTAGTCATATTCCCTGAGAGTATATCTTGATCAGCCTATGAACTTTTCAACCATGCCTTGTACTCCTTTAGCAATCTTGGCTGGTAGGTACTTTTAAGGTCAAATCATACTATATTTCAAAAATTTACTCTCTATCTATATTTTCCCAGTTGACTGGGGCTGCAGAATACCTCTGCAGAAGGGTTAGAACCCCACCCCAACAAGTGTACTGGATATGACACTAAACAATCTGATTGTGAGGTTCCAGTGATGCTAGAGCTTTGGGGAATGCGGAATATCCCTACATTGCTATCACACCCAGATCCACTCTGGCCCAGAATGGTAGCACCTGATACTATTTACCAACCCCTCCGCTCGGGCAGGATATGACACAAGGTCAATTTTTAAGCGGAGTGTAACAGGTTTGAATTCAGAGTTTTCCTTCTCCTAGACTAGTTGCCTAACCAAGGCTGAAGAACCTAGTCTGTCCTACTATTTACCCATAGCTGGAGGGAGAATTATTGGATTCATACCTTCCCCAAGGGTATTAGTGCTATGTGAAATGCAATCAGTCTCGTCCAGGATTTGAATGGTAGCACCTGATAGGGCCCTATCTATGGGTTAAATAGAACTAACTGGAATAAACTGAATAGCTTAAATAGAAATGTTTTTGACAAATAAACTGTACTTACATTTAAACTGTGTGCTTATGTTAAACTGAATTGTTTAAAATGGAACTGTTTTTGACATTGAAACTGTACTTACACTAAACTGAATTGTTTAATAGAGAACTGTTTTGACATTTAACTGTAAAAAAATCAGTACTTATATTAAACTGAATTAGCTGAATTAGAACTGCTTGAATAAACTGAAGAGCTTAAATAGAAATGTTTCTGACAATTAAACTGTGTACTTATGCCAAACTGAATTGTTTAATAAAGAACTGTTTTGACATTTAACTGTAAACAAAATCTGTACTTATACTAAACTGAATTAGCTGAATCAAAATTGTTTGAATAAACTGAATAGCTTGAAATAGAAAGGTTTTTGACAATTAAACTGTGTACTCATGCTAAACTGAATTGTTTGAAATAGAACTATTTGCATAAAAATGGATTTGGCATTAAATAACCTGGAAAGATTGATATGCCATAAAACACAAACAACCAACAACCAACCGCTATCTATATACTTTGTAAAAGGTTAGAATTGGTTGGTCATCCGTAAATAAACACATTCATTTCTTATATCAGTGAGTAGATTTCTTCATGAAAACTGTTTTGGTGGTAATATTTCCAAGGGTAATTGATGCATCTCCTTTATAATGAAGGTTTGATCTTTCTTGCTAAAGCATCTTGATCAAAAAGTAGTTGGCTTACAGCTTAGAGACAAATTAGGAAAACAGCAACTTTTGAGCTACTGTTTGAATTTGTGGCTGCTAGTTAAATGTTTAAACACAGAGACAGAGAAATTGATAAACAAAGCAAATTAATCTTTTTGGTTGATAGGGGAGATGGTGAGAGAGAGTCAAGGAAACCTGTGTTATCAGTGCGCCTTGACGTTGATAAAATAAATTCATGACGGAAATTTGTAGATGAGCTTCTTTTTTTTTAATTGAATTTATAAAAAAAATAATATTTCTAATTTACTTTTTCTTTTGTTTTCTTCAAAATATCAAGTTTTAAACTGGCACATTTCAATTGTGAATTAATTTTTTGTTGTTTTTTGGCAATTAAACTCTCCTTTACAATATTTGCATTTTTCAATTTCTCAAACAATCATAGAAATGGTTTCTCCTATTCAATTGTAAATCAACTAGAAAATTAGAATATAAGATAAAATTGCACAAATACCAATGCAACTAAGAATGCTGACAATAATAATTTACTTATATCTAAAAAAAAGAGCAATTCAATTACAGACGCGCCCCCCACCCCAAATAGCCCAGTTGGTTGGGGGTTTAGAATACACCGACTGCACCTCTGTAGAGGGGTAAAACACTCCCCCCAATGAGTGTCCTAGATATGACACAGAACAATCTGATGGTGAGGTTCCAGCAACACTAGAGCTTTGGGGAATGTGGAGCATCCCTTCATTGCTACTGCTCCCAGGTCCACTCCGGCCCGGAATGGTAGCACCTGATAGGGCCCTATGTATGGGTTAAATAGAAATGTTTTTCACAATTAAACTGTGTATTAATGCTATACTGAATTGTTTTAAATAGAACTGACTATTTGAATAAAAATGGATTTGGCATTAAATAACCAACAAAAATTGATATGCCATAAAACCAAAACAACCAACCAACCAACAGCCATTATTGAGTTTTCAGTTTTCTCATCACTACTGTTGTATTATTGCTTAGTATCCATTCTCTTTTTGCCTTGTTCAGTAAAACTAGTCTTAATTTTTTATCACTGGTTGAACTGTACGCCAGTCTTTTCTTTTAACTCCCTATGTTAGTTGTGTCACCCAGCATTTGTGGCAAATGGTATGATCCCATTTCTACCAGACAGGAGTGCACAAATAATAAATTCATTTGAAGGTAGTCCTCCAAACAATAAGTTAAAAATATCTTAATCACTGACATATTCAAAGCTGCTCAGTTTTCACCCAGAAAACCATTGATGCCCCAAGACATACTAAGTTATTTTTTTAAATTTAAGTTGTTAAATGGAAAAATACATCTTGTCCTACCACCTTTATTACATTTTTATAAACATTATAAACATTATTTTATAAACATTTTTATAAACATTTTACCTTGATATTTCTTCTTCCAGTCATGTATATAATATATGCAAACACACACACACACACACACACACACACACACACATTATATATATTACAAGAACAGAAAAAGTAAAAGGAAAACTCTATTTTAATCATTTTTCAGGTCACTAAATTATGGTGGAATAGGAATGGTGATTGGTCATGAAATAACCCATGGCTTTGATGACAAAGGTAAGAAAATACTTTCATAGTTTGCATCAATTTTTTCTTCTTGAGTCATGTACAACTAAATGTAAAAATAGAAGAATGAAAAATTGACCAGGTTTTTTTATAAATTAACAAAGGAACCACAGAAAAGTATCCATTTTGAGAGATATCATTGACATAAGAAAAAAACCAAAAACATTGGTATAAAAGTAAAACGCCTGTTGAGAAAAGTTAATATTAAACTTTCTGGTTCTTAAGCAGAACTGTACATAAGTCATTGACTGCTGGTATGTGGCTAGTTCCCAATGTAAAAATGAAAATTATAAATGTTTTTTGTATTGTTAAATAATATACTTTTCACATGCCATGATAAAATAAAACAGAAATACTTGGAACTTGATCATCAATCAAATAATATCACACCAGCCCATTGGAAGAATATCCTGGCAGTATGCCACATCAGATAGTTTGATTGCCCAGTTGGCTGGGGCTATAGAATACACCAACTGCTTCTCTGCAGAGAGGTAAGACCCCCCCCCTCAACGAGTATCCTGGATATAACACTAAACAATCTGATGGTGGGGTTCCAGTGATGTTGGCACTCTGTGGAATGTGGAGTACCTCTTCATCACCATCGCTTGCAGGTCCACTCTGGCCCAGAGTGGTAGCACCTAATAGGGCCATATCTATTGGTCAAATAGAATTAAACAGCATACTTATGCTAAACTTAATTGCTTGAAATAGAACAGTTTTTGACATTTAACTGTGCGTAAACAAAAACTATACTTATACTAAACTAAATTGTTTGAATTAGAACTGTTTGACTAAACAGAATAGCTCGAAATAGAAATGTTTTTGACAATTAAACTGTGTACTTATGCTAAACTGAATTGTTTGAAATAGAACTGTTTAATTGAGTAAAAATGGATTTGGCATTAAATAACCTACGAAGGTTGATATGCCATAAAACCCAACCAACCAACCAACCAAGAACTGTTTGACTAAACTGAATTGCTTGAAATAGAAATGTTTTGACAATTAAACAGTGTACTTATGCTAAACTGTATTGTTTGAAATAGAACTGTTTATTTGTATAAAAATGGATTTGGCATTAAATAACCTTCAAAGATTGATACGCCATAAAGCCCAAACAAACAATCAGATAGTTTGAAAAGCACTGCTCTCAATGATCAGTTTTTCTTTGATTAAAATTCAATCAACCCTGCACTGTTACATTTTATAATTCCTTCACTTGTACACATTTTCAAACCAATATCAAACAAAATGAACAAAATGAAAACAACTTTTCCAACCAATTATAAATCTTGAAATATACGAATTGAACATCCTTCGAGCTGATTTCTCTAAACTATTTTATAACCCTTCCTTTCTCAGTGGTACATGAATTTTACAGACCGTATCACTTTATATTTTTGGGGAGGTGCCCAAGGTGTAATGGTTATTGTCACAGGATATGGACACGGCGATACGAGTTCAATTCCTGTACAAGACTGATTGCATTTCACATAGCACTAAGACCCTTAGGAAAGGTATGAATCCAATTATTCTCCCTCCAGCTATGGGTAAATAGTAGGGCAGACTTGGTTCTTCAGCCCTTGTTAAGGCAACTAGTCTAGGAGAAGGAAAACTCTGAATTCAAACCTGTTAAACTCCGCTTAAAACAATTGACCTTGTGTCATACCTGCCCGAGCGGAGGGGGGAGGTAAATAGGATCACTTTATATTTTTACAGGAGATTGTTTAAATAATGAAGAAATTATAACTATATTTTCCCACACACTATCAAACAATTCAAATGAAAACAGGTCTAATTCAAACAATTTAGTTTAGTATAAGTATGGCCTAATGAGTAGAGTGTTTGCCAATGGCCCAGGAGACCGGGGTCCAATCTCAGGTTGAGTTATACCAAAGACTCAAAAAGTGGTACTTGATGCCGCCTTGCTTAACACTCAACATTATAAGGTGAGGTAAAATGGAGCAATCCAGGGAAATAAGTAGCACCCTCCCTTACACCTCGGTGTAGTAGCTATTGAAAAGGGAGCCTTTGGGTCACCCTCGACTAAGGTCACCAACTCTACTTACTTATACTTTTTGTTTACACACAATTAAATGTCAAAAACTGTTTCTGTTTTATTTCAAACAATTCAGTTTCACATAAGTATGCAGTTTGCATGTCAATGCAGTTCGACTTCAAGCAATTCAGTTTAGCATTTGTATGCCATTTAGTTCTATTTGACCCATAGAAAACTCTTCTTAAGAAAAAAAACATACTACTTATGTTTTACCAACAAACCAGGAAAATTTGTCATTTAGTAAGTAATATTTCTACTTTAGCAAAAAAATATAAACAGATAAATATATACATAAAAAAAACTATTTTAACTTTTATTAAAAGAAACTGTACACTGAGACCTTTTTCTTTCACTGCATCTTTGCTATCACATTACAATTTTTAAAAACTTGTACAGTGAAAAAATAAAAGCAAAAATAAAACAGAAATTTGATTTCTCAAAAATGCAGGCATAGAAGCATATTCATTACCTTGTATATATGCATTAAAAAATATGAATGCATTTTATATATACACACCTACAATTATATTTTATTCAGTTTTCAACAGTCATGATAAAACTTTGATTTCAAAACATTTTCTTAATTTCTTCTCAAATGACAAGCGAAAAATCAAATCAAAAGTTTAGGCAATTGAGGATAATGTTAAATACAATTTAATACCAGATAATAACCAATGAATTGATCTGAAAAATTAAATCATCAGCAAATAATGATATCTTCAAGGAAAGAAAATAATTACTGCTAAAATATACCAGCAATTAAATATAAAGGTCATTCAATAAATGAGGTGAATTTTGCTTAAGGGTTTGGCAATAGGAATCACTGTTTACAGTTGCAAATTTTTCAAGGAAAAAAATAGTGATGTGTTCTTTCATGCTCCAGAAGACTGTCAACTTGACCTTTTTTACCGACTGCTGTGCCCCAATTTTTTTCTATACCAGAGAGTCAGTGTACTTTCACTCTATGGACTGTTTTAAACTCAGGCTTATGGTGGTAAACCCAAGTTTAGCCTATTTGTAAACTTTATTTTTAAAACTAAAACATGCTTCTTCATATATTTTATAGTTTTCTTTATTTTACAGTTTGCTGTTCTCAGTTGCCAAAATCTTCATGACAGACTTCTGTTCAAGCCTGGAGCACTGTTTGATTTGCCACCATTTTGAATAACCTTAAAACAAATATTTCAGTGAGATCAAAATATTTTTTGTGATAAGGCAATTCCAAACAATGCAGAGTTTACATTTATGGAAAAAAATCATTGTGCTTTTGTCAAAACAAAAAAATATTTATTGAATAGTACCAGGCTATTGCCCTAATGAGTAGAGTTCTCTAATGGTCCAAGAGAGGGGTTTAATCCCAGATGGAGTCATACCAAAGACTCAAAAAATGATACTTGATGCTGCCTTGCTTAGCACTCAGCATTATAAGGTAAGGAACAAAGGTAAAGTGGAGCAATCCAGGGAACGGCGTAATGCCCTCCCCTACACCTTGGTGTAGTAGCTATTGGAAAGGGAGCCTTCAGGTCCCCCTCGACAAAGGTCACCAACTTTACTTACTTATTTATTGAATGAGCCTTGTATATTCAAGAAGTATTTTCTAATTCATTTATACTAAATTCAAAAATCACCTAATAAAGAATTTTTGATTGAAATGATTAATAGATTTATTGAAAGTATTTTCAATTCGATCCTGAGTGGAAAATTTCCTACCTGTAAAGAAATGATATACAGGTTTCATAAAATAGTAATCTGTTGAAGAAAGGAAGATTAGCAGAAGACAATTAAGTATCCATTTTTAACTGAATCAGTTTTAGTAACATACATTTTTGCAAAATAATATTTTATCCACTTAACACTGAAGTACTATCTCAAGTGCTATCTGTTAGTAACTAAGTTTGGAAAAATATATCAATGTTTGCAAGGGTATTATAAAATTCCTTGTGTGGTTATCATTTTGGTTACTTCTTTACAATCTCACCTGGAGATAACTTGGTTGGTTTTTATAGCATATCAACCTTTGTAGGTTATTTAATGCCAAATCCATTTTTATGCAACAAGTCAGTTCTATTTCAAACAATTCAGTTTAGCATGAGTACACAGTTTAATTGTCAAAAACATTTCTATTTCAAGCTATTCAGTTTATTCAAACAGTTCTAATTCAGCCAATTCAGTTTTGTACAAGTATAGATTTTGTTTACACACAGCTGAATGTCAAAACAGTTCTTTATTAAACAATTCAGTTTAAAATAAGTATGCAGTTTAAATGTAAGTACACAGTTTAAATGTCAAAAACATTTCTATTTAAGCTATTCAGTTTAGTCAAACAGTTCTAATTCAAACAATTTCGTTTAGCATAAATACACAGATTAGTTCTATTTAACCCATAGATAGGGCCCTATCAGGTGCAACCATTCTGGGCCAGAGTGGACCTGGAAGTAATGGCAATAAAGGCGGTGCTCCGCATTCCCCAAAGCCCCACCATCACTGGAACCTCACCATCAGACTGTTTAGTGTCATAAACAGGACACTCATTGAAGGGGCCTTACCCCTCTGCAGAGAAGCAGTCAATGTATTCTACAGCCCCAGCTGACTGGACAAAGATGACTTGTGGATAAAAAGTGGTTAATGGATGCAATACACACTTTATATTGAACCAAACATGTTTTGTCAGAATTGAAAATGGTAATCTAAATAAATCATTGATTCTTGTTGAATCCTCATCTCAAAATTTCAGACAAGCTGATTGAATTTTCTCTTTATTGAGATAACTGGTAGATCTATATCAGTGACCTTTTCCATTAGACAACTCTAAAATATAATGAATAAAAACAGTTCTTAGAGATAATCAATATTTGGTCAGTTGACAAAAGGATTTTATTGTTTATTACTAACAATGCCAAAACAAGACTGAAATAAACTCAAATATTGAGTATGAAATAGAAATCAATGAAAATAAAATAATTAAAAAACAACTGGTAATGAAACAAAGGATAAGTAAAAATTAACACAGTACATTAGTTCTAAAAAGGAGGATTGGCTGATATTAACCAAGATAATGATGATGATGATGTTATGTATACTCAGAAGCCAATGAGCTGGCAAGTTCAGTCTACTACCATTATAAACTGATGGCTGAGTTTGAATTGTAACCCTGGTATGTTTAGTGCAGAGTCTTTCATGAACCATTGACTAAGGTTAGTCTTCAATAGTATTTATTTTTTCATAATCTTATCGAATACTGCTATGACCTATACTACTCCTACCCTTGCCCTCCATTAGAGTTTAGGTTGCATTACACAGTACCTTCTCTATAAGCTGTCAGATTTTCAATACACAGTAAAATAGGATGAGACGATATTAGATGTCAGTACATCCTCAGAAAGCAACTTGGACTTCCTGACTCTTCAAATTCATCAATCTTCAGTCCATTACAAGTCTTCATTGACTTGTTGTTTTTTTTTTCATACAGAATAGATGGTTTTACATTTGGTTGAAAAGTCCACGTACTGACAAGTAGTAATTTACTAAGCTTTTTGCTTAGATATGGCACAAGGCCATATGAATGGGGCACCAAATGAGACTCGAACTCACTCGTGTAGGTTTGCAAGTCTAGCTTGCTAACCATTACGCTACCCGAGGCGCCCAACGTAGTGACAAGTAAGGTAACATACACTTCCATATATTTTTTGAAAGTTTTAATGACTAAAAATTAATTGATAATGATGATGATGAACCAGAAATGGACATAAACATTAATTCCAAGATTCTGACCACACACACACACACACACACACACACATATATACAGTGTATCACAAAACTGAGTACACCCCTTACATTTCAGCAGATATTTAAGTATATCTCTTCATGGGACAACACTGACAAAATGACACTTTGACACAATGAAAAGTAGTCTGTGTACAGCTTATATAACAGAGTTAATTTATTTTCCCCTGAAAATAACTCAAAATATAGCCATTAAAAGCTAAACCCCTGACAACAAAAGTGAGTGCTCCCCTTAGGGAAAGTTGTCAATATTAATATACACCATGTCAACTGTCAATATTTTGTGTGAACACCATCATTATCCAAAACTGCCTTTACTCTCCTGGGTATGGAGTTAACCAGAGCTTCACAGGTAGCCACTGGAATGCTCTTCCACTCCTCCATGACAACATCTCGGAGCTTGCGGATATTTGAGACTTTGCGCACCTTCCGCTTGAGGATCCCCCAAAGATGTTCTATTGGGTTCAAGTTTGGAGACATGCTTGGCCAGTCCACACCTTTACCCTCAGCTTCTTCAGTAAATCAGTGGTCATCTTGGAGGTGTGTTGGGGGTCATTGTCATGCTGGAACACTGCCCTGCAACCCAATTTCTGGAGGGAGGGGATCATGCTCTGCTGCAGTATTTCACAGTACATGTTGGAGTTCATGTTTCCCTCAATGAAATGTAACTCTCCAACACCTGCAGCACTCATGCAGCCCCAGAACATGACATTCCCACCACATACTTGACTGTAGGCATGACACACTTATGTTTGTACTCCTCACCTGGTCACTGCCACACATGCTTGAAGCCATTGGAACCAAACAAATTAATCTTTATCTCATCAGAACATAGGATATGATTCCAGTAATCCATGTGCTTTGTTGACATGTCTTCAGGAAACTGTTTGCGGGCTTTCTTGTGTATCACCTTCAGAAGAGGCTTTCTCCTGGGGTGACACCCATGCACACCAATTTGATGTAGAGTGCGGTGTATGATCTGAGCACTAACAGGCTGACCCCCCACCTCTTCAATCTCTGCAGCAATGCTGACAGCACTCCTACACCGATCTTTCAAAGAAAGCATTTGGATGTGACACTCAGCACGTGCACTCAGCTTCTTTGGATGACCTACCTGAGGCCTGTTCTGAGTGGACCCCACTCTTTTAAAATGCTGGATGATCTTAGCCACTGTACTGCAGCTCAGTTTCAGGGTGTTGGCAATCTTCTAGTAGCCTTGGCTATCTTCATGTAGCACAATACGTCTTTTAAGATCCTCAGAGAGTTCTTTGCCATGTGGTGCCACGTTAAAACTTTTAGTGACCAGTATGAGAGAGTGTGAGAGCGGCACTACAAATTTGAACACACCTGCTCCCTATGCACACATGGGCCTAGTAACACTATGACATTTTCAAGGGAAAATGACAAGCAGTACTCAATTTGGACATTTAGGGGTGTAGTTTCTTAGGGGAGCACTCACTTTTGTTGTCAGGGGTTTAGCTTTTAATGGCTATATTTTGAGTTATTTTCAGGGGAAAATAAATTAACTCTGTTATATAAGCTGCACACAGACTACTTTTCATTGTGTCAAAGTGTCATTTTGTCAGTGCTGTCCCATGAAGAGATATACTTAAATATCTGCAGAAATGTGAGGGGTATACTCACTTTTGTGATATACTGTATATATATATATATATATATATATATATATATATATATATAAACACACATGAGTGGTTGCCCAGTTGCCTGGGGCTATAGAATACACTAACTACTTCTTTGCAGAGGGGTAAGACCCCCAGCCAACAAGTGTCCTGGATATGACACTAAACAATCTGATGGTGAGGTTCCAGTGATGCTGGGATTGTTGGGAATACAGAGCACCCCTTCATTGCCATTGCTCCCAGGTCCACTCTGGCCCAGAATGGTAGCACCTGATAGGGCCCTATCAATGGGTTAAATAGAACTAAACTGTATACTTATGATAAACTGAATTGTTTGAATTAGCACTAAACTGAATAGCTTAAATAGAAATGTTTTTGACAATTAAACTGTGTATTTGTACTAAACTGAATTGTTTGAAATGAAACTGTTTTTGACATTGAAACTGTACTTACTCTAAACTGAATTGTTTAATATAGAACTGTTTTGACATTTAACTGTGTAAACAAAATCTATACTTATACTAAACTGAATTAGCTGAATTAGAACTGCTTGAATAAACTGAATAGCTTTAAATAGAAATGTTTTTGACAATTAAACTGTGTACTCATACTAAACTGAGTTGTTTTAAATAGAACTAATTATTTGTATAAAAATGGATTTGGCATTAAATAACCTACAAAGGTTGATATGTCATAAATCTCAAACAACCAACCAACAGTGGAAAATCCATGACAAACAGTGGTATTATTCATAATCTGTACTATCATGTGGTATTATTCATAATCTGAAGTATCATGCCTCTAAGAGTATGATTTTCTTCTGCACACCTGAATGTCCTGTAAGGGGTTAAACTTGATTTCCCAAGTTTTGCTTTATAATGAAAAGGGTTTTATCATATGCATTTCCTTTGGCAAATGAGTTAAAGAAACTAAAAGACATATTACACCGATTAAAATTAACTTCTCAGTCAAAATTCTTAAAAAGTTTATACTACTTCTGGCAAAAAGGATGAAATTAGCACATTTTGATGTTCACCTTGTTTTTTTATTTAACAGTAAATAAACGAATTACAGATAAGATATAAAACTTTTTTTACTTAATTGCTAAACCTAACGGCTTCATAAGATATACCTTAAATGAATTAGATTAAATTATTTATATTAAATGGTATAATTTTTTTCTAAACCATGTGTTGTATACCAATTGTACAACTACACGGGTACATATACAAATATACACTTATACGCAGAAACATCATTAACTGGTAATGAACGACTTCAACAATGAACAAATACACTTCTTTACAAAAATATAAATCTCTCACACTTTATTTTCCAAAGGGTGATGTTCTGTTGTGTGTGAGAAATGAGTGGAGACAGGGACCGACTGCTATATTGACCCAAGTTCTTCTCTTGACCATAGCAGCACTTCTTTTGCATCTTGGCTGGGGTTGCTCAACCGTGGGTAACTGAAGGCCCAGCCCTCTACAAGCTGGTTCTCCTTTGGCATTCCTGTCTCAACTGACTGACAGCCGCGGGCACCCAGTCTGTATTCTTTCTTAACGCCCACCTGCTTCCGCTCTTCTTCGGCTTTTTACTCAGGTGCATCTCTTGATTGACGGCTTGGTCGAGGGTCAATAAATAACACATGCATAGGAAAATATTATGGAATTCATTGAAAAAAAATTTAAATTGAGTAGACAGGAATATTTTCCATGACTGATTAGAAATTCCCTTGCCTGCCTGGCATCTTTCAAGGAAGTTGGGTTTACTTTGTGGTATCCATCTTCTTTCCAAGTGGGGCAAGTTGAACTGGGTTACACAGTAAGAACAATAGTCTTCACCTATTTTATTATTTTACCTGTATGAGGGATGTCTGAAATGCAAAGTACGAACATTTACTTGTCCAACAATAAAGAGATAGTTATTTGGTCTCTTGTTCTTTAAACATTTAAGATGTGCCTTTTTATTTGTTTATTTAACAGTAGAGACATATCTCCAACATGGCTTTACCATATGATTTATTGGCCATTAAACTCAAGCAAGAATTTTACCATTTTTGTACCCCTTTCATATATTGCTAGTTCATTGAACTGTATAAGCACATTTTATCTGTAGGGACACATTTGTGTATTCTTGTTAATACTTCCTGTTTGTGTATTATGTATTATGTTACTATATCTATTGTCGAGGGCTACTCAAAAGCTCTCTTTTCAATAGCTACTACACCGAGGTGTAGGGGAGGGTGCTACTCTTTTCTCTGGATTGCTCCACTTTACCCTTGAAACGTACCTTATAATGCTGAGTGTTAAGCAAGGCAGCATCAAGTGCAATTTTCTGAGTCTTTGGTATGACTCGACCTGGGATTGAAACCCAGTCTCCCGGCCAATTGGCCAACACTCTACCACTAGACCAAAGGGTAAATGAGCTTATCTTGTCTTTCCTTCCCTTTATTCTGTGTTAGTGTATCATTGGTTATATCAATGCAAATATTGGAGTTTGGTGAGTGGAGACTTGATTAAATATCCTCCCAAGTACCAACTCCCAAAACTTGTGTATTAATACATTGTGCATGTATTACCAATGCTACTATCCCACTTTTTTCACATAACTGCCATAGAGATTGATTCACTCGTTCATTCAGTGTCTAAATACTATTCTTGTGAATGCTGAGTCAGATTAGTTGCTTTAAAACTCAGCAAAAGGTTATTTTCCAATGATACAACTTACCATGGATGATCTTATGGTTCTCCAACTTTGGAAGATGAAGTTCCACAGTCATATAACACATATTACAAAATTTGCACCATCATCTAAATTCAAAGTTTCAACACTTCATGCATGAAAGCTTTATAGCAATAAATATGTCGGATCAATAAATGTGTGTACCTTACTTTTTAAATATTGTATAAAGATTATAAAGGAAGAAATGTAAAAGTTATGGTTAAATTTTATGAAAGATTAGTTTTTTTTATCTATGATCTCAGTCATACAACAATTGGCAATTTTAAGTTCAGTTTATTTCCACTAAGAAATAATAGAAATACTTGACTAAGCACCTGCTATGGACAATTACACCTTTTAGTAAATAGTTTGGAAATAAAAAAAAAATCAAATACTGACAGCACATTGTGGGTAATTTTACAAATACCTGATTCAATAGAAGGAGTCCTTTAATCTGTGGTCCAGTCGGCTGGCGCTGCAGAATACATTGACTGCATCTCTGCAGAGGAGTAAAATTCTCACAATGAGTGTCATAGATATGACACTAAACAATCTGATGGTGAGGCTCCAGTAAAGCTGGAGCTTTGGGGAATATGGAGTACCCCTTCATTGTCATCACTCCCGGGTCCACTCTGACCCAATGGGATAGCACTTGATAGGGTCCTATCTATGGGTTAAATAGAACTAAATGGTGTACTTCTGCTAAATTGAATTGTTTAAAATAGAACTGTTTGTATATATATAAAAATAGATTTGGCATTAAATAACCTACAATGGTTGATATGCCATAAAATCCAACCAACCAGCCTTTAACCTGGTCTGTAAAATAGAGTTATTTGATAATGAACCTCCCCAGCAGACATTTGAAATGGAAATTCAGTTTTAGGTTCTTGAAAATGTTATTTGGCATTAGAAACATTTACTTTTCACTAATTCCTGTCAAAAAAAGTTCATTAACATCTATTTACTTTCTAAATTAGTAAAAATGAATGAATTTTCACTAATTGATTCTGACATAGCTCAGGTGCTTAGGTTTATAATGTCCAGCTTCACAACCATATTTAACCAGAAGTTGAGAAGAAAGTTCTTTGGAAAAATCAGAACAGTTTTTGGAGAAATCAATCTACAATTTCTTAGATTCTGACTTTTTGTTGAATCATCGAAGTTGTATGGGCAAAAAATCTCAAGGCAACACTTTTGTTTGCCGATTTCTCCAAAAGATGGAGCAAATACTTATTGTATATGGTCTTCCCAAAGAAACTGCTACCACTATAATGATGCTCTATAAAAACCCAAAGGCAAGAATTTTCTCATCTGATGATGACACTAATTTCTTTAACATTGTCACTGGAGTCTTTTGCCCAGTCAGCTGGGGCTGTAGAATACACTGACTGCACTTCTGCTGAGGGGTAAGACCCCCCTAACAAGTGTCCTGGGATATGACACTAAACAATCTGATTGTGAGGTTCCAGCAGTGCTGGAGCTTTGGGGAATGTGGAGTACCCCTTCATTGCCATTGCTCCCAGGTCCACTCTGGCCCGGAGTGGTAGCACCAGATAGGGTCCTATCTATGGTTTAAATAGAACTAACAGCATACTTATGCTAAATTGAATTGTTTGAGTAAACTGAATAGCTTGAAATAGAAATGTTTTTGACAATTAAACCATACTTACATTTAAACTGTGTGCTTATGCTTAACTGAATTATTTGAAATAGAACTGTTTTTCGACATTAAAACTGTATTTACACTTAACTGAATTGTTACATAAAACTGCTTGAATAGTTTGAAATAGAAATGTTTTTGACAATTAAACTGTGTACTTATGCTAAACTGAATTGTTTTAAATAGAACAGATTATTTACATAAAAATGGATTTGGCGTTAAATAACCTACAAGGGTTAATATGCCATAGAACCCAACCAACCGTCACAGGAATCTTGCAAGAAGATATACTGGCATCATCTCTATTTATAATCTTCTTAGATTATGTACTAATGAAAGAAAATCGCTTCACACTAAAAAAAAAAGCCAAGCAGCAAACAATATCCAACAGAATCTATTATGGTTGCAGATGATATGCTTTTATAATATACATGCTCAAGCCGATTCTCTGTTGCACAGCATGGAGCTGGCAACAAGAAGCATTGGTCTTTACTTGAACTCTGATAAAACAGAGTTGATGTGTTTTAATGAAGTTGGTGCCATCTCATTAAATAGCAAGCCTCTGAAATTAGAAGACCATTTCATATACCTTGGTAGCAATATTGCATCTACTGAAAGCAATGTCACCACATGCATTAGTAAAGCATAGACTGCTATTGACAGGTTAACAATCATATGGAAATCAGATCTTTCTTATAAAATAAAACTTCTAAGCTGTAGCCATATCAGTACTATTGTATGGTTGCACTACTTGTACAAACAAAATGATTTAAGAAAAAGCTAGCTACTTGGTTCTGTTCTTCACAGATCCTGGAAACAACACCAGCTGTATGAGCCGCTTACCTGACATCTTGCACACTGTCCAAATAAGATGAACATGACATGCTAGGTACTGCTGAAGAAATAATGACACATTCATAAGCAACATTCTTCTATGGACTCCAACAGATAGACTCTCTTGTTTGGGCTGACCAGCAAAAGCTTATATTCATTCGTTCTGTACAGACACTGGGTGCCATCTAGATAACTTACAAAAAGTAATAGATAGGGATAGATGGTGAGAGAGAGTCAAGGGATTCCATGCTGTCAACTCTAGTTGATAATTGATGCTTTTCTTTATTTCAAAAAAGAATAAATAAAGGGAATTATTTTGATTGAGAAAGGACCTATTATATACATTCAATAAATAAAGGGACATTTTTTTTTCAAAAAAAAAAGGAATATTTTCTTCTCAGGATTTTTTTCATGAAAGTAAATTCTGCATTATTTAGACTTTGTTTATTGCAAAATTTATTCTAATCTTGCAAAAATATTTGTTTTGAGTATTTAAAATTAAACTGAATGCTTCAGGCTTGAACAGAGATCCCTCATCAAAAATTTTGCTGGCTAAGAAATACAAATCATGAGAAATTTACAGAAAAATATTTTATGTTTACAAATGTTTATGTTTACAAATGAGCTAAAAATAGGATTTTAGTCAAAAATATTTACAAATGAGCTAAACAAAGGTTTGTCACTAAATGCTGAAAAGATTGGAGTGGAAACACACTGACTCTTCAGTAAAAAAAAAAAAAAAGTTCTGAGTTCAACAGTCAGTAAAGAAGGTCATACTGACAGTGTTCTTGGACATGAAAAGATTCATCACTATTGATTTCCTTGGAAAAAATGCAGCTGTAAACAGTATTAATTTACGAAACTCTTTGCTTCGATTTGGCACAAGGCCAAATAAATGGGGCACCCAATGAGACTCGAACTCACTTGTGTAGATTTGCTAATCTAGCTTGCTAACCATTACACCACCAGAGGTGTAAACAGTACTTCCTATTGCCTACTCCTTTGGTAAAATTCACTTTATTTATTGAATGAACTTCATACAAATTTCCATGTATTGTTTTATTTTCTGATTATCATTCTTTTTCTTTTAGGTCGCCAATATGATAAAGATGGTGACTTAAAGCAGTGGTGGGATGATGATGTCATTCAGAGATTTAAAAACCAAACTCAGTGTATTGTTGACCAATACAGTAATTATATCATTCCTGAAGCTGAAATGAATGTATGTATAAAAGTATTTTGTAATTTGCTTGAAGCATTACCCAAATTATCTTATTTTATTTTGTATTTTAGTTGTTTAAAGGGTTATTGCAATACAGAATAATTATTCAGGTCTAATTAATTTCAAAGTAAAAACTCTATCATCAGAGACTTTTTTTTAGAATGAACTTGATGTTGTATGTTCAAATTTACTTTTTTTTATGGACATTGTAAACATGGTGTCATGTGGCATGTCAGAATGCCATGTTGAGTGTTGTAACCATGGTGCTACGTGGGGTGTTTAAATGTGACTTCAATTGTCCTAATCAATTTCGTTTTTTTTTCAAATTTAAATAAGTATTTAAAAATATGTATGTTAATTAATGATATATTCAGTATTTAATTCTAACCTACTGTTAATCTGATCATGTAACTTAGTTATTGATAAAGCCTCCTTAATTCTGAGATTACCAACATTACGTACTATTGCTTCTATTTTAATGGAAAAATTGTTATCATTATTTTTACATTTAATCAAATGTTTATGGAATGAGGATGCATGTTTACTGAGGTATTCTTAAATTCTGATATGGAAGGGTCTGATTGTGCTTCCTATATAAAAATTATGACATTTTAAGCAAATTAAACAAATGTACGTATGTTGTACAACAAATGGATTTTCTTTAATGTGGTTTTATGTATGTACGATGGAGTTAAAGCATAATTAGTACCAGTGTAATACAGATAAACATATATCAAATCAGTTCAACTATAGCATCAGATTTTTTTTACATAATCAGGGGAAAAAAAGAAGTTAGTTTTAAATCAAATTTTTGAACCTGTTTTCATGGATTATTTTACTAGTCCATTACACTTAAAATATAAACCTGATGTTAGAAACTTATAATCCATCCCATGTAGTTATAATGGTTTTTTTCATGCACAAGAAATAGCGTGAATTATAAGGAAGTTGATCAAATCCTGGAAGTCATATGGCAACTTACTTCCCATTTAATAAATCATCTATAACATGCTGGAAAATGCTGCAGAAGTAAAGACAAACTAATAAGCAATATTCACAGGCACAACAGTGTTAGCTGACCCACAAAAACTTACATTCATCAACTCTATGCTGTCTAGAAGATTTACCAAGAACAAGTCAAGGGATTCCATTCTGTCAACATGCCTTGATGATGAAGAAAGAACTCAAGTCCAGACCCCACCCTATCAACAGTGGCAAGGTGAAGTTCAGGACAGCTACTGGAGGATCAGTTGTGATGAACAACCACACCAGGCTTTCATAAAATGGATTCCTTTCTTACACTTGTGTGCTAGCTGTTTATTGACCCTATGAGAGGGTCCATATTTTTCATCTTGCCACCTTACTCATCTCTGTGAGCAAGAAGATACTAAGCAAAAAGCAAGAGTTAGCAAATAATAACATAGATTTGTGAATTTTGTCACAAACAAAACATAGTGTAGAAATACCCTGGGAGGCATGTTTATCTACTTAAATTTTGTTTTTTATGATTTCAATCAATATTTAATCATCACGACAGATGAATACTATTAATTATTCTAACCTCAGCTTTGAATAATTCGTTGTTCATATACTCTTTCCTTTTTAATACTTTAAAAAATTTATTACTTTCAATAAAAATTGACTGATTCTAAAAACTGTTTTATAATTAGTTAAGGAGAATTTTTTCTTAATTTTTCTCTTGAGCTGTTAGTTGATTTCCAGATCTATTCTTTTGAACCAGATGCTGTATTAAAATGTCTCTTGGTTTTAAAGAAAAACTGATTATCTTATTATCAACAAAAAGAAAACGTTTTTACAGTCATAGCTGCAAATTTCTTTGTCCTATTTATTTCCAGGTTTTGTGACTGAGAAATCAATTCCAATATAAAATCTTTGTGCTGAAAATAAGTTTCTTAGCTGTAGATCATTCTTCTCTACTTCTGCAAACTACTCATCTTACTCTAGCCAACTTTTTGGTTCAAGTCCCCTGCTCCCATGGCTAATCTCTATTTCTGAGTTTGTTTTTTCTCCATTTTATTCGCTCTTTCATCTACCTGACTCTCTATATTCTGAATGTCTATTAAATATTTCAGACTGATGATGCTCTTGGTTGTAGCCATCTAGCTTAGGCACGGCTAGAAAAAGAGAACTCAATCCCTCAAGTGCAGTTTGAATTGCACACAAGAAAATTATATATTGTACTTACAATAAATATTAAACCTTTATTCAATATTCTCTTGGGTTTGAGTACTGCACAGCTAGAATTCTTATGATTATTACAAGAAAAATAATATTCTTAAAGAAAAAGTGATGATTGATAAAATGTGGACTGTATGTGTTTTTACTACAATAAATGACAAGATAAACTGCTAAAAAATAGCCCAAAAATGTATGAATAAAATCATTTACAAAAGTAGTTTTGATCTCCAAAATTTCATGTAAAAAGGATTTTGTGAATAATACAAACTTTCAAACTCTCAATAACAAACAAAAATCTATAGAGTGAGAGGATTGAGAAAAAGTAATTTTGTTTCAAATTTAGTATAAAGTAAAACAAATTATATAAAGAGCAGCTTATTCCATCAGGGTAAATTTTGTAAGATTTTTCTCATTTGTCCCAGTCATCTTCAGTGAATGGATAAATGAAAATAAAAAAGTAAAGGGTGTTATAATCCTATTTACCCAACTCCTCTGCTCAGGCAGGATATGACACAAGGTCAATTTTTAAGCGGAGTTTTACAGGTTTGAATTCAGAGTTTTCCTTCTCCTAGACTAGTTGCCTCACCAAGGCTGAAGAATCCAGTCTGTCCTACTATTTATCCATAGCTGGAGGGAGAATAATTGGATTCATACCTTTCCCAAGGGTATTAGTGCTATGTGAAATGCAATCAGTCTCGTCCAGGTTTGAACTCGTGTTGCTGTGTCCATTTCCTACGATGATAACCATTACACCATGGGCACCTCCTAAAGGGTGTTATAACACCCAGTAAAAAGTTTAATTATTATTTTATAATGATTAAATACAGAAAAAAAATTCATTTTTTTAGACAAAAGATAATTGTGGGCATACCTTTCCACATTATGAGATTATATGATGATATTATAAATACTATATAGCGAGGTTTTAGGTGCAGTGAGCCAGTCATGAAACGACTAAGATGCTAGTAGGACCTAGCATGGAAAATTCACTAGTTGCTATGAAACCAATGTTAATTAATTAAATAATTCATTGTTCAACTTAATTTTTTATTTGATTGAGGACTTCACTATTTCATTACAAGTTGATATTTAGACCATTTTGTAGATTTTATGAAGCTGAAAGTATCTAATCTTTGTTTAGTTTGGTTTGGTTTGGTTTGGTTTGATTTTATAGCACATCAACCGTTGTAGATTATCTAATACCAAATCCATTATTATACATAAACAGTTCTATTTCAAACAATTCAAGTTATCTTAAGTACAGTTAAATTGTCAAACAGTTCTATTTGACCCATAGAAAGGACCCTATCAGATGCTACCACTTCAGGCTAGAGTGGACCTGGGAGCAATGGCAATAAAGAAGTACTCTGCATTCCTCAAAGCTCCAGCGTTACTGAAGCCTCACCATCAGATTGTTTAGTGTCATATCCAGGACACTTGTTGGGGAAAGTCTTACCCCTCTGCAGAGATGCAGTCGGTGCATTCTGCAGCCCCAGCTGACTGAGTCATCTAATCTTGAGTTCATTTCAAAATGTAGCTCTCGAATTACATGACACTAATTGGATGAGATGCATGAAAAGTTCTTAGCCCAAACAAGGAAAGAATTACTATTTTTACTGATTTTTTAAAAAAAAAGAGTTAAAGAAACCTGTCTTGAACAAAATTTACCCTGATGTAATATATTACATATATTACATACATACATCTTGGCTATTCTTTTCTTAGTCTGTCCAAGAATTTTTCAGCGTCCCTTCTAACAATATATTTGAAACAAGAAATCAAATGAATATAGAAAAATTATAATACTAATAAAAGAAATAAAATGTAGAAATTAAAATAGATAAGTTTCAAAAGCCTTTTTCTTAAGATTCAAACCCAAACAGCTTTGGTATTGATTACTTATCTACTATCTCTGTTTGCAGTGCCAATTAAACTTAATCAAGAATTGGTAAATAAATTTCCAACAAATTTTCAATTAACATGATTAAAAAAATGAACTGTCAAATTGTGTATAAAAAAGTAAAGTTAGCGACCGTAGTCAAGAACGACTCAAAGGCTCCTTTTCAATAGCTACTTCACAAAGGTGTAAGTGAGGGTGCTACTCTTTTCCCTGGATTGCTCCACTTTACCCTTGATATGTACCTTATAATGTTGAGTTTTAAGCAGGGTGGCATCAAGTACCATTTTTTTAAAGTCTTTGATATGACTTGACCTAGGATTGAACCCTGGTCTCCTGGGCCATTAGTAAACACTAGCTTACCATGGTTATTTGTAGATAAGACTCACTATTTTTACACACAAAAGTTAGGGGTGTGTATTATACATAGGAACTATGTAATTAAATTTTCTGGTAACATACCTCACCATATTTGGGGAGGACTGATTGACATTAAGCAACATCTATAGTCCAAACTCCACACAACAAAAGACATTTACATTGAAGGTATCTCAACCATTTTTACAATCTGCCTTAGAAATCAGGAAAAGTTGATTATCTCTCCAGTAAAAAGATCTTTTTAATAGAAAATTGAAGTCTTAGATGAGCTATAGTTTGAATGACTGCTCTAAATACCATGTAAATGTTGTCTTTTAAGACAATATAAACTATATGAATTCTTATTTTTAGTCAGTACGAAAAGTTGAACAAAGGTTAAATTTAGCTGCACCTAATTCTTAAAAGTCAGTGTTAAATTTTTTTTCCAAATCCAAAGTTAGAAGTGTCTGTTATACACAATTATGGAACATTAACCCTGGTGGCAGTCTGAATTTTTGGTATCTTTTCTTCCTTATTTTGTTCAGTTAATGGCTATAGGATATTGCATTGTTGATGAGCACTCACTGACGTATGCCTTTTATATTTTCTATGTTCACTTGAACTGCATTTATTGGTCCTACCAATTAGAGCTTTTCCAGTAAAGACTTCGTTTTGCTGTCTCTAGCAAACATTCTTTGTGCATGTTCCATTCCAAAAGCTTCTTTCATTATCAATCAAATTTCTTCTGGAGGATTTTCTTCTCAGCTACAACCGTGGACATTACAAGTCAAAAATTAATAAGCATCTTATCCTAAATTTCTGCTTTGTTGCCTCTTCTTTATTTACATCCTTACCTTTCATTTCGTAATACGATAGCTGTTGTAACCAACAAGTTTTGCTTAAGGTGACTTAAAGTGTGCATATATTTTTTTCTCATGTCATAATTAGCAATATCATAATAATCCATTATTTCAGAATGTGTACACAGTATATTCTATGAGGGTTAGTAAACCATTGGTAAGCATAGTCATTTAAGTCCTTATTGGTTGCTAGACTAAGCTAAGCTTAGTAATGCTCATGTTCTAATTACTAGTTGAATATGTGATATCAAATTAACCTGACAAATCATTTTTAGAGTAGTGAGTTTGATCTTCACTATGTGCCCCACTGTTAGAGCAATGTGCCAGAAGAACCTATGCTTAGTAACTATTTATGTTTCCTTGCATTAAGACTTTGAATATTTTTAGCAAAAAGAAATTCCTAGTTTAAGGAAACATCTGGAAGAACCAGCAATCTGAGTATTTCATAATTATTTGACAAATTCACTTACCTAGGAAGCAGCGTCGAATCAACCAAAAAGGATATCGAAACGAGGTTAACGAAAGCATGGACAGCTATCAATAGGCTATCGATTATATGGAAATCAGACCTAACCGATAAAATGAAACGCAGTTTCTTCCAGGCAGCGGTCACATCGATACTGCTATATGGGTGCACTACATGGACGCTAACAAAACGGCTGGAGAAGAAGCTAGATGGCAATTACACAAGAATGCTGTGTGCAATCTTGAACAAGTCCTGGTGGCAACACCCCACAAGACACCAACTGTACGGCCACCTGCCTCCTATCACGAAAACTATTCAAGTTAGACGAACCAAACATGCAGGACACTGCTGGAGAAGCAGGGATGAACTCATAAGAGATGTACTCTTATGGACCTTACACATGGCTGTGCAAAAGCAGGACGACCAGCATGAACATACATTCAGCAGCTATGTGAGGATATGGGATGTTGTCCTGAAGACCTGCCTAGGACGATGAACGATAGGGAGGAGTGGCGAGAGAGGGTCAGGGATATCCGTGCTACCAGTGCGACATGATGATGATTGACTAGTACCCTACAAAACTGCAGCTGTATTGCCACTTAACTCCCATCTCACAAGACACCAAAGTAAGATAAGAAAGACATGCTAGGCAATACAAGGACAAACTCATGAGCAATGTTCTCCTATGGACTCCCACACATGGACACACCAGTGTTGGCCAAAGAGCAAAAACTTACATTCATCAGCTCTGTGCAGACATTAGATGCCGTCTAGAGGACTTTCCAAGAGTAATGGCTCATTGGGATAGATAGCGGAAAAAGAGAGTCAAGAAAATCTGTACTGTGATGATGATTCCTCCTCATCTAAATTTTTGTTGCATTTTTTATCACAACTCAAGTCATTTCTAAATAGTGAGCTATAGTATAGATAGGAAACAACAATAAACGATAAGCTTTTTGTGAGACTTGAATTCAAGTCTCTTTTTGAAGAGAGTTAGTAAATATTGAGTGATTTGCAATTCAAAAAAAGCAAGTAAAATGAAGGAAAATACACATCAAAATTAATAATGATTGACTCATTAAAAAATGTTTCTGTCTTTATTATTTCAGGCTACTTGATAAATTATGTAAAATGAAGTTTAATCCAGATTAACAAAAATATTTTGGTCTCTAGCAAGAGGAAAAATGTATCAAATTATACCATCAATTGTATTGATTTAATACATAACTGCTACAACTTGATAGATAAGAACCATCTTTACCACCAAAAATTACAATTCAAATATTCTGATTAATAACTAATTCAACTCAAGAAAAAAATAAACAAGATGTGAAAGATAATAGAGTTATAAGACATCTGTATATTATTGGATTTTAGTGATAAATGCCTGTACCAACCCCTCCGCTCAGGCAGGATATGACACAAGGTCAATTTTTAAGCGGAGTTTTACAGGTTTAAATTCAGAGTTTTCCTTCTTCTAGACTAGTTGCCTCACCAAGGCTGAAGAACCTAGTCTGCCCTACTATTTACCCATAGCTGGAGGGAGAATAATTGGATTCATACCTTTCCCAAGGATATTAGTGCTATGTGAAATGCAATCAGTCTCGTCCAAGATTTGAACTTGTGTCGCCGTGTCCATTTCCTACACCACAGGCACCTCCTGTACAATATTCATGCTACTCTCTGGCGCTATATAGCTACAGCCCGGTAAAAAGGTAACTGGTGACTATGCAAACTGCAATGCCTAGTGGGTAGAGTGTTTGCCAATGGTCAGGGAGACCTGGGTTCAATCCCAGGTCGAGTCATACTAAAGACTTTTAAAATGGTACTTGATACCTCCTTGCTTAACACTCAGCAATATAAGGTAAGTATCAAGGGTAAAGTGGAGCAATCCTGGGAAAGGAGTAGCACCCTCCCCTACACCTCGGTGTAGTAGCTATTGAAAAGGGAGCCTTCTGGTCGCCCTTGACTATGGTCACCGACTTTACTTACTGTCTCTAACTGGGCCATTGGCCTAATGAGTAGAGTGTTTGCCAATGGTCCATGAGACCGGGGTTCAATCCCAGGTCAAGTCATACCAAAGACTCAAAAAATGGTACTTGATGCGGGCTTGTTTAACACTCAGTATTATAAGTTACAGATCAAGAGTAAAGCAGAGCAATCCAGGGACAGGAGTAGCGCCCTCCCCTACACCTTGGTGTAGTAGCTATCGAAAAGGGAGCCTTCGGGTCACCCTCGATTACGGTCGCCAACTTTACTTTACTTACTTACTATCTCTAAGATTTTTCTTATCAAAGGATCCCAACAAGTTAGCGAAGGTTTGATGCTGGAGTTTCCTTCTCCAGTTTTAATTTTGGAGTTAACTTCAAAGAAGTTTGCCTTCACCACAACTTTGTCATTAGACTGGAGCCTTTCTACTCTACAGTACATAGATACCTCAACATAATTAGCCCATAGCTTAATGACTGAGAAGAAATGATTTATTTTACATTAGAAATTTTCAATAATCTCCTTGTTTCTTCACTTAACCTAATATTTCTATATTAACAATAATAGGTTAAAATTCAACTAATACCCATAACAGGTTATGTATTTATTGATACACTTTTGTATTAATTCATACAAACAATAAAATTTAATGCATTCTTTCATTCAGATGAAATGTCAATTTTTGTGTTTCTGAATCTTTTTTTAAGCTCAATGGTATTCTCACTCAAGGAGAAAACATTGCTGACAATGGTGGTCTGAAACAGGCATATCGTGTAAGTCTATTGCAATTTTCTTAATACATTAAGTGTTTATATATTAACTCCTTTGCTGGCAGAGTGAAATTTTTTGTAGCTCAATGTAAGGCATTTTCCTATTGGCAACTCATTGATCAATTGAATATCAATCAATGGAAACATCACTAAGCAGCCCCACTGTGGTGTAGGATTGTATAAAAGTCATTTGGCAAAATATTATAATTAAAAGTGAGTGCTTTATTGTTTTTTTGCTATTGTACTATGACACAACGGCTAATAAAATTATAACATATTATTTGTTTTTTATAAGGGATTAATTTATTTGTTAGAAAATCTCCTCTATTTTGCAAATTTTTTGAAAATAATTTACCCACTCAACAAGGTTTGGTTTGGTTTGCCCTGCTAATGGCATATCAACCTTTGTGGGTTATTTAATGCCATTGCCATCCTTACAAAAGAATAACAATGACACTATTTATGTAAACATGTAGACTTGACCAGTACCAGTTAAAAGGGAAACAGCATTTCATAAGAGTATATCATTGAAATACAAAGCAATATAAACCAATTTTATGTATTTACAAATTTGAAAATCAGTTAATCAGAAAAATACAAGAAAATAATTGAATTCCATCTGATTTAGTGCAAATATAAGGATCTTTTTGATATTTTTTTTAGAATTAAATTTAAGCTTTGCAATATCAATCAATGATGTTAAACATTCTTTTTTTTATATAAAATAGAAGTGTTACATCCTACTGAAAAATCTGAATTTGGCTATCTCAACTCACAAGTTGTGTGACATGCACAATACTAGTTCATTAAAAACCAAAATATCTATGAACACAATGACTTGAAAACATAATAGATGTCATACCATGTAATTTCACTTCTGAGTATCTCTTGGTGGTGGCCTATCTTTTCATGTAACATGCAATGTATTGGATTATATTAGCAGTAAAAATCATCCCAGACACGGCCTGACCTATTATCAAATACCCAAGATAGGTTGCCATTTTTACAAAGCTAAAAACTTTCAATTGATTATTTATCCATAGAGTAAAGTTGATTTATGGCTTTCCCAAAGAAAAAGGTAAATAAGACCATTGTTTTAATTTGGTTCAGCAATTCTGTTCATCATACCATTACCCCCACAATTTATAAAAACTTGTATAAATACTAAACATGATTTAGGAATGGGATAAATATTGTATGTTGGTAATGTTAAGTATTACCGATGCAGATTGTTGATATTCTATCGAAGGCTCAGTGTTCACATGCATAGTAATGAATTACACATTCGAGTGAGATTATATGGACATTAGAACATTCCACTATTTGAAGGTGGCCAAGTCCATTCCCTGGATAGTGATTAGTTGCTAGCCCAGTGAGTGGGTATATAAGTGTGTATATACACCAGCTTGCTTCAGTCATGTTTCAGGTGTTTCGGGTTCGGTATTGATTTACCACCCATTCTACCTTTTGTCTGCCAGCAGGATGCTAGCTGGGGTCGCTGAGCCTGTAAGTGTTGTTATTCTTGTTTATTCTGCATGTTAGAGCAGTGACTTCTACACAGATGATCTAGTGCTTCTTACAAATACACCTTCTCAAGCTGAATCTCTGCTGCATAACCTGGAACAGGCAGCAAGAGACATTGGTCTTTATGTGAACTCAGATAAAACAGTTCATATATTCTAATCAAGATGGTGGCATATCCTCAGTAAATGGCAAGCCTTTGAAATTAGTTGACCAGTTCAGATACTTTGGTAGCAATATCTCATTTACTGAAAGCAAAGTTAGCACACTAATATTGACAGTTCTGTTCTGGTTGTTTAATAGCATATCAACCTTCTTGGGTTATTTAATGCCAAATTTAAAAACAGTAGTGGTACTATTTAACCCATAGTTAGGAAGATAAAGGGCTTCATACCTTTCCCACAGGTATTTGTCTGAAATTGAACGTAACAGCGCAATGCAAGTTCCAACTCACAATAATTCCACACTCCACCATTTTAACCATTACACCACGAGGACACACCCCTGAATTGACAGGTTAACAATGATTTGGAAATCTGATCTGATAAAATAAAATGGTAATTTTTCCAAACAGTAGCCATGTCAGTACTGTTGTATGGTTGCACAACTTAGAAACAAAATGCCTGGAGAAAGGACTACTTTAGTTCCCATTACACAAGGATTCTTGGTATTGTTATGAACAAATCCTTGAAGCAGCACCTTACAAAACAGCAGCTGTACGACTACTTTCCTCCCATCTCACAATCCATCCAAGATGAGCAAGATGTGAGTTCATCCTTACTTCTTTAACATAACTAACATTTTCCTATAAACTTTTACAAATGAACACCTCAATGTTGGCCAACCAGCAAAAACTTACATTCATTACCTCTGTGCAGACACTAAATGCTAGCTACTTACTAAGTGTAATGGCTAAAAGGGATGAATGGCAAGAGAGATTCAAGGAAATTTGTGCTGTCATCATACCTTGATGATCACAGAATGGAATGTAAGACATATCTTTTTATGTATTTACCAAATTGCTCCATATTTTTAAATGCAATTTAACAGGTTTGAATGGAGATTTCCTTTTCATAGACATATCATTTTAATTCAGAGTTTAATTAACTTGGTTAATAAGGTAAAATTCTTGAATTACAAACTCAAGACAATCATTTTCATTTTTGGATTTTATAGTTCTCACATGACTAAATTTAGATTAAAAAAAAAAAAAGATTTTGTAAGTTTATCAACTGATTTGTGGATGGGGGTATAAAGACAGATTTATTTGTATTCAAATATTGGATAGATTGTTTTAAAAAGAAACATTTTTAAACAAAAAATTCAGGCAAGTAATGTTTCCTTTTCTTTATTATTTCAGGCCTACAAGAAGTGGGAAGCCAAGCAAAATCAAAAAGAAAAAAGCCTCCCAGGACTTTCCCAATTCACTCATGACCAGTTGTTTTTCCTCAATTTTGCACAAGTTAGTATATATATATATATATATATATGATGTTCATCTTAGTGTGTGTGTATATATAAGTTGGCTGACAGTAGTTGAGGGTGAGCTGAAGGTTCCCTTTTCAATAGCTACTACCCCAAGATGAAGGAGAGGGCACTACTCCTTTCCCTGGATTGCTCCACTTTACCCATCATCTGTAGGGTTAGTGAGTGAATGTATTTATGGTCCCCTACAATTTTTAGTTTAGAATTAAAGGTAGAATAATATAGACATAATATAGGCACATGGATAAAGTGGTAAATGAAGGAAGATATGCAACAAATGAGTAAAAGATATGAAACAAATAATGGTTGTAAAACGGCGCGGAAAAAATGAACATTTAAAACAAGGCGACGAACAAAAACAAATTTATATTCTACAACAATAAAACTTACATTGATACATAAAAGAAATTACTAACTCTACTAACAAAATAATAGTGTGTGTATATGTGTGAGTGTGTTTGTGTGTCTAACACAACTAAGCTACAAAAAAATTACATGTTAAAATGTCCTTTTTTTATGGTTAGAAACGGGCAGTTTCACTGAGACTGGAAAGCGTCTCATAGTCATTGTATATGAATGTCTGCAAGGCCCATCCATAGTGTTGCTTTTCTCTCCTGTTGATTCACGCTGAAGGGAGTGTGTTGCTGCTGTGAAGAAATTTGGTCAAAGAGAACAAGGGTATTTGAAGACGACGTATTTATAGAAAATACGCGTCTTGTAGGTGGCTCAAAATGCAGGACTTGAATTTACGCGCAGACGTAGTTTTAAACATGTCACGTGGTCCTCCTGGCCAATGGTTTCCCGAGACTGAATATGTGAGCATCCGCCATCTTTGTAGGAACAAGTGGCATACCGCCCAAAATAATTTATAGGAGTGTAAAGTCCTATAGATCCATACCTTATAATGCTAAGCATTAAGCAAGGAGACATGAAGTACTATTTTTGTATCTTTGGTATGATTTGACCAGGGATTGAACTCTGGTCTCCCAGACCATTGGCAAACATTCTAACCATTATACCATTACTCCTAAACTTTTCAAGGCAAAAGTTACTTTTAGTTTTACTTGGCTATGACGATATTTCTGTACAAAGAGGCAAACAATTCCAATTTAATCAACTAAAAATATGTGTAAAAATTAAAGAAAAAAAATGTTCTACATTCAGTTAAAGTATCTTTAAACAATTATTGGGGTATTACCTGTTATTGAACGGCCCATTGGCCTAGTGGGTCGAGTGTTCGCCAATGGTCATTTAGCCATTTGACTTTACATTTTAATACTGAAACAAAATAACATGATTTGCTGGGTGGTGAGACTAAGCTTGTTCAATAGACAGAGTTACGAAAAGAGGTTTTATTCATTTAAAGAACAGGAACTAAAAGAGCCGAATTCTCACATGATGTCCAAAGACACACTCATAAATCCAAGAGAAGACAACTACCTATTGCCTTCTCTTACAATCAATAAACTGAAATTAATTTCAAAATAAGTTTGGCCTTATCACAAGCTGTTTGTGTTCAAATTTCCTCAGTTCTTTTATTTTGTTAAGGAAAAAATTACAAAGATTTTAATAGAATTCTCATTTTCATAGTGAAAACTCTAGTCAAGGTTTGGTTAATTGGTTTAATGGCATATCAAACCATGTGTATTATTTAATGTCAAATATATATATATATTTATATTTGACATTAAATTATATGCAAGGGTTGTACATATATATATATATGTACAATCTTTGAGTGAATAGTTCATTGGTAACTTTATTTTTAAATGAGTTAAGATTCATTTGTTTGCAGTTAAATGATTTCACGTATTACTATTCAATACTAATAATTCTATCTAATATTATAATTTGTTTGTATACAGTTAAATGGTTTCAAGTATTGCTATCAGTGCAATTGACCCCCAGCCATCACCTTCTAGTCCCTTTAAGATAAAATAGGGTTATGCACTTGTTTGCTACAAGAGCAATTTGAAGAATATAATTAAGGTAATCATAACCAAGCCAATTGATCAAATCAGGCCTCTCTAACCACCTGTTGAGCCCTGTAAGGACCAAAGTTGCAGGTTATGGACTGCTTAGCCACCAGGATCCCATCCTCAAACATTACTGGTAATCAATCATGGTGAACAGGTAGCCCTGTTCGGGGTACAGAGATGCAGTTGGCATATTCTACAGCCCCTGCCAACAGAACGATTCTAGTTAAGACAAAAAAAAAACACTATTTACCTTTTTAATGCAAGGCTTTGAAAGCATAAAATGAAATACTATCTAATTAGTCTGATATCCTGCTTTTTTCTTTAGTTGGTTTGGTTTGGTTTGGTTTGGTCTCTTTGTTTAATAGCATATCAACCTTTGTGGTTTATATAATGCCAAAGTCATCCTTTTTTTATAGGAACAACAGTGATACTGTTCAACTCATAGCTGGGGAGATAAAGCAGTTCATACCTTTCCCAAAAATATTAGTGTGAAATTGAATATAATTTTACAACTGGAGGTCAAACTTGCTTACTTTGAGGCTGCAATCCAACACTTTAATCAATATGCCACATGGATTTCCCCTTTTCATAGGCTGGAGGAAACACCAGCTGAAATTCTGTAACTATAACAACAACAGATATGAAAACATTAATCCGAATACAACAGTGTATAATAATAATGATAAAAATAATTCTTTGTCTTAGAAATTGTAATTCTCTACTTAATTATCAGTCTGAGAAAGAATTTAAAAAGGTTCATCCTTTGGATATATGTATTTATGTAACTCCTCCACAGGATATGACACAAGGTCAATTCTTTAAGCAAAGTACATCTGGTTTGAATTCCGAGTTTTCCTTCTCTTAGACCAGTTGCCTTACTGAGGTTAAAGAACCCAATCTACCCTTCTATTTACCCATAGCTGGAGGGAAAATAGTTAGATTCATACCTTTTCCAAGAGCATTAGCATAAGTCAAATGTAAAGAGTATCATCCACAGTTTGAACTCTGGTTGCCCATTCCCATTTCTACAAGACTAATGATTCAACTAAACTTGCCTTTTGTTATATATGAAATATTTTTCATAAAAATTCAATGAGAGCAAAATGAAATATAAAGGATGTCAAAAAGTAAAGCCTCTTATTCATTTACATGGTGTTGCTCATTTTTACCAAAATATTTCTTGACAGCTTGCCTTCAGAAAATCTATTTGGCTATAAAAATGGACTAGCTACAGATATATTCTACTTTTTGCAGTGAATAGATCAGTATATAGAAATTGTATGAATAGTATATATGTTCCGTGCAAAGATTCTATTTTTTTTTCAAGGTTAATGTAAGAAGATTATGAAAAAATGGAGATGTCCTAGAAAACATAACAAACAAATACTAATAACAGTCTTTAATTGGAATCATTTTGAGATGAGGCTTCTTAATCTGAGAATTAATTTTTATTTATTGCGGACTTTTTGTCCTCATCTTTGTAGTTTTTGTGTTGTTTCTTCTTTCACTACGTTTCGGTCAAATTTCACCTCTGGCCTTCTTCAGGTGATTTACTGCGACCTCGGATAGGAATGCTGAGTCTTGTAACCGTATCCCCAGTAATTACTGCCTTCCATAGTTGTTGTCTATCGCACCACATTTTTGACCAAGTAAACCTCTGGCCGGCTTGGGTAGGATTTGAAACCACTATCTTCTGACAATGCTTACCTGGAACCATAGAGACTCAACGCCTCTATCCGCTACGCCACAGGCCCCGAAGGGCGAACAAGGTTGTAAAAAAAAAAAAAAGTCCGCAATAAATAAAAATTAATTCTCAAATAATAATAATGCTATTTTTAAAATGTCATGTCCAGAATTAAAACACAACAGATCCATAGAACACAATAACATTATTGGCTCGAATAAGTTTTCACTTACAAAACATTTTTCTCATTGTTATCATCATGGATATGTAATTTTGCCTCCAATGAACAAGTGCTTCTAAGAGGTCACTTCAAAATGAATGTCTCCTGTTAGGTTGTCCTACAATAGGGATACTGATGATATAGCAATAAAGGTTATTTTGTAACTAAAACCTTGCTTTATTTAACTGTACTATTGTATTCCTTGTATTGATGGAAATAAATATGAGACATTACTTCCAGAACATCCCTCTTATTGTTTATAGTGTAGAATGTTCACTCAAGATTTATAGCTGATAAGACACTTTTTCTAATTACTGTGAAACTTTTGTTCTTTTTTTTTATCATTTACTCTATTTGGACTATTGTCTTCATCTTTATTGTTATATTCACAATATTTCGGCCTATGTGACCTTCAGCCTTCTTCAGGTGCTTCATGTTGAACTTGGGAGCCTACACAGAACTTTGAACCAAACCCTTTATTTAATCCATAGGAGTAAATTATTCTAATTCTGTTTAACATAACAGGATACAAGACTTCGACTACAATAAGTAGTCCTTGTTATTTACCTGTAGTAAGGATTGAACCTGTAACCTCCTGATGATTTCACTTAGAAGCACTTTAACCCAATGCCTAAATCTTTTACACTGTGTTCTGGGGAACATTTTGAGCACTCATAAACCTAATGTCTTTATCAACCTACAAGATACTACTTATTACTATGAAGTACAATTTTTACCTTAGCTTATATTCCAATTTCTTTTTTAACACTTATACTTGGTTATGGTAAATAGAATTAGAATAATCTTTCCCCATGGATTAAATAAAGATTTTGATTCAAAGTTCTATGTAGGCTCTCAAGTTCAACATGAAACCTCGGAAGAAGGCCAAATATCACTTGGCCAAAACATTGTGAATATAACAATAAAGACGAAGACAATAGTCTGAATAGGCTAAATGATAAAAATTATCTAGCTTCATCTCATAAATTCTACTCACCGCCAAATTTTCAACATAGTCTCCTTCATGGTCAACATATTTCCTTCATTAGTGTTGCAGTGCTTGGATCCTATTGGTAAAAATGTCATCATCAGTAAATAAGATGTCATCCTATGAATGTTTTAGCCCATGCTCATAAAGTTCATTTGGGTGCAATTTTAACAGAAACTCCAATAAAAACTTTGGATATGTGAATATAAATAAAAATATGTGAAATATACAGAAGAGTGTGTCTTGTTTATGGAGAAGCATGTTTTAATTAAAAAATACTTACAAATGGGCTTAACGTGGGTTTACTACAACAAACTTGAGTCAAAAAGATAGCCCATGAAATATTTTTTATTGAATGACCCTCATAGGATCAACACTCTATAGAATTGTTTTTTAGGAAGTTCTTAAAAGACTCTAAAAGTAGTTGTGAGATATAGATATATATATATATATATATATATATATATATATATATATATATATTTATTTATTTATGCATATAAATTTGTGTGTGTGTGAGAGAGAGGGAGTGATCAAGACAAAGGTTATTAGTTAATTACTTACATATATATATAAAAAAAAAAAAAAAAGATAACATTGCAAGCAGTATTCTGACAAAATTCCAAAATAAAGTTTTCTCATAAAACTGCTTCTAGATAAGTAAAATCATTCTGTTGGAGGCAAAAATAAACACATTTTCTTTTTGAGATCCTACTCTTAAATAACCCACTCTAAAGCAATTTCCTTATCTCTATCTGGCAATAAAAGTTTTGACCCTAAATTGGCTTTTTACAATCTCTAATGACCATAAAGGTCAGTACCACTTATACTAGGTTCAGCCACAAGTCATAACTCTTATAAAATAATCTTCAACTCTCAGGATTCTATTGCTCATGAAATGCATACAACCAAGCAATTACTGATTTATTAGTATAAATAGTACATTACTATAAAAAATTTTAGGAGGCGCACTTAGTGTAATGGTTATTGGTTATCAGCTTAAGAAAAAGAATTGGTGACTCAAGTTTAGGAAAGGCATGAATCCATTTATTTTTGCCCAACTGTGAGTAAATAGTAGAACAAACTGGGCTAATTAACCTTATAGCAACCAGTCTAGGAGAAGGAAAACTCTGAATTCAAACCTGTTGAGCCCTGCTAAAAATTGACTTTATAGTCAAATGTTGATGCAGCTTACTTTATGGTCAAAGGTATATTCCAAAGTGCATAGCAGGAACTTGTGCATTAGAATATTTTTCAGTAAAAGCTCCTTTTTTTATATTAAAAGGATATATTTTAACTCATTATATTTTAAGTTCTTTTCTTATCCCTGCTTGTGTTTTTCATTATTATACAATAGATATAAAACATGCATACTGTAAATTTCAGGTGTGGTGTGGCTCCATGCGTCGCGAAGCAGCCATCAACAGGATCCAGACAACAACGCACAGTCCAGGCAGGTTCAGGTAAGATTTGATAATCAGCAACCACAAGGTGGAAATAGTGAAAAATATTGAAAAATAGTTGACTTAGATTCCCCAGGCAAATAGTTAAGGAGTAATTTACTAAGCTTTTTGCTAAGATGTGGCACAAAGCCATATGAATCGGGCACCCAATGAGACACAAACTCACTTGTAAACATTTACTTGTCTAGCTTGCTAACCATTACACCACCAAAGGCATCCTGGCAAATATTTAAATAGTGATTTACTAAGCTTTTTGCTTAGATGTTGCACAGGACCAGATGAATGGGGCACCCAATGAGACTCAAACTCACTCATAAAGGTTTGCTTATCTAGCTTGCTAACCATGACACCACCAAAGGCATCCTGGCAAATAGTTAAGCAGTGAAGGTTTGCTAGTCTAGCTTGTTAATCATTACATTACCCAAGGTGTCCCAAATAGTTAAGGAGTAATTTACTAAGCTTTTTGCTTAGATGTGGCAAAAGGCTGTATGAATGGAGGACCCAATGAGACTTGAAATCATCCATGTAGGTTTGCTAGTCTAGCTTGTTAACCATTACTCCACCCAAGGGGCCCAAAATAGTTAAGTAGAAACTGTTATAAAGAACCAGGTCTAAGACAAAAATCTTTGGAATAGTCCACTTCTAACTGATTATGTGGCCTATACTATTCTTAAAATAGACTCTTTAACACTCATTATAAAACAAGATATTTACCCATTAGCAATTACTTGCTAATCGTTAAAAGCCATAACAGATTTTAGTACCAATAACTACTGATCATTTCAATTGATTACTATAATCTCAACAACAAAATTTTTTCTATGTTTTAATGATAGATAAACTTATTACCACTCGTTGAGGATTTAGTTTGCTAACCACTGTGTAAGGTAATGTCACAAATCATAGATTGATTGATGCTGAATAAAAGTAACCTCTGTTTGGTATAAATAACTTTTTGCCAAATAGTTTGTGTAATTTATCAAAATCACTGCAACTTATTTAGAGTTAAAATCACATGGAAACTTGATGGATTTATATGTCACTGGTGTTTTCCTTCTTGTTCCATTACCAAAACTTTCCTTTTGATCCCATTACTAAAATTTATGTCTTTTGTCATATTTCTAATCAACAGCAGATACTGTAAACAAATCCAAGTCCTAAATCTAACGTTAACAACTATTTTATTAGCCAAGACTCTTTAAAAGAGATCCCTTTTAATATGTTTACTCTTTTGTAAGTTTTGCTTTTTTTTTTATATATAATCTAAGGTAAATAACTGGTTTACTTGAGAGCTGAGTTATTTCCCTTGGCCTGAATGAATATGGATTTGATGAGTACATGCGATATTTCCCGAATTGTTATTAAAATAAAACAAATTTCTGTTGTATATTCGGTCTAGTCCACCCATTCATGTCACTGTTTTATTTAGGTATCAGTTTTCAAAAGGTCTGACAAAAAAGAAAATTTTAGATCTTTTTGTTGTCTTCTATCATATATTTATCTCTCTTTATTGTTATACAATTTACTCTATGAAAATTTCACTTCAACTAGAATTCATTTAAATTTCTTAGATATTTCTCTGTTCTGCCAAAACCTTTCTTTTTTCAAAGAATTCAATGTGATACAATGACCCTATTGAATGTTAATACTTGATCTTTATTATGGTTAAAAACTTATCTGAGATTTTCATCTTTTGGATTGGATGGAGATTATTTTTATAGCCAATAATAATAATCTGCACCACTGATAATAATAATAAAAACACTCTTTAAGTTCTGATCATTGCAGTTTCTTCTCTTGAATACCATCTCTGATAAAAAAAATAAAATATTTTTTAAAGTGAATATTAATAAATTTATGATTATCTTCTCTGAAATTTGAAATCTTATGTTCCTAAAATAAGCTGTTTTTCTTTCAACATCAAACAATTTGTTTTAGCTAATGACCCAGGTCAACAAAAAATTTTTTTGAAATGATGTTGAGGTACCAAACATCCTTTTCAGCTAATCTGAGGATGCTGAATCTGAAAATAACCTTACTTTTTCTTGGTTAGACACCGTTTTTGCTGTACAGAAATGCCTTATTTCTGGAAAAAAGAATTTTTTATTTGTTTTCTGTATATATGATATTAACCGATGGCAATATTTCTCAAAGTAAAATCATAGAAACCTCCCAATTCGTATTTAAACCAAATATTGATCTGCTTATAGAGAATTGCTATTTTTGTAATAACAATCGGACTCTAAGTCTTTAAAAATAACAAGATTAAATATACCAAGACCAACAATTATTTTCATCAAATCAGCAGAAATAAAACCTTTGTAAACATAAGAACTATGGTACAAAATTTTCCTCTTTTTTGATTGTCATGTTCAATTTTATTTTAGTACCTTTTGATATTCCAGCAGTAATCAGCCACCATTTATTTGTCCCCCTGTCCTTTGTAGTGCTCTTCCATTCTTTCAATATCCTAGCTCATTACTCACATTGCTGCTATTGTACTACAGCCAGATACGGCTATGTGTGAAACGTACATCGAATGTCCATAAAGATAGGACCTAAAAATCTCAAAATTCAAAAAACACATAACGACTTCTTTGTTCAGGTATGAAACTTTTTATTACCTTTGAGTTTAAAGGTTTTTCGAAATATGGAGAGAGAGGCACAATCTTTCTATTCTGGCTTTTTCATCTGCCCCCCACCAACATGTGTGGCACCCGCCACAAAGGTCTCCGTGAGCAAGCGAAAGTCAACCGTCTCATTTGGTGTCTAGTCTCAACTCTCTAACTTTCTTCAAATTCCCAAAATCCTCCACACACTTCCGGTGCATGACATCATTCGCACTTGCTAGCCCTGTTTCCCATCTCAGGCTATTGTGACATCTCTGAGTGATACGTCCGCATGAACACCTGTGTTAATGTTGTACCCATGCACTGAGCCGAAAGGTTCTCAGCCTAACTAAACCCAAAGGCATAAAACGAAATCCCTCGGCCATTATATTACACTATTATCTAGATGGCAGTGCAAAAAATAAACTTTGATACTCATATTAGCACCTATGTCCTGTAGACTTTTCAACAACTTTTCCCCTCAGTCCTTGTAGTTTTTGGCCCAGTGATTGTCTAAGAAGTTTTTCACTACATCAACGAACCAATGTCCAAGTAGGTAATTCCAAGGCATTCATTGAATTAACAAATTCATCCTCCTTAATGAGTTACCTGATGTTATGGTGAAACCATTTTCATGATGTTCATCATGTAAAATGGAATAGGGGCACTCAATCCAGATATCTTTAATTAGAGTTTCTTTCCATTTGTGAAAATAAAAGCTCCCAATGTGCTTGGTTTCCTTCCATCTTGAAGGGACAAAAGTGATGGGATAAATTTATGAATATCAAACATTTTTGATGTCTTCTTAATTATCAGGTTTAATAAAAAGTATTACAGATAAATTTGAATTTTGGTATTGAATTGAGAAAATTTGGTATTTCTATTTTAAATTTTTTGGCTGAAAAACACATTTTTTTCTTATAAAAATAGTTTATTTCTGGTGGCTGACATAAATTGCTCAGTCTACCTGAAAACTGATGAGTTTCTACAACTTTTATTATCTAAATTTTGTGATCAGCCAAAATTCTAAATTGATCTTTTTTCCAAAAATGAGCAATTACAGTACAACAAAAATGGTAGCTAACCATGAAAAACTAAAATCCTTTTTGGAATCAGAACCATCAAATTAGCTAAAAAATGTTTTGTTTCTTGTCACCAAAAATCATGTTGACCAGTGGAATGGTTCAACTTTGTTTGCTTTTTACTTGAATATATCAAAGCTGGAAGGTATTAGCTGTTAGCTTTAAAAAACAAACAAAGATTCTCATTATTGTAAGATATTTATCATTAAGTTTGAATATTGACTATTTTATTGCAGTACATTAGTTCCTATTGGTAGATGTACTAATAAACAATAAAACTTAAGAACATGTTAAAGCAAACAAATCAATAAATTTTATTTGTTGAAAAGATGTAGAAAGTAAAATGTCGACAAATATGTGATATCAATGGAAATAATTTATAGATTTTTATATGAGAACAAGTTTGTATTTTTACTGTTTGAATTTCTTTTATGGAAAAGAAATGGAAATAACTGAATAATAAAATTTACAAGCTCATATAAAATAAAGTCAGAAGAAAATATTGAGATGGAGTAATGCTAGCAATGATTTTTCTGTAATTAGGTTTGCAGTATTTAAACAAGAAGTCAATCTTAGTATTTGATTTTTTAATTAGCAACTAGTTGAGTTCATGTTTGTTAGCTTTTTGGTGTTATATACAAGTGTGTGGTTGCAAGAAAAATAAGACTGACAAGAAGATTTAGTTTTATTTCATTTATTGAATTAAACAAAATTTACAAGCGAATGGAATATCTAAGCCGGCTGATGGGCGGTTATCTGGTCAATGGCAAATGGTTGCTTTGATATGGTCTGACAGTGTTGTCAAGTGATGCTCTCAGCAACAGCTGGGGATTCAATTGCTCGTGTGACCTCTGCTTGCCCTATTTATATATTTCCGACTTCAAACACCAGCTCCAGAAAACACTATTTGTGGAAAAAAATGATTGGTTGAAAAATAGACTTTTTTTTTATGACTGAGAATTTTCTGGGGATTTTGAATAGAGTATGCATGGAGCCTATGCATAGAAGCCATGATTTTTTCAGTTTGACACTGGCTATTGTTGGGTCAACATCCGGTAGATATTATTTTCTTCAGCAATGTCAACGTCTGTCAGTCTGTGTTTTGTGTGCTTTAGTATTTAGGTGTGCAAAGAGTTAAGTGGATGAATCTGAAGAAATTTGATGTATTTTACAATAACATTGGTCATGTCATTGTTTCTCTTGGTTGATTGCCTTAGAAAAAAAGATGGAGGTTGTTATAGCTTGGAGAAGTCTGAAATTAGCCTATGACTATAGATTAATCTTTGTTTGAAATAACTTTTGTTTAAATATGATGGGTTAAATAATGTGTTAGAATTGTAATGCTGTGAATCATTTACATTTCATAGAAACTAATCAATTTTTATCGCTGTATGATTTGAGATTCTGAGAAACGTGTTGCATATGTAGTTTCAACACAAAGAAATTGGTTGGATCAATGCGTCAAAACTTGTTTAATTTCCCCCGACTAGTTAACTCAACAAGAGATTTCATATATATTCATAATATGTAAATATTCATATTAATTACTATTTAAGGAATAATGTAGAAAAAATTATTCAAGATGTTAACTGTATTGGATTGGTTAGTGCTAGAAGAGATCCTCACCAAGGTTAATTATAATATATGCAGTGATACACTAAGAGAAGAGAAGGCAAGCTCATTTATTCTTATAGGAACATTTAATACATTAAAAAATGCACAAACATTTCCAAACAGATAAAATGTGCTCATATTCTTCTAAAAACAAGCAGCATATGAAAAAGTCTTATTTGATATCATCATCATCATCATCATGTCGTGCTGGTAGCACGGATATCCCTGACCCTCTCTCGCCACTTTTCCCTATCGTTCATCGCCTCTGGCAGGTCTTCTGGGCTACATCCCGTATCCTCACATAGTTGCTGAATGTATGTTCGTGCTGGTCGTCCTGCTTTTGCTCGGCCATATGTGGGGGTCCATAAGAGTCCATAAGAGTTCGTCCCTGCTTATTTGATATAGACGGCAGAAAAATCATGTGGTTAAAGACATGATGGTTTTAAACTAACACGGTCAGGCAGAAAACGTGTCTTTATGTTCAAAGAACAGAGATAAGAAGACTATGTCTTTACCATTCCAAATACGGGGGACCAAAGAGGTTGATATGGATTATGACAGGTCCACCAAATCTAAGGGAGATAATTATTTGATATTCTACAACTTATTTTTCTTTTTATACTTATAAAAATAATTAATATAACAATAAATTACTATTTGTTCACAAAAATGTATTGTTTTCTTTGATAGACTACAACCTATAATCATTTGAAAAAAATGAAGACAGAGATATAAAACAGATACTAATATATGTATAAATTGTCTTTAACTTTGAGAAGATTTATTATTATTTCAAACTTTTGTCCTTTGGACAACTGAATCTCTTCTTTGGATATTTGATACTGTCAACATAATATTTTGGCCAATCCTTTCTATAGAAAGAGTCTATTTTTCTGGCAAAAAACGGCAGTTGTTATTGTCTACTTTGCTTAGTTATTTCCTTTTAACAGAATTCTCAACAAACTGGTCTACCTCAGTTATCTGTGGCGATTTAGGAATTAACAGAAAAAACTCCCAACCGGATATTGACTCGTCGGCTGCCAGATACAAAATGTATAAACGCGTCGCCACGCATAAGGCTCCACGCATCCATCCGGTTAAAATCAGAAAAAAGAAAAATAATAAAATGTAAAGTAGCCAATGAGAAGTGGTCGCGCCAAAATTAGAAGGATTTTGGCGTGGCAAATTTGGAGCCGGTGAAGAGAGATAAATACTCAGGTTTTCTGTGAACCGACCTCTTTTTCGGGTGGTGACGTCGAACCAACAACACCGATTTTACTATCTGGTGTTTTGGGCACCACGCTATGTCTTTAGACGTAGCGTTGGTTAGTCCATTCACCAGGTAAATAAAGGAAAGTATGAAAGAAATGTTTTCGTCTCTTATCTGTTTTTATCTTTTCCTTTTTGTATATTTCTTATGGACCTTCTTTGGGCAAGGCATTGCGCCAGCCACGTCAACATGGGGTAAAACTAAATAACCAAAATATGGAGTCAGACATCTTACGGCAACACAGCCTTGCCCTTAGCCACTGACTTTCTAAAAAACCTTTCAAACCCCACATATCTATGCTGTGTAACAGACTTTCCACAAATGCTTTATTTAGATTGAATAAATCCACTATTTTGTGGTAATTCTCTTGTCTTTATTCCTGACAGTAGTCAACCGATTTTTTTTCAACTTTTGGATCTATTTCCATTTTAATGCATTTTCTTTTCTTTTTCAGGGTCATTGGTACTCTCCAAAATTCATACGAATTTGCAAAAGTTTTTAATTGTAAGCCAGGAACTTACATGAATCCTGTGAAGAAATGTGTTGTGTGGTAGTGGATAAAAATGCCACTGGCTTGGGTTCTTGGCAGAGTCACAATTTAGTTTTCTTGCTCTGAATTCTTATCAAAAATCATTTTATACCACCTCTAAAGATAAAACTAGCTATCTTTAAAATTAAAAAAAAAAGGTAGCAACAAGCACTCAAATACTAAAGAAATAAAAAAATATAAAAGGCTTTTCCAATTGAAACATTTATAATGTTTCTTTAAAATTCAATTAGAATTCAAAATAGCCAAACATTTTATATATATATATATATATATATATATATATATATATATATATATATAAAATGTCTTAAATATATAAAATGTTTGGCTATTTTTTCAAGTTAAGGTAAATGCTTTCATAAATGTTTCTCTAAAATTCAATTAGAATTCAAAATAGCCAAACATTATATATATATATATATATATATATATATATATATATATATATATATATATATATATATATATATATATAAAATGTCTTAAATATATAAAATGTTTGGCTATTTTTTCAAGTTAAGGTAAATGCTTTCATAAATGTTTCTCTAAAATTCAATTAGAATTCAAAATAGCCAAACATTATATATATATATATATATATATATATATATATATATATATATATATATATATATATATATATATATAAAATGTCTTAAATATATAAAATGTTTGGCTATTTTTTCAAGTTAAGGTAAATGCTTTCATAAATGTTTCTCTAAAATTCAATTAGAATTCAAAATAGCCAAACATTATATATATATATATATATATATATATATATATATATATATATATATATATATATATATATATATATATATATAATGTCTTATATATATATATAAATTGTTTGGCTATTTTGTCAGGTTAAGGTAAAAGCTTCCATAAATGTTTCTTGAGTGTTTCTTGTAAAACCTATTTGATAATATAATTATAGACCTAATAAATCTTTCATTAAACTTTTTAACAATATACTCCTTTCAAAGCAAACACATGAATATTAAAAATGAAAAGAGAAAGTCTTCAAAAATGATTCAGAAAATAGAAAATGACTAATATTAAACATGAACATATCATGTAATATCCTTCTATAAAGTAGATTTATCTTAAAAGTAACAGTCAATTTTTAGAGATTTTGATGAAAATTCTCAATATTTGTTTTTTTTTATTATTTCTAAAAAACATAAGTTCAATTTCTTAAAGCATTAATAAGATTGATTTATTACTTTATTTTAAGATTAAAACAAATAAAAAGTATCTTTTTAATATTGAAAACATTGTACATTTCTCCTACTGTTTGATGGATCTAATGTTTGATCTTTAAATGCATTTTCAATAATTTGTTTGGAAAAAAAATCATGCATTCAACAATGTTCTTTTAATTGTAGGAACCAAATTTGATTGTCATTATTAAGTAATATTCAAAAGGTTTTTTTTTTGTTACTTATTTTATTGTAAAACTTACTTCATATATCTCAGCACACCCAAATACTATGGACAAATATGATATCTTCAATGATAGGAAATAATTGAAAATGTTAATTATTTTCTTCTGTATTTTATGCTATGGTAACATTACATTTCAGCAGCAGCCTTCAACATTAATTCTAATTTTTCCCTCAGTCATCAACTTTTAAAAGCAAACAATAATTCTAATTACCAACAAGAATCTAAACAATTTTCTATAGTAACACTTAAAAGACTTAATTTAGCCCACTATTTCTGCAATACTGATTAGGACAACTCATGTAGTGTAATGGTCATGAAACTAGATTTGCAGACCATTGTTAGTGAGTTTAATTCTCAATGAGTGCTCAATATTTCTGGCCTTAAGCTAATCTTAGTAAATAACTTCCACAAAATCAATGAATTATCAATGAAGGAAAATGTCTTTAAATGATGTAAAACATTCTTTTTGCCGCCTGATTTTTTATGCAAGTACATCAGTATTTTATTTCTTTATTTTCTATGATCTCAAGAAGACTATCAATACTAAGAAATTTTAAATAAAACCTGGTAAAACATGGCTACTTATGGTAATTTGAAAAGCTTTATCATATAAATTAATCTTTATTTCAATTGAAAAAAACCAAAAAAAGGAAAAAAAAAGAATGTTATACTAAACATATTGTGTTTTGCAAAATACTTGGAGTGCATAAATGCATCACAACTATTGTTGAGTGAGTCAATGGTTGAATGTTTGCGACATCATATTACACAAATGGAGAAAGATCTTGAAAAATCATTTGTTTACCAAATTGAAACAAGAAACTAAATAAAAAAAAAACTGTTATTCTGTCTCTGGATATTTCACTGATACATAACTATATGAATAATTTTTTTAAGGTTATACACAATTTGCTTCTTATTTTCATGACTTATATAAAATGAAATTTTAAAAAATCAATTTATTTTTAAAACATTCTTTTTTTCTAATTTTACTTGGTTATGTATTAAGATAAAATGTCTAAGCAATGATGAGTTGACAAGATTTTCTGAATCTTAATTCCTCATCTCAGAAAACAAGTAAAAACAGATGCAGTGTAAAATATATAAAAAAAATAGATAAAACTAAAACTAAGTCATCATTCTCTGCCCCCCACCCTGCCAATAGCATACCTGTATTGGCGGATTCTGCCTTGATGGCTCTGGAAATTTGTTTGTGATAAAACAGAGAATATAAAATCATATGAACCTTTAGAAAAAAAAACCTACATTCTGTATGTTGCATGTATGTTGCCTAAATTGATAAGTGACAGTCTTTCCTATTCATATTCCTCTTTTATTCAAGCAATGGTTTGATCCTTATTTTATACATGCTTCATGTGAATGTAGTAAGAGGAGGGTAAAAAAAAAAAAAAGAAACAGCAAAGTTTTCAGCTATTTTGATGAATGATGAGTGTGACCAAGACCTTAAAGGAAAGTTGTTAGCCAGAAAAAAAAGTTAAAGGGAATTTTTTGAACATATAATGCATATTTGAATATTTGAATGCATGTCTGTATATGACAACATCTGTACACACACACATACACACACACATACACACACACACACACACACACTCACACAAGTATATGAGCATTTTAATTAGTCTTAATTATTACAGAGTTCCAATATTTCAAACTATTCTGAAATTTATAAAACAATTAAACTCTATAAATTAACATGTATGACTATAAATTAACATGTATGACTCTATAAATTAACATGTATGACTTCTAGAATAATAAGCATGTTACCCAAATACTGAATTTCAATAATGCTTCATTATCCATAGTAAATATCATCAAAATGATAGCATAGCTATATATATATTTGTACCATTGATATGAAATATGTTGGTTATATCACTCAAGTTACAAAAGCTACATATACATCAAAAACATTGTCTTTAATGATAAATCAAATTCAATAAATAATTTATTTCTTAATAAGAAATTGAAAAATTAATGATTAATCTACAAACTTTATTCTAGATTTACCTACACTTAAGTGGATTGTAGTGAATAATTTTTATTAAATCTCAATCATTTTTTTTTTAATATTCATGAGAATCAGTCATATTTACTGGTAAAGTAAATTGATTTTATATCAAATTGTTTTCCTTATATAATATCTGTTTCAAGTGATATATCTATAATAATATCTTGTAAAATAGTCATATTGTTCAGGGTAAAATAAAAAGAGTAAAAAATAATTTTTTAAATGTTTCAAGTTGAGCTTTTTTTTCACACTGAAATTATGTTAAATTGTATCAAATAAAAAAATGTAAAGCCACATTAACTTAAATATTTTTAAAACAGAAACAACAAAATAATTAGTTACTATTAGGTAACTAATTATTACTGCACAATGATTAGTTATCAAATAGTTACCCAAGTAGACCTTATCAGATCTTTTCCATGTTCAAATAAAGATTAGTTGATAAGTAATTTCTAAATGAGTTTCCTTACCAGGATGTTGATAGTTATTTTTAGCTTTTCTACAGGCACCAGTCATAGTTAGTAACCTTCTGAGAATTTCAAACTGTACTCCTTATTCAATTTATAGATTGGGTTGGGTAAAAAAAAGGTCATATACTCTGGTGATACCACAAAGAATTAACTGATACCCTCAAATCATGGACAATGAGAACAATCTATCCCTATAGCTTGAATAAAGGGTTTTGTTTAAAATATTCAGGAAGTTACAGACACCTGATTTGAATGATCAAAACATGAATGAAGAAACTAGTACCTCAGTGTAAAATTATACTTATGATTAATCATCTCCCAAATTGAGAAAAGAGTGTTTGTTTACATTTATTTTCATTAAGATATTCAGCAAATATCTATATGGATTTCTTCAAATTTTAATTGTTGGTATGTTTAAAAACTATTAATTGATTACTCAAATTACTATAAATAATCATTGAAATTAAGCATGAAAATTATTATTTAAAACTGATGACTTTCTTAAGTATCACAGATTCATCTAGAATGACAGATTGATACTTGATACATTTTTCAGAATTCAATATCAGAGATATTGGCCTTTAACAACTCTGAAATTATTTTAATAGAAATATTCTTCCTCACCAAATATCTTAATATAATGTCATTTAAATTTACTGAGCAAAATCTGATCTTTAGTTTTATTGAAACATGTATTCAAATTTTCATAAATTTTAAGATGAATAAATAAAATTTTTATTCTTTATTTATATGTTAATAATAAGTAGCTGATATAAAAAAAGTTAGTCATTTAAATACATTTAGTATGAAATAAAAATGATCTGAGCAAAATTTATGTTCAATGAACTAATTTAGAATATAAATCAACAAATTCAGATGAAAACAATAAAAGTCATTTTGCGTATATGTGAAAACATGAGTTGATTATGCGGGTTAAATACAGATGACAAAAGAACTTGCCAGCAAAAATGTTAAAAGTTCAAAGACTGAGGTATAAAGATAACTTTTGTCAATATAGTACAATATGCTTGTTGTAATGAAAAGGGATTTGCTTATAATCCATAGGGGGTCATACCTACAAGAATATATTATATGCATGTAGACAGTTTAGTCATTTTTATGCTGAGGTGAATACAGACACTGAGTTAACATTGTATTAATGTTTTCTTAACACCATATATTTGAAATTATCATCTAAGATTTTGATTCATACTATTTTTCCAGTCATAAACTATAATTTTTATAGCAATGCAAAGTCATCATGAAGATTATCTACATAATGAATTTGCATTGCTACAAACATTATAGTTTATTTACTACTCAGTATGCACTGCAATAATTATTCTTCTTCTTTTTTCAATCTATAGACTAGAGAAAGAAATAATTTTAAGTTCAATTCTTTGATAAATTAGAATGAAGCTGCACATATCTTTTATTGTTGTTCTTATGATTTTAAACCAAAATGAAATAAAAGTGGATGTATGCATTATGGCTTGGAAATTCCATTAAAACAATCCTTCTTCACCTTTTTTATAAAATGCTTTTGTCAGGAAATTATTTTTTCAATGAAACACAATCGTGTATACAAAATTGCAATGTTTTATTTTACCTTATGTAAATTTTCCGTCCTCAACTCAATAGGAGTTGCCAATTTATCATTAATTACACCTTTGCTCAGTAAAAATTTTTGTAAAGGCTGTAGACATAATTTTCATTATTATTATTTCATATTTTTTATGCTTCTTCATACATTATTTTTCTTCTGTGACACCCATCTAATTGAAATAGTTAACACAGTTAAGCAAAGATCTTAACTGCTTTTAAGTAGGTGTTCTTAAAATTTAATTGCCAGGTACTCGCATTGTTATGGAAGCAATAAATATTTTTTTCTTTTTCTTTGTGCTACTATCAACATTTAATTTTTTTCTTTCTTTCAATAAAACAATATAACTATCATAAGTATATGTTTTTTTTTTTAATTCTAAATAGTTATGTTCCAAGTAGTCTTAAATATCAATATATCCATATGGCTATGACATTTCTTAATAGAAAATCTAAAATCTTTGCAATGATAATGAAAAGAACTAGTCTTACCCTTTAATTTCATTGAGAGAGAGGGAGGGAGGGAGAGAGAGGGATTTAAAAAAAAAGAAGATAATGAGAAATCAAAATGTATTGAAATTAATTCTAATTAATATAATTCTTAATCACTAGAATTTATTTATAGATATAAAATGTCTTTTAGATAATATGACTAGAACAATGAAAACCAATTTGTTGAAAAGAATCGTTTAAGCTTTTAAGATGTTTTTAAACATTGATCAAAATAGAACACTTCAAGAGTTTATTTAAAATTTTCCAGAACTGTACTAATCACCATAAAAATAACAGATTACACCCCCTGAAATAAATAACAACTAGATATTTGAAAACTTAAGAAATCGAATTGACAATATTACAAAGAAACAAAATAGTTTATTATTTACTAGTATCTGTTTGTACAAACCAAGCTAAAAATGAAATCAAATGTAAGAATAATTATTATCAGTTATTTTACATTTAGAGGAAATGAGTCAAGCATCATAAGAATTAGACATGGCCCACAAATCAAAATCAATAAAGTGCTGAATTGAAAAAAAATTAACCAAATTGCGAAAAACAACAAAGATGAGGTAGGTCCTCAAAAAAAAAAAAAGGAATATCAACCAATCTGATCTACCCATCAAAAACAGAAAGCTGATTAAGTTTTTTACAAAAATATTTACAATTTCAATCAAGAAATTAAACCAAGAAAATCAGTTGTAGATTTTTTTTAATAGTTGAAACACAAATCCAAAAGAATGAAGAAAAAATATCCATATAGCTTAGTGTTAGTCAATTTATATAAGAAAATAATTTCACTTTTTTTTAACTAAATTATGATAAAATTATTTATAAGTTTTTGTTTTTTTTATGCATCCTCTGTGATTCAATATGAGAGGATCTTATTTACTAAAGTTTTATTCAACTCATATCAGTAATTTTAGATTGGCATCTACAGAGATTCACAATTCTTTTATTCTTATTCATTAAAAGTATTTCCTGTGATTGTACAGTGTTTCCCTTACTGGAAAACAATAAAACAATTGTTTTTAACTTTATGGAACTTTAAAAAAAACAATTATAACAGGCCAATCCCAACTCATCTGTTATTTAGTCATAATTTCAGTGGTCAACTTGACCTGATCATATACTTTTCTGGTTTGTCTCAAAATATGAGGAGAGAAAAAAAAATAAATTGAAAAAGTAACATTTTATTAAATTCCTTGCTCAGTTTTATCACAACTTTACTTACCAATTTCAAAATTTTTGTAGTACAGTTTTAATTTCTTGCCTCTGAATAAAAAAAAAAGAGAGAGAGAGAGAAGAAAGAAAGAAGATACTCTTATTTCTTACCCAACAAGTCATTTTTGTAAAATGTACATTTGATAAAATATCAAAAAATTTCCATGTGCTGCACTTATTTTTGGAATTGGTCAGAACTCAAATAGCTGAAAATATTTCTGATTCTGTGTTGATTGTAACTAGTTTATCATTTTATATTTTTGTATGATAATGTCTTTAATGACTGTTCAATACCTCAAACCCTTTTTTTAACTCTTTTTCTGCTTCTTTGTCACTTATATTTCAAATTGCTTAGTTAAAAAACAATACAAATAAACAGACAAAAACATTCAGTCCAGAAACTTATTTATGTTAACCATAAACCTATCCTTATGTATTTTAAGGAAGAATAAAACACATTTCGCGCAGCATCGTGAGCCACAAAAAATATACACTTTTTGGATCTGCAACGGTTGTGAAACAAAATCTTTGAGCCACAAATTTCAAGGCTAAAATTCGGTTCATAATGGTTTTAATCCATACTCAAAAAAGTTTCATTAGAATAAAAATAAGAGTTGCAACTATTTTTTTCAAATATCTAATTTTTCTCAATTATATAACTTATAAAATGGTATATTGTTATTGTATGTACATCAAATTCTGAACATTTGGTAAAAAAAAAAAAGAAAAAAGAAACATTGCTTTTAAAAGTTAATCTGTTTTATTCCAAGGATATCATTCTTGTTTGATATATCTTCAATGTTGTAGATACATGATGGATACCGTTAATGTGTGCTTGTATAATTTTGTGATCTGAACTTGAAATAAATATGCTTGGAAACAGTCATTGTTTTGTTGAACCATTATTTTTTCATTGTATATTCAGCATTTATATATGATAATCTGTTTGTTATGTTTATAATGTTAATTACAAAATAAGTCACTAGCATACTAATGATTTATAAACTATTAAGAAGGTGTAGTGAAATAATAGTTATTGACTAGGAAAAAGAAAATCAGCTAAGTTCAGTTACCAGCAGAGGCCATTTGTATTAACTTTGGTGTGATTTCATCTTTTCTTCTCCCAGTTATGGATAAATAGAAGTGTTCTAAGGGATAAGGTTTAGTTTCATTGGGTTTTATGTCATATCAACCCTTGTTGGTTATCTAATACAAAATCCTCTTTATACATATATATCAAATATATATATCAAATATTGTTGGTTATTTAATGCCAAATCCATTTTTGTAAATATATATTAAATATATATGATTTGGTTTGGTTGGGTTTTATGGCATATCAACCATTGTAGGTTATCTAGTACAAAATCATCATCATATACGTATATATCAAATATATATATGAATTGGTTTGGGTCGGTTTTATGGCATATCAACCATTGTAGGTTATTTAGTGCAAAATCCTCTTCATACATATATATCAAACATATACATGAATCGGTTTGGTTTGGTTTTATGGCATATTAACCATTGTAGGTTATTTAATGCCAAATTCATTTTTATAAATATATATTAAATATATATGATTTAGTTTGGTTGGGGTTTATGGCATATCAACTGTTGTAGATGATACAATGCCAAATCCTCTTTATACATATATCTTAAATATATAAGATTTGCTTTAGTTGAGTTTTATGGCATATCAACCATTGAAGGTTATTTAATTCCAAATCCTCTTTATATATATATATATATATATATATATATATATATATATATATATATATATATATATACATTAAATATATATATGATTTGTAAACACATTTTGTTGATAACATTCTTAAACATGCCTGAGCTCTTTTTTGCACATAGTTTAATGGTTTCATGTATTGCTATATAACAGTCACAATTTAACATCAGTCATTTGTTTGCACATTTAGTTTGTTCTATTTTACCCATAGATAGGATTCTATCAGGTGCTACCACTCTAGGTTAGAGTAGACCTGGGAGCAATGGCAATGAAGGGGTAGTCCACATTCCCCAAATCTCCAAGGTTGGAGCCTTGCCATCAAATAGTTTAATCACATATCTAAAGAATAAGGAGTTATTGACCTTGACCATATATGTAGGAATGAAGCACTCTTTCCTCCGTGTGATCATGAATGTAACTAAACTCACTCTTCAGCAAACCCTCATAAAACCTGCGTGTAAAGGCTATGAACTTGAATAGCTGACTACATCTTTGACAACTATTACAAGAATAAACCCAGGAGTGAAATTTTATAATGTAGTCAGACTACTTGATGATGAGGTACTTGTGGCATAATGGTTACCTTTGTAGGAAATGGGCATGGTGACTAGAGTTCAAATCCTGTATGAAGCTGCTTGTTTTTCACTTTGAACTGATGCCCTTGGATAGCCATGAAGCCATTTGCTTAGCCCACTGCTCCTCCACTGCTATCAGTAAATAAATATTGACTGGGCTGTTTATCCTTGGTACAGCAACCAGAAGAAGATGAATCATATCCAGCAAGTGGCAAAAGGGCTAGATAGATTCATAGAGGATTAGAATTAAGAAGAAGGAAAATAGAGAAAAAACAGAAGCTATGTTTATTCTTTCATGTTTAAAAAAATGTGAAGGTATTGCATTTATTTTACAGTTCAACTTGAAAAGAGAACCACCGATCATCTCAGTGAAATGGAATAGGCAGAAAAAATCTTTTACTATATAATAGTTGGTAACTTTTGATGAAAAGCCATTTTATTACATTGCAGAGGATAAGACCTGCATGAAATTTTTTAAATATTAGATTACAACAGAGACTTAAAACTACAATCAAGCTATAGCAGCATTCAAATACTATTTCTTTAAAGCAAGTATTTTAGCAAATTAGTTAATTTGAAACAGAACTGAGAGCTGAGTTTGTTATAGGTTATAAGAAAATTGCAAGTTATCCCCTGGACGACTATGTGCCCTGATGTAGAGATGTCAAGGGAGAGGAAGAAGGCAGGACAGAAGGGACTTGAGCACATAACTTGGGCATGGAGAGAGGGAGCAGCAACTAGGGTCTCTACAAGGTGAGACTTGGCTAAACACAGCCTGGTAACTGAGGGTATTAGCAGACCACCCAACTCTACAAACAGAACCCAGAAAACAATTTTGAGCCCTACAAAACCAAACGTCCACAGCCCTCTTAAAACAGTCTTAAACACAACCAGAAAATATACAGAAAGACAACAGGACATTCACAGATAAGTGTATTATAATTTTAACTTTGTTCTCTTAAAGGCTTTTGACAGCTTAAGGAATATGCTTTAGCAACTCTTTTGTACTTCTTATATAAATGTATTTAAACATCTTACAGCATTGCTTATTCTTTCTTATGACCCATATGGGGGTGTCGTTAAATTTCCCATTAGGTCTTCACTCTGAAGTACTACAATTTATAGGTCTTCATTTAAAGTACAACAATTTCAGAGTGACTACAGCAGAAAATATGAAAGACTAAATTATTGAAGGCCAAATTATCAGAGAAAAAAAATTGACCTCAGAAAAATTACAGCAAATAGCTGAGACATATATAATGGTGCGCCTATTGATAAAACACATGACTCCAAAAGCTTGTGGGATGCAAATGACCAGGCATATAATCTGAACAATGGCTCATGACAACAACCAAGCAGAAGGGGAAGGAGTTCTTCAGCTCAAAGAACAAGAACTGGTGTCAGCGAGAGATCAAATATCTTGCAGCAACATAGCTTCAAAGAGCACTGAGCAGCTTTTGTTGCCACTTTAAAAGTAAATGAAATGATTTACCAAAATATTTAATTTTTTGGAGATTTTAAATCAATTTAATTTTTCAACAGATTTTAAATCAATTTTATTTATTGACAGCTTTTAAATCAATTTCATTTTTGGCGATTTTAAATCCATTTGATTTTAGACAAATTTTAAATCAATTTAATTTTTTGATACATTTTAAGTCAACTTAATTGTGGCAGATTTTAAATCAATTTAGTTTTGCCATATTCTAAATCAAATTTATTTTTTCCCTCTGGTCCGAAAGGTGTAAAATTTGTTTGTTTTTTTCGGTAATTTTTAAGTTTATTAAAATATATTGTTTTTAGGCTTGAAAAAAAGAATGTAAAAAAATGTAAGGGAAATAACTCTCTTCTTGAAAAGCAATTCTTACCTTACACTTTACTTAAATTTTGATTACGAATTGAAACTTTTCGAATCTAAATGAGAGTTTCTCAAGCTTTTTCATTCATGCACACCTTGCAACTAAATTTAATTTCTAGTCACCATCAGAAATAGGGCTAAGGATTGTGCTGGTTAACAAAATTTTTAGTGGTATTATCTGATAAATGGAAAGTTAGATAGGAAAAGGTTGTTTTTGTAAGACCAAAATATGTTAAAAATTATTTTTAACCAAACAGATACCATCTCATTGTATCCTCCAAGCTACAGTAAGGTTCATTGCCTGAGGTACCTTTAAAAGTGGAATGCTACAGAGCTAAACTGTTCTTTGCACAGCCAACTCATATACAAGAGAAATCTCCAATTTAAAAAAAAATGACCTTGTGTTAAAAGCTGCCTATACTATCCTGAGCAAAAATTATGGAATTAAGATAAAATGAATGGATAAATTTCTCCTTAAGCACAGAATTGTACCCACCATAAAAAAAATTTGCAAAAATATTGCGAAAATTATCATTCACTGCATTTCTGACAATAAAACCAAAATGAAGCAACTGAAATGTGAAGTAACTGAAATGTGAAGTAACTGGAGGTGGGGGGGGGCAAAATAACACAGCCGGCTGATGGACCAGAATATTTGCATACATGTGCACATGCTTATGCAAATGTGAATATACAGAGGGAATAAAGATTAAATATAAGCGACAGTCAGCAGTCAATTCACAGCCTTTCCCAGATGTCGTCTGATATGTGTTATCAATGTTCCAGTCTGACCTTGACCAAGACCGTATACTGCTGATCCCAGCTGACTTTATATGAAATATTGTTACATTAGATAACAAAAAAAACTGACAAACTATTATTTCTATAACTTCTCACTTTTATTCAGATGTTTTAAAACAAATCCTACTAATAAATGCAAGTCTTCATCTGTGGGTTTTAGAAATTGATGATTAAAATCCTTTATTTTTGAGTATTTGTATAACTTGATTGTACACAAGAGAACTTGTTGAAAGGTAGGTTGAAGTTTTTTCAACATTTTGAATTTCCAGTTTTCTTTTGTTTTTTTTACAGGTTTTGACATGTTAAATCATTTCCATTATCTTCTCAATAAGCTGTACTCGTTTTTTGCTTCAAGTTACATTTTCACCCATTTTAATTCCACAACATATACCAAAACTGTTTGAATTAAAATAGAATTGCATGCTGATATGACAGCAGTCAAAATACATTCAAATTCATCTTTTTTAAGTTAAAACTAAATGCTGCCAATTCAAATGATAAAAGCCAAACTTTTTCAGTTAACTACTATGCTGTATAAAGACTTGTGAAACAAACTATTCCAATAGATTTTGAAGAAAAAAAGTTGATGGAAATTTCTTAAATTTTATTTTAATACATTAAAAGATTCAGCAATCTTTCAATTTTCATCATGTAAGCTCAAAATATAAATGTTTAATAAGTAGTCCAGGTCTAGCAAGTTGATCTTTAACATAGCTGATATATAATCCTCTTCCTTATAGTCAACAACAGTCATTCATATGTGAATTGCTTCAATTATGTTGATAAGTTTAAAGAACTCTTAAAATGACTTAAGGAACTCTTCCCTAAAACTTTACTTTGAATATAGAAATCATAATTCCTAAGAAAACTTGATGATATTTGATGTCTTTCTTTCTTCTTTGATTAAACATTTTACTTTTTCTTTAACTTTTCTAAATAAATGTTAGTTTTTATTATTACTAAACAAAATTACTCATTACTTAATGATTTTGAAACGAAATTACTTATTACTTAACTATTACCAAATAAACTTACTTATTACTTAACCATTACTAAATAAAATTACTTATTACTTAACTATTACTCACCAAAATTACTTATTACTTAACTATTATTAACCAAAATTACTTATTACTTAACCATATTTACCAACCCCTCCGCTCGGGCAGGATCTGACACAAGGTCAATTTTTAAGCGGAGTTTAACATTTTGAATTCAGAGTTTTCCTTCTCCTAGACTAGTTGCCTCACCAAGGCTGAAGAACCTAGTCTGTCCTACTATTTACCCATAGCTGGAGGGAGAATAATTGGATTCATACCTTTCCCAAGGGTATTAGTGCTATGTGAAATGGAATCAGTCTCGTCCAGGGTTTGAACTTGTGTCGCTGTGTCCATTTCCTACGACAATAACCATTTCACCACAGGCACCTCCCACTTATTACTAAACAATTACTAAATAAAATTACTTATTACTTAACTATTACTAACCAAAATTTGATCTGTATTTAGATATTTTCTTAATAGTGTACATATTCTGTGCAAAGATTCTTTTTTCTTTTTCTTTTTTCTTTTTTCTATTTTTAAAAAAAGGTTGATATGAGATGATAAAAAGATGACATGACCAAGGATGATAACAAATGAATTATAATAATAATAATAATAATAATAATACTGACTACATTAGAGCCAACAGAATGGAAATAACCAGAAAACAAAAATGGGAAGAAAAACAACTCTATGGACATTTTAAATAACTAATAAGCAACATCTCACATGAGAAAACCTGGATGTGGCTAAGAAAAAGAAACCTTAAGAGAGGAACTGAATCTCTTCTAATAGCAGCACAAAAAACACCATAAGAACCAATCATATCAAAGTGAGAATAGATAAAATGCAACAAAACAGCAGGTGTAGGTTATGTGGTAGTAGAGATGAAATGATCAATCATATAATAAGCAATGCAGCAAATTAGTACAGAGTATAAGACTAGACATGAGTGGGTGGGCAAGGTGATCCACAGGGAATTGTGCAAGAAATTTAAATTTGACATTACAAACAAATGGTATATGCACAACCCAGAATCTGTCCTGGAGATTGAGACGCACAAACTTCTCTGGGATTTTGAGATACAGACAAATCATCTGATCTCGGTCAGACAATCAGACCTTATAATAATCAATAAAAAAAACAACAGGATAATTGTAGGGTTTGTTGTCCAGTGGACCACAGAGTAAAAGTGAAAAAAAGCGAAAAGAAGGATTACTTCAACCTTACAAGGGAATTGAAAAACTATGGAACATGAAAGTGACGTTTATACCAATTGTAATTGGTGCTATTGGTACAGTCACCAAAGGATTGTTACTGGGACAGGAGGACTTAGAAATAACAGGACAAGTTGAGACTATCCAAACTACAACATTATTAAGATCAGCAAAAATACTGCAAAGAGTCCTGGGGACTTGAAGAGACTTGATGTCACTCAAACTCCAGTGAAAGACCATCAGCTAACGCTGATGTGAAAAACTCTCTGGGAGCAAAATAATAATAATACTCAAAAGGTAAAAGGGTCATTGAATATTTGAAGACTAACCTATACTATCAAATTGAATTGCATACTTCAGGTTATATTTTGGTTTTCTTTTAAATTTTGTACTGTTTGTCTTTGCATACATAAGTTTTGGGTGTCATGATCAACAGGTGTTCCCTTAATAGCTAACATGGGGGACCTAATTGACATCCTGTTGGCTGTTTTTTGGGGTTTTTTTCAGGTACACAAACGACACACTAAGCAACCACTCAAATCAGAGACAGTAATGTAGAAAAGGGACGAGGGAAGATAACAAACTTGCACTTCACTGTTATTTTAGCAGCAGCCCTATACAAAGAGGGTATAAAAACAGAATTAGAAATCTTGGAAGAACGCGCTAAACTTAAGACAACAAGCCAAAAACTTGCTGACCAAGCTAGGACGATAATAAAGAAAGGTTGGTTTTCTGCCCTTGAAATATTAAAAATACACCAACAAATGAATAGGGAAACATGTCAACAAGATTCTAATACAGTAAATGAAACACTAAATACTGAAAAGCAAGAACCCTCCCACTGAATTGAAATACAAAGTTATAGTAATTGAAATGCCACACACCCAAACACCACAGAACAAACACTTAAACGAGTAGAAAAAAGGAATGTAGTGACTATCAAAAGAATTAGGTCTGAAAAGAAGACCACATTACCATCTCTCAGGAACCAAGACTGGAAAACAGTGAAGGTAGAAACGGAAAAAAAATAAACAAATTATTAACAAATATCATAACGAAAACAAATAAACAAACTGATCTATGCAGGAGTGAAATTAGTCTGGAGACAATCATCTGGAGGTTGCAAGTTCAATCCTGACTGCAGGCAAGTAACAATACAGGAATACTTAACACTTGTACCCGGTTATGACAAATGGAATCAGAACATGCGACCCCCGTAGATTCAATAAAGGATGGGGTTTGAAGTTCCATGTAGGTTCCCAAGTTCGACAAGCACCTGAAGAAGGCCGGAGGATATATCGACCGAAACATGCTGGAAATAACAATAAAGATGAAGACAATAGTCCGAAAACCCTTAATGATAGAAATTCCAAATATGGATAATAAATTAGACAGGAAACACAGATAAGCAATCTACATCAACAAGCAAAAATGCTAAGACAGAGCAAACACGCTGGAATATGTCGGAACAAAAAGAGAAAAGCAGCACAACAATTTATCATCATCATCATCATGTCGTGCCACTAGCACGGATATCCCTGACCCTCTCTCGCCACTTCTCCCTATCATTCATCGCTTCTGGCTGGTCTTCAGGGCTACATCCCGTATCCTCACATAGCTGCTGTATGTATGTTCGAGCTGGTCGTCCTGCTTTTGCTTGGCCATATGCGGGGGTCCATAGGAGTACATCACTGATAAGCTCGTCCCTGCTTCTCCAGCAGTGTCCTGCATGTCTGGTTCGTCTAATTTGGATAGTTTTCGTGATGGGAGGCAGGTGGCCGTATAGTTGGTGCCTTGTGGGATGTTGCCGCCAGGACTTGTTAAATATTGCTCTTAACATTCTTGTGTAATTGCCGTCTAGCTTCTTCTTCAGCCGTTTAGTTAGCGTCCAAGTAGTGCATCCATATAGCCGTATCAATACGACCGCTGCCTGGAAGAAACTGCATTTCATTTTATCAGTCAGGTCTGATTTCCATGCTTTCGTTAGTCGTGTGTCGATGTCTTTTTCGGTTGATGAGACGCTGCTTCCTAGGTAGGTGAATTTGTGTACTAGTTTCAGAGAGGTTCCGTCTAGTGTGGAAATGTCGCCTGTTTGGTTATAACACATATATTTAATTTTGTGTGCATTGACATGGAGGCTAATGCCTGCGGCGGCTCGTTCCAAACTATGCAGTAGTGTTTCGGCTTGGTTAGGTGTATTCGCCAGTAACGCTATGTCATCGGCGTAGTCGGCGTCGGTAATTGTTTTTGCGGGGTACCTTCTGCTTCTTTTCTTTGTCAGCTCGAAGCCATTTTCTCTGATTTTGTCGATCGAAGTTCTAAGCACGTAGTCAAGACAGATGATAAAGAGGTATGTGGCTAGCATGTCCCCTTGTAGCACTCATGCTACAACGTCGAAGTATTCTGTCTCCATCCGGTGAACGTACTTTCACTTAGGTGTTTCTGTAGAGAATTGTTATTGCTGCTACGGTTTCTTTTGGTAGGCCGTATGCTAGTAGGATTTGTTCCATCTTCCTTCTGTGTATGGAATCGAAGGCCTTGGTAAAGTCGATAAATAGTAATGTGGCCTGTAGGTTTTTTGCCCGTACGCCTTCAAGGATTCTCAGGATGGTCAATATTTGTGAGGTCGTGGATCTATTTCTTCGGAAGCCATTTTGGTTTTTTCTAAGGATGTTGTCTATTTTGGGTTCTATGCAGTTTCGTTGTAGGGCATTATAGATTTTGTCTGCTATGGATGTAAGTGTTATACCTCGGTAGTTCTTAAACAATACAGCTCAAGGAGATAAATCAGAAGATACCGGCAAAAAAGGAATATTAAAATATTACCGAGACAGTATCAAACCATACGAATAAAACAGGATATTACAAAACAATGAAAGAAAATTCTACTTGTAAGTCGGGGGAGAATACACGAAGAAATACCAACAACAGGATGCAAAGGAAACAAAACAATTTTGGATCAAAATATGGGTAATAAAGAGAACATAACAGAAAAACCAAATGAATAAACAACGTGAAAAAAGAGTTACAAGGGCACGAAGACGGCCCTAAGGCGAAAATACACTTGATTCACGCAGAGAAACACTCAAAAAAGAACTAAACTGGAAAACGACAGGCCATGATGGCATACATGGATTCTGGTTTTTAAAAATTCCCTTCCATCCACGACAGACTGACTCTTAAGATACTTAGAAGAAACAGATATGCCCGAATGAGTGACTAAAGGAAAGACCATCTTGATCCCAAAAGATCCCCAAAAAGGAACCTCCCCCAACAATTATAGATCCATAAAATACCTACTGATGATGTGGAAAATACTAATAGCACAAACTAGGGGGGATATTTTCTACTCGTTGATAAACTCTGGACTGTTCCCCGTAGAGCAGAAAGGATGCAACAAAAGAACAAGAGGAATTGCAGTTCTACTATACATTGATCAATACATTCTCAAGGAGAACAAAACGATATGAAAAAAAAGGTTGCTGTGGCGTTGATTGACTACAAAAAGTCATACATATGGTCCTGCAAAGCTGTATAATAGACTGTCTCAAAATGTACAAGATATCCGAAAAAGTCATTAAGTTTATCGTGGAACCATGAAAAACTGGAAAGTGAAATTGACTGCAGGAGGAAAAAATTTAGCTTTGGTGAAGATTCATTTAGGTATATTCCACGAAGATGCGCTGTCACTATTACTTTTTGTAGTAGCGATGATGCCACTCAATCTCATAGTTAGGAAATACACAGGCGGCTACAAACTTCATAAATCGCAAGAAAAGTTCAATCACCTAATGTGACGACATCAAACTGTTTGCCAAAAATGAAAAAGAATTGGAAACCCTAATACAGGGAGAGAGAATATACAGTGAGGCCATGGGGATAAAATTTGGCAGAGAAAAATGTGCCATGCTAATAATGAGAATCGGGAAACAACAAATGACAGAAAGAATAGAACTACCAAATCAAGAAAAAATTGGAACGCTTAGAGAAAAATAAGTTTACAAGTACTTGAGAATGTTGGAGCAGACACTATCAAACGAGTGGACATGAAAGAAAAAGTAAAAAAAGGAATCTCAGGAGAACGAGAAAATTACCCAAAACCAAACTCTGTGGCAGAAATTTTATCAAAGGGATAAAAACCTGGGCTGTTCCCCTAGTAAGATACTCGGGGCCATTCTTGCAGTGAACGAGGTAAGAACTTCAACAAATGAACCAGAGAACAAGAAAACTAATGACAATGTATAAAGTCTTACACCCCAGAGATAACATAGATAGACAATATGTGTTAAGAAAAGAAGAAGAAAGAGAACTCTCCAACACTGATGATAGCGTCGATGCATCGGTACGACAACTCAAAGACTATATAAAAAAGAAAGACTAATTACAGCGACCAGAAACAACACACATAACACAAAGATCAACAGAATAATAATAACTAGAAAATAGAAACTAGAAATGGGAAGAAAAACAACTATATGCAAATTTCAAGCGACAAACAAGCAAAATCTCACACGAGAAGATTTGGATACGGCTAAGAAAGGGAAACCTTAAAAGTATAGGATTTACACTCCCATATTTTTTAAATGGCCGTCGATGACCGCATGGTACAAAAATTCTAGAAAATAGGATCCTGATTCATTTGTTCTCAAAACAAAAAGTGGTGGACATCGGTAAACTAATTAGTTTCGGGAGCCTATTGGTCAGGAAGTCACGTGTATTATGCGTTTAACTGGGTCCACGCCTTTGACTTTATCCTGTAGTAAATAAATTATGTGTTTGGGGCCGGCCACGTGTTATGGTTAACAATATATATTCTACACTTCTGATAATTCATTCTCTCATTCTCATTTTCCCCACAAGCGACACATAGCCCAAGACAGTAACATGGGCGCTTATACAGTCTGCGAGTTCTTTCTTTTCACGTTCTGCCTTTTGGCTGGACATGTTCCAGTCCCACGCTCACGTACAGCCTCAGACTCTTCAGCAAATTCCGAAAGAGACAAACGACCAACATGGGAGAACACACAGCCTTTTAAAAAACATTGCCATTCTCATATGTCTAAATACTTCGCGAGAAGCATTAAGTCAATATACACATATAGTCTATAGGACACTTTTAATATTTAGTCTTCTCGCATATACTTAGATAATGACACATAAACGTAAGTAAGAATTCTGACATTCTTACCCTTCGTTCCTAAACAAAATATGCATTCACAGCAATATTCGTGTTAGTTATACACACACACGCTCACACACACTCACATGCACACAAATGAATATTTAACGAACTATATTCGAACGTTCATACTGTCTTTGTAATGTTTCTTTTTTTGTGTACTTGTTGATATATAAATTTATTTTCGTTTGTATTCCCTTGATGTGAACATTCTTTTGTCTATGTCGTTTATATTGTTTACGTATGAACAACACCATCATCACGAGAGAGAAACTGAATTTCTTTCAATAGCAGCATAAAACAACGCCATAAGGACTTACTAAGTTAAAGCAAAATAGATAAGTTGTATAATAGGAGGGCAGATAATATTACCATTTATACAAAAATGGCATTTGAGGTTGTAAAGTTCTGTTGCCTCTTGTTATATTAAAAGGAAGAATAAATGAGTCGACGAAGATATTAATAGTTTTCAATTTGGAAGTTTTAATAACTGCTTATAGGACTTTACACTCCTATGAATTATTTTGGGCGGTATGTCACTTGTTCCCACAAAGATGGCGGACGCTCAATATTCAGTCTCGGGAAACCATTGGCCAGGAGGACCACGTGACATGCTTAAAACTACGTCGGCGCGTAAATTCAAGTCCTGCGTTCGGAGCCACCTACAAGACGCGTATTTTCTATAAATACGTCGTCTTCAAACACCCTTGTTCTCTTTTACCAAATTTCTTTGCAGCAGCAACACACTCCTTCCAGCGTGAATTAACAAGAGAGAAAAGCAACATGGATGGGCCTCGCAGACATTCATATACAATGACTATGAGACGCTTTCCAGTCTCAGTGAAACTGCCCGTTGCTAATCATAAAAAAAGGACATTTTAAACTTGTAATTCTTTTATAGCTTGGTTGTGTTACACACACACACACACACACACACATGAGCTCACACATATACACACACTATTAATTTGTTAGTAGAGTTAGTAATTTCTTTTATGTATCAATGTAAGTTTTATTGTTGTAGAATATAAATTTGTTTTTGTTCGTCGCCTTGTTTTGAATGTTCATTTTGTCCGCGCCGTTTTACAACTTTTATTTGTTTCATATCTTCACTCATTTATTTCATATGCTTTATTCATTCATTCGTTTTATCCATGTGTCTATATATTATGCCCTATTCCACCTTTATTCTAAACTAAACACTCTATATCAAACCTCAACATTAAACTTGTGGGAAACGCTAAATACTAAACTTTATTCTAAACTAAAAATTGTCGGGTACCAAAAACACTTTCACTCACACCTTCAGTCACTCCTACAAGCTTGAGACAAAAAAAAAACTTGTGCTGTAAGTCGCAGAAAAGAGAATACAGTTGTGTTGCATGAGGAACTGAACCAGGGTTTTCACCGTTTAGAGTTATTGCCCTTCGGGGAGAACCGGTGCGCGGGAAAAACAAAGAGGCTACGATGTAGAAGCAAATCTGTTGTTGTGTTTTGGTCAATCCGATGGAATCCTAAGTACATATAATGACACAAGTTGTAGATAGTTGAGAAGGAATAAAGTAGCTAAATGTCGGAGCATGAATAGAGCTGCGGTAGTTAAGCTAAAGTTGAGTTGCTGAAATCAGAACAGGAATCGAATTGCTGCAGTCAGAGGTGGAATTAAACATCTGTTACGGACTGCCCTGGCATTGCAACAACTAGCCTACGTACGACTCGCTGTACAGGCTAGCAACCAAATCGACACGCCCCCGGTTAACCCAACGAACTGTCAAAACCGAGACATCGATTTACCAAACTCGACCGACCTCAGCTACCTGCAACGATTGTCCAGCTGCATTCCACGACTCGACCTACGCCAGCTACTCTCATTGAACGTCCAGCTACGCACATCTACACCTCGACCATGCCAGCTATCGACATCACCCATCTAGCTGAAGACCACATACAACCACCACAGGCTTTACATACACTTCTGTAAATCTGGCAATAAATCGTCGCTTTTGTTGTATCTGTTATCTCGCCGTTGTTCCCTTCATTGTCTTTGGTTGTCACTACTCGCACGCATTAAACTTAAATCATTTGCAGAGTCAGCACGCTTATCGGCTCCGCAACACATCTAATTTAAATTAACTGGGAGCCGTTGGTCTAGGAGGGTTGAATGAATGATGAAGGATTGATCTCCTAGACACAAAGGTCCATAAATCAGATGTGCTCTCCTCATGGTGATGCGATCAGTTGCTGAAGAGAAAGAGAAGACTGGTCTGTCCTATTCAAAAATATGCTGAGGAAGAGAAGCAGTCGGTGTATTCTACAGCCTCAGCCGACTGGGCAATTTGATATAAATATATGTATGTTAGTGTTATTCGGTCCAGTTAAACCGGAGTTGGGAGTAATTCCATCAGGACAAAAAACTGCTTCTCTGCAGAGGGGTAAGACCCCCCCCCCCAACGAGTGTCCTGGATATGACACTAAACAATCTGATGGTGAGGTTCCAGCAATGCTGGAGCTTTGGGGAATGCGGAGTACCCCTTCATTGCCATCGCTCCCAGGTCCACTCTGGCCCGGGGTGGTAGCACCTGATAAGGGTCCTATCTATGGGTTAAATAGAACTATGTGCTTCTTTCACTATACTGATTTTTGGATTTAAACTGCGTATTTATGCTAAACTGAATTGTTTAAAATAGAACTGTTTTGACATTGGAACTGAATTGCTCGAAATGGAACTGTTTTTGACGTCTAAACTGTGTACTTATGCTGAACTGAATTATCTGAAATAACACTGTGTGACATTTAAATCTGTGTGTTGCCCAGTCAGCTGGGGCTGTAGAATACACTGACTGCACCTCTACAGAGGGGTAAGACCCCCCCTAAAGAGTGTCCTGGATATGACACTAAACAATCTGATGGTGAGGTTCCAGCAGTGCTGGAGCTTTGGGGAATGCGGAGTACCCCTTCATTGCCATCGCTCCCAGGTCCACTCTGGCCCGGAGTGGTAGCACCTGATAGGGTCCTATCTATGGGTTAAATAGAACTAACAGCATACTTATGCTAAAATGAATTGAGTAAACTGAATAGCTTGAAATAGAAACGTTTTTGACAATCAACCGTACTTACACTTAAACTGCGTGCTTATGCTTAACTGAATTATTTTAAATTGAACTGTTTTTCGACATTAAAACTGTATTTACACTTAACTGAATTATTACATATAACTGCTCAAATACTTTGAAATGAAAATTTTTTTGACAATTAAACTGTGTACTTATGCTAAACTTAACTGTTTTCAATAGAACTGATTATTTACATAAAAATGGATTTGGCGTTAAATAACCTACAAAGGTTGATATGCCATAAAACCAAACCAAACAAACAAACAAACTTTATATCAAATATGACATGTAAATGAATAGTTTGGAGGTAACATTTTTAAACAACCAGAGATCATTTGTTTGCACATAGTTAAATGGCTGGTTGGGTCTTATGGCATATCAACCTTTTTAGGTTATCTTATGCCAAATCCTGTTATACATATATATGATTTGTAAATGAATAGTTTGGAGGTAACATTTTTAAGCGAGCCAGAGATCATTTGTTTGCACATAGTTAAATGGCTGGTTGGGTCTTATGGCGTATCAACCTTTTTAGGTTATCTTATGCCAAATCCTGTTATATATATATATATATATGATTTGTAAATGAATAGTTTGGAGGTAACATTTTTAAACAAGCTAGAGCTCATTTGTTTGCTCATAGTTAAATGGCTGGTTGGGTCTTATGGCGTATCAACCTTTTTAGGTTATCTTATGCCAAATCCTGTTATATATATATATATATATGATTTGTAAATGAATAGTTTGGAGGTAACATTTTTTAAACAAGCCAGAGATCATTTGTTTGCACACAGTTTAATGGTTTCTAGTATACCTATCTAACATTAATAATTTATTTTAATATTAATCATTCGTTTGCACACAGTTAAATGGTTTTAAGTATTGCTATATAAAACTAATTATTCAATTTAACATCAGTAATTTAGTCGCTCATATTTGAATGGTTTCAAGTGTAGTAAATGATTAAATAGTTCTATTTGACCCATAAATGGGTCCTTAACAAGTACTATATTCCAGGTCAGAGGGGACCTGAAAGTAATGGTAATGAAGGAGTATGCCACATTCCAACAAGTCTCCAGGAGTGGAGCCTTATCCTTAAATGCAGTTTAGAGTCATATCTAGGGCCCACATTGTGTGTGGAAGGGGTCTTACGACTCTGCAGCGATGAAGTCAGAGTATTTTACAGCTCCAGCCAACTGGGCTTTGTGACTTGGTGGTGCATAAATAAGATTGGTAAACAGGCAAAAATAAACAGGCATGAACTAATCCACCCAAAAAGGTCAATTGGCATTGTGTCCGGCTCATTGGCCTAGTGGGTAGAGTGTTTGCCAATGATCCGGGAGACTGGCGTTCAATTCCAGGTCGGGTCACACTAAAGACTTTAAAAATGGTACTTGATACCTCTTTGCTTAACACTCAGCATTATAAGGTATGTATCAAGGGTAAAGTGGAGCAATCCAGGAAAAGGAGTAGCGCCCTCCCCTACACCTCAGTGTAGTAGCTATTGAAAAGGAAGCCTTCTTGTCACCCTCAACTTACTTTACTTACTACAACTTGTTTCACTTTGGTTAATTGCAAAGACTTTACTTTAGTCCATGAAAAAAATGGCTACAGCTGTTGCTTTGGGGTGCAGTGATAAAATTAGCAGCCCTTCTTCCCTAAAAAAAAACATGAGTACTTAATCTAGCCATCAACATCCACGTGAGTACTTAATCTAGCCATCAACATGCACGTGGTGTAATGGTTATCATCGCAGGATGTGGACACGGCGACACGAGTTCAAATCCTGGGCCTGACTGATTGCATTCCACATAGCACTAATACCCTTGGGAAAGGTATGAATCCAAAATATTCTCCCTCCAGCTATGGGTAAATAGTAGGGCAGACTAGGTTCTTCAGCCTTGGTGAGGCAACTAGTCTAGGAGAAGGAAAACTCTGAATTCAAACCTGTTAAACTCCGCTTAAAAATTGACCTTGTGTCATATCCTGCCCGAGCGGAGGGATTGGTAAATATAATCAACATCCAGAATTGAATGTTGTCACTTCTATCATATGCTGCAATTTGCTTCCTTTGGTTACTCTATTTATGTTTCTTTATTTAATGGCATATCAATCTTCATGTTTTATTTAATACCTAAGCCATCCATGTAGAAGAACAGTACTGTAAAATTTGGTTGTGGTTGTTTAGCATTAATTAAGAAGAAACCAATGTTTCTCATAATACATTTATTACCAACAGTTTACAATCAGAGAGAAATCTAATAGATAGTATCTTGTGCCAGGACTTGAAGTGAAGTGTTCCAAGGTATTGATACGCTAAGGGGTTTACACACATTAATACGTGTTGGAAAGTAGTTCCGATAATACTGTTACAAGTAGTGGTACTATTTAATCTATACCTGTAGAGATAATGGGGCTCATACCTTTCTCAAGGGTATTAAGGTTACTCTTAAGAAAAATTTCTACTTATTACAACAAAAAATGGCAACACTGCCAGTTGTGACCTCTTGATGTGAATGATAGACCCAAAAATAACCACACAAAATTAATCTGACTCTTGCCTCTATAATTTTCTAAATTTTGTTTAACTATGAGTACTCTAAAAAAATTTACAGGAGATGCACTTGACGTTATAGTTATTGTCATATAAAATTTAATCGATGATCCAAATTTATATCTTGGGTGACACTGTTTACCTTTCTGTTCGTGCTAATACCAGTGTGAAACACATGACTCCAGTTATTCTACCTCTCCGAGCTCTGGGTACATATTAGGGCTGATTGGGTCCTTTAGTCTTATTAAGGAAACAGTCTAAGTGAAGGAAAACTTAAAGTTACAACAAACCAGTTTTACTCCATCTAAAAATTGACCTTGTGTCAAATCCTTCTCACAGATATTTTTTTTTTTTTTCATTATACAACGTGCGGAAGCACGTGCGATACCCTAGCCTCATCAGCCGCCATCCAGGGTGATAACACAGTTTCGGTAGCTCAAGGCGGTACTGCCACTCCTGGCGCTACCGAGCAGCTTTTGCCACCGGATAGGGTATTTAAAAAAACCTATGTATACATAAGATCAACTAAAAGCGGACATTACATTAGACGTTCGTTCATCTTCATTTTGGTGCAGTTTGTGATTTAAAAAAGCGTTTACTTACGGCCGTTAGATGTCATAGCAACCGTTTCTTTATTTTGCGTAATTACACGAGAATGGTGGTTACACGTGTATAACATTCGTGTTGAAATCCTTTCTATATCCGTTATCTTTTCGATTCGTTTTCTTTCATTTATGCGTTACTGCCCAAAAGCACTCGAGACAAACGTTATATATAATTCCGCTAAAAGATTTTATTTGTTGATCAATGGGCCCTCAAGATGGGTGGTGAGTAAAAAGAAAGCTCCTGGTCTAAGTTAGTCCAGGTAGCTATCTGATTACCCTTGGGCCACTAAATTCTTGGCTTGCAAAAAATGTCTCCAGGACGCTGATGGTCAGCAATGGGCTTGTGAATACTGTGGGGGTAAACCTGACTCATAGGCCCATCAATCGATTTACATTCTCCGGCAGGAGAATTACGTTCTTCGCACCAGCGCGCCTTGTGGATTCGTGTTCCTCGCAAGCTGTTGAATTTTCTACCGCAATCACACGTTGTAGCCGGGTACGTATCCAGATCGTTACCGTAGGAGCAAGTAAGATGGGTGATATATTCTCCCTCCCCGCTACAGACACCCTGAGGGCATTTTTCTTTCATTGTATTATCCATATTATACTATATACTATATTCTTCCTTCTGTTTCGTAATCTTTCTCGTTAAACAACGTACATAATTCTATACAATATTCTTAATAAGTCAAATGACGTAATTTAAACATCAAACGCTGATTTGCCAGTTAAACGGCTAACTTTTTCTTACTATACATATTTTCCCGTAGGTTTTTGTATTTCACATTTCTAATCATCCATCGTTAACTTAAAATTCTTAATATCACCCCTCATGGTCCTGATGATGGTTCAGTAGAACCGAAACGCTATAGTGTCGACCCGTTAATAAATCATTCCTTCCACTTGGATTGTTGTTATCAGTTTTTCTACATACTATATACTATACTATATACTATACTATAGGATATAAAATTCTATATTCTATAGGGTGTCTCAATATACATGTGACCCATGTGACTGCTAATAATAACGCTACTGATAATAATGTTGTTTTCTTTTTTGTTTCAGATTTGAAAATCGTATACTATAACAACTATTAATCCTTGATCACAATGCCTTGGACAAGAGAGGAAAAATATTTTGCATCACAACTTATTTGGAGATAAAATCATTGAAAACTGTCTTAAAATAGATGCAACCCATTAATATGATAATGGTTTATTACTGAGATGTGAAACTAAAAAAAAAAAAAAAAAGATTGCCCGTCTAGGAAGCTGATATTATATAACAATTCAGAAAAACATTGATTTTATGTCTCTAGCTGAAAGGATGCATTTTTTACTGAACGTGTTCCAAATGATCGCCATTGCACTTGTCTCAGTAATAAATCATTATCATATTAATGGGTTGCATCTATTTTGAGACACTCTAAGAAACATTCACACATGAATTCGATCAAAAGGATAAAAACACAAACTTTAGTCCAAAGCAGCAAAAATTAAACAAGTGGTTTCTGGAACTTGATTTGGCAGGAAAGTAATGTGCCAATATTTTCAACTACTTTCACACAATTGAACTCCAAATGTACTTACCTGGAATTTATCCTGCGCAAAAATAAAATCTTTCATTTGTAGCTGGTCATGGGATTAGTAAGTAAGTAAAGTTGTCTCCCTTTAGTCGAGGGCAACCGGAAGGCTTCCGTTTCAATAGCTACTACACCGAGATGTAGGGGAGGGCGCTACTCCTTTCCCTGGATTGCTCCACTTTACCCTTGATACGTACTTTATAATGCTGAGTGTTAAGCAAGTAGGTATCAAGTACCATATTTAAAGTCTTTAGTATGACCCGACCAGGGATTGAACAGCGGTCTCCCGGACCATTGGCGAACACTCTACCGACTAGGCCGATGCAATCCTAGGTTGCGTCATACCAAAGACTTTAAAAATGGTACTTGATACCTCCTTGCTTAATATTCATTATAATGACAACTGTGAGTTCACACATCCAAAAAAAACAACATTCATAATTGCTGTGAAAGTAAGTTTACCATCTTTCTGTCAACTCATTTTCTGATGGAATCGCCTCAGTCAGACTTCACATGTCTCCTCCCCACTCCGACACACACGCTCATTCAAACAGCTGTTAAAAATGTCCTTTTCTACGATGTGCTTTTCATTCACACGCGCATATACACAAACATTATTCTAACTTCTCAAAAATGTTACATTAATTATTACCAAAGACGACTCTATTCGTTATTGTTGCTTGATATTGTTGACGTAGAATTTACTTCCAACTTTTATCAAAACACTATAATTTGGCAGAGTAGGATCGAATGGCATCTTCTTCAACCATCTTAAGTGTAGTTTTACTTAGCTTATTCTCAAAAATCTTACGTTTATTATCACAAAAGAAGGCTTTGTTTGGCAGTGTTTCTTGGTGGTGTTGTGGTAAGATTTGATGATTCTAAATATATTCAAAAGAGTATAATTTTGCAGCGTAGGTTCGAATGACATTTCAGAGTCCAGTTTTACGTTGCTCATCTCTCAAAAATTTTACGTTATTATTATTAAAGAGAACATAAGTTAGCATTGTTACGTGGTGGTGTTGCGGTAAGAATTGGTGTTTCTGAATATATTTAAGAGAGTATAATTCTGCGGAGTAGGTTCGAATGGCATTATAGTTTAGTTTTGTTTTGCTTATCTCTTAAAAATGTTACGTTTATTATTTCAAAAGACAGCGTTGATTGACTTTGTTGTGTGGTGGTATTCAATCTAAACGTACTTAAGACAGTATAATTTGACAGAGTAGGTTCAAATGGCATCTTCTTCAAGATATTATAGTCTATTAGTTGTCTAAATTTCTGAGACGAAGCTTGTTGATTTTTATCATTAAGGTTTTTCGGACTATCCAGCAGGACACATAGCGTAACGGTTATAGGCGTTGGTTCCCTGAGATTCTAAGAAGACAATCATCTGAAGGTTGCAGGTTCAATCCTCACTACAGGCGAGTAATATACAGGAATACTTAACACTTTTACCCGGTCATGGCAAACGGAATCAGAACAGGCGACCCCCGTGGTTTCAATAAAGGACGTAGTTCGAAGTTCCGTGACGGTTCCCGAGTTCGACAAACACCTGAAGAAGGCCGGAGGACATATCGGCCGAAACGTTGTGGAAATAACAATTAAGATGAAGACAATAGTCCGAAAAACCTTAATGATAAATATTATAGTCTAGTTTTACTTATCGTTTTCTCAAAAATGTTACGTTAGTTTAATTAGGCATTGTAGCGTGATAGTGTTATGGTAAGTTTTGTTAATTCCGCCTGTATTAAAAAATATAATTTGCTAGAATAGGTTCGAATGGCATCTCCTTCAAAGTTTTAACGTCTAGTTTTACTTAGCATATTGTAAAAAATATCACTTTTATTATGGCGCACGATTGCTCGGTGGTGGCGTGATAAGATTTTTCAGATTTAAATGTGTTAAAGACCGGTTAATTTTGCTGAGTAGGTTCGAACCGCATCATTTTTCAATCGAGTTACACTTTGTTTATTTTTAAAATGTTTCGTTTAATATTACGAAAGATGACTACGTTTGGTCTAATTGATCGTTGGTGTTGAGATTTGGGAAAGGTGAACATTTTTAAAACAGTATGATTTGGCAGAGAAAGTTCGAGTGACATCATCTTCTGGATTTTATAGTCAATTTTTACTTTGCTTATTCTCCGAAATGTTACATTTAATATTACAAAAGATAGCATAAACTGGTATTGTAGCGTGGTGGCGTTGAGGTGAAATTTGTTGGCTTTTGATGTAATGGAATCAATGTAATCTGACAGAGTAGGTTCAAATAGCGCGTCTATCAATATTCCATAAACTTGTTTTACTTTGCTTATCTCTCAGAAATCTTATGTTTATCTTTTCAGAAGATGGGTTCAGCTGTCATTGTTATTTGGTGGTGTTATGGTAAGAGTAAGGGAATCAAATTTTGTATAATTTGGCCGAATAGATTCGAATGGCATGTTTGTAGGGTCCCAGTACTTTTAAGGCAGTGAAATTTGGCTGAGTCGGTTCAAATGGCATTTTCAGGAAAGTTTTATCATCTCGTGTTACTTTTCTTTTTCTCGAAAATGTTACGTTTATTATTACAAAAGACGTCGAAAGTTAACCTTGTTGGTTGGTGGAGCTGAGGTAAGATTTGTCGGTTTTGAATATGTTTAAAACGGTATAAATTGACTGCGTAGGTTCGAATAGCTTCTTCAGCAGAGTTTTGTGGGCTACTTTTATTTTGCTTATTCTCAAAAATGTTACATTTATAATTACAAAAGATGTGTTTAGTTCGCGTTGTTGGTTGGTGGTGCAAAGGTAAGATTTGTTGGTTTTGAATGTTAAAAACGGTATAAATTGATTGTCTAGGTTTGAGTAACTTCTTTAGCAAAGTTTTATAGGCTATTTTAACTTTGCTTATTCTCAAAATTGTTACGTTTATTATAACAAAAGATGACTTTAATTCGTGTTGTTTGTTGGTGGCGCTGCGGTGTGATACGTGGAATTATAACGGTGTATATTCGACTAAGTCGGTTTCTTGGTGGGGTTGCGGCAAGTTGTGTTGTTTCTGAATATGATTGGATCGTGTGGTTTGCTAGCGTAGGTTCCAATGGCGTCTTCTTCCCTGTTTTATAGTCTAGTCTTACTATGCTTATTCTCAAAAATATTGCGTTTATTTTTTAAAAAATGGTATTACTTGACGTTGTTGCGGTAAGATTTGTTGATTCTAAATAAATGTAGTCTGATTCGGCAGAATAGGTATGAAGAGCGTCTTCTTTACCGTTTCATAGTCTTTTAAAACATTATTAAGTTTATTACTACAAAGAAACGGGTGGTAGAATTTTTAAAATTAACGCCAACACTTTGTAATCTAGATGAAACTGCGAAATTCGTACACACTACTTTTCTTACCATTCGATCCTACAACCTGGTAGTGTATTTCTGCGATTGTCCATTGGTGGAGCTTTTACCTCAACGCCATCAACTCGCCACTATCGTTCTAGGCATTTTCTGGAGTAACAAATCTTATATTTTGGGGATTAAATAAAAGAAGACAAGATTGTTTGTCTGGTAGAGTTGATGGCATTCGATCCCGGATGCTTTTTATCTGGTGACCTTGAGCGACAATTGATAGATAATACAGCAGCGCCACTGTTATATCTTTTAGAGTCTTACAAGTCTTATTTGAGGGTTAAGCAAACTAAATTAAAACACTTCACATAATTGAACCGCTAGTATTTGATCCCAGTTTCTTTCTCTTTCCACGCCTGCTGATCATACCGCGGCGCCACCGAATAGCCAATCCATTCCGGGTTTTTTCTACATTAATAAACGTATTTAATTGGCTAGACAAAGTAAAACGATATTTGTTCCATTAGAGGCGCTAACATTTGATGGAAAAGTGGTCTTAGCTTATTATTTTGGTCATCTCCAGATCATATATAATCACAATAAGTGTTATTTATCATTATCTGTAGAAACAAAGTAATATTTTTGGACCCAAGCAAAGTTAAAGAAAACGTCGAGTATTATTGGGCTACTATTGGGCATTCAATCCCAAAGGACAATTCGATCAAAGAATTTTTTTTTTATTTTGAGAGCCCACAGAATTCTTACCAAGATGGATAGGATTAGGGATTTTCTGACTTCCCATCAAGTTAAAGTAGACATGAAATCATTTTATAATGTAGACCACGCACAAATCGAAACATACATGGCCATTACAAAAAAATACTTGGTTCCCTTGGGATTCCATTCAGAGGTGACTCAAGAGCCGAGCAGTAAACGTCACCTTGGTGTCTAGTTCAAACCATAACCCGGCATACGTGCCCGGACCCACATTTGGGTTCGTGAAACTGCTTACCTCATCAGGCTCACATTGCACCAAGTGAGCCGATGAGCAGCATAGACCAGCAGGGTTCGAGTCTCGGCTCGTTCCCGACCTTCCCCTCCCCTTTATCCCCACTTTAATCGGCCTTTGGGCTTTTGACCATGTGTCAAGTCGTGTCTGGTGGGATGCAGCGACAAATAAACAGTAAACAGGGTTGTCCCTTTTAGACAAAGGACAAGATGCTACCAGGGAGCCTCCCCAACCCCAGAAGACAGATAGGGTTAGGTTTCACTTTATTTTTACTAGCCTATAATTATAGGCCTGCTCCACCGATTTGATACAATTGCTTTTTTAACTTTCACTTGTAAAAATAAAAATTCTATATCAGGCAAAGCAAAGTAGCATTTTTACGCTACTGAAGTGGCTGGATACCACAGAAATGTTGGTATTCAATTCCAGACAGCAAAGGACATTAGGGTCTCAGTTTTTACAATTCGATCGCTGATTCCGAAAGTTCCAATCTCCCAGTTTCTGTTATTTGAGACATCCACCGAATCACTAAGTCACTATAATTGTTTCAGTAATTGTCCACACTGATATTTTTCTAATACATTGTGCATAGAAATGATTCAACCAGGGAAATGATTTTTAATGTTTGACTGTTAATCAAACAAGGCGTTCAAGAATTAATTTCCCAAGATGAATCATTTCATTGCCCAGATAAACAAGGGACTCATGAGGAAGGCCGGAGGATACAGCATCCGAAACGTTGCGTTACAACAAACAACAATAAAGATGAGGACAAAAGTCTAAAAAATCACACACAAAATATTGCACATCAAACCTCATCTCAAAAATTTAGACAGATAACTCACATTGTACCCGTCCAAAGTGGCGAAGTTACAGTAATACTTCGATTTACGTTAAAAAAATTATTGACTGGATGGACGCTGTTAGTCAAAACTAATGTAAATCAAGACAATTTTCCCTATTCTAATTAATATAATCACAATTATTTCATTCCTAGCCACCACCCCTGAAATAACAGCAATGTATTGTATTTTCATACAGTTTGATGCAGTATGTTAATCAGGTAAGTAGTGTGTTAAATAGCTATTTGGGGCGTGGTCATCCGACAGTATATAAGGTGTTTCTTGTTCTGTGGTAATTACATCAGGTTTGTTTTTTAGAAAATAAAACCTAAAGTTGATTACTTTTCCTCTTTTAAATAATTTATACTAAAATAATTGCTATTATTACAAAAATGATAAATTACTGGCAACCTTCAGTTAAATGAAATAAAACGTTCCAAACAACTTCACACGACAATGTTATACAAACTGATTTACGTACGTTGAAGTTACAAAACTAAACTGGTTAAATTATTTGTCTTCCTTTAAATGAGTGGACGTAACTCGCAAATGGCAAGAGTGGAGGATGACGAAAGTCAAGGTACTACTGTAGTTACTTAAGCATTGGCACTTATTCCCAACGTCTGTGCCTCTAATAGACATATAATACTGAATGAAAGTTCTGTTCTGAGAAGTAATAGTTTGCTATGTTCTCTGCTTCACTTTGTACATCCAAATTGATTTTTTGCCCAGTTGGCTAGGGCTGTAGAATACACCGACTGCTTTTCTGCAGAGGGGTAAGATCCACCCCCTAACGAGTGTCCTGGATCTGACACTAAACAATCTGATGGTGAGGTTCCAGTATTGTTGGAGCTTTGGGAAATGCGAAGTACCCCTTCGTTGCCATCGCTCCCAGGTCCACTCTTGCCCGGAATAGTAGGACCTGATAGGGCTCCATCTATGGTTCAAATGGAACTAAACTGTGTACTTAATGCTAAACTGAATTGTTTGAAAGAGAACTGATTTTGTATGCAAAACTAAATTGTTGGAAATAGAATTGTTTCTATGTATGAAAATAGATTTGGCATTAAATAACCTGCAATGATTGATATGGCATAATATCCAACCCAACCAAACCAAACCAAATTAATTTTTACTGTGCTGCTTAAACTGGTATCATGGCTATGTTATTTACCATTTTAGCTCCAGGTCAGATATTTGAATCAGAGCAGTGTGACAGAAATTATGCACAAAGAAACAAACAAACATAAAGAAATTACACTGTTTATTATTTTATGAAAAACATTTCTATTTCAAACTATTCAGTTTAGTCAAGCAGTTCTAATTCAGCTGATTCAGTTTAGTATAAGGACAGATTTTGTTTACACACAGTCAAATGTCAAAACAGTTCTATATTAAACAATTCAGTTTAGTGTAAGCACAGTCTCAATGTCAAAAAACAGTTCCATTTCAAATAATTCAGTTTAGCATAAGCACGCAGTTTAAATGTAAGTACAGTTTAACAGTCAAAAACGTTTCTATTTCAAGCTATTCAGTTTAGTCAAACAATTCAGTTTAACTATTAGTTCTATTTAAGAGATAGATAGGACCCTATTAGGTTCTACCATGGCGGGCCAGAGTCGTCATGGGAGCAATGTCAATGAAGGGGTGCTCCGCATTCCCCAAAACCCAGCATCACTGGAACCTCACCATCAGATTGTTTAGTGTCATATCCAGGATACTCATTGTGGGGGAGGGGTCTTACCCCTCTGCAGAGGTGCAGTCTGTGTATTCTACAGCTCCAGCCGACTGGGCAACAGTTAAATGTTTTCCAGCATTGCTATCTAATACTAATAGTTTTATTTGCACATAGTTAAATGGTTTGATGTATTTTCTGTAATACTAATAATTCAATTTAACATCAGTCCTTTGTATGCAATGGTTTCAAGTATAGAAAATGGTTAAATATTTCTATTTGACCCCTGAGTGGGACCCTATTTTAGGGTCCCATTTAGGGGTCAAATAGAAACCACTCTGGGTCAGAGTGCATCTGAGAGTAATGGTAACTAAACTGAATGATCTGGACTATATGCTGGGTGTAGCACCAATTTTTTTTCAAGTTCCTGGAGTTTTTTCTGGGTCATTTAAGTGATATGAGGTCTTGTAGCTGAAGAGCTCATTTTCTGCAAATTAATGCCAGGTATTTTTGCCACACAATAGTATACATCCACTGCAGCTGTTTGGAGTGCAAGTTGGAATCAAGGGTCCAACCTTCTGAAACAAATTCATGGTGAATTACCCACCTCATAATTACACCAGATGTAGACCAGAATACCATTGCCCAGTCAGCTGGAGCTGTAGAATACACCGACTGTTTATCTGCTGAGGGGTAAGACTCCTCCAATGAGTATCCTGGATATGACATTAAATAAATCTGATGGTGAGGTACTAGTAATGCTAGCGCTTTGGGGAATGCGAAGTACCCCTTCATTGCCATTGCTCCCAGTTCCACTCTGGCCTGGAGTGGTAGCACCTGATAGGGTCCTACTTATAGGTCAAATAGAACTAAACTGTGGACTTATGCTAAACTGAATTGTTTGAAATAGAACTGTTTTGACATTTAACTGTTTGTAAACAAAAACTATTCTTATACTAAACTAAATTGTTTGAAATTTAATTTGGTGTTAAATAACTCGAAAAAGATTGATATGCCGTAAAACAAAACAACCAAGCAACCAGAATACCAATTGTTTAAAATGCTAATACTGCCAAACTTTTAAATCTTCCTAGTATATGTATTGGTTTTATTTGACATCATTTCATAAACGCGAAAACAGGAAAAAGATTAATTATACTGTAATAATCAAATGTCAAAAAGAAATTTGAACACCAAATGTTGAAAGATATATAATTTTAATAAACAGAAAATAATGATGTACTTCCAACCATACAACAATGTAGAACACACATTTCTGTCATTAATAGACATTTTATTTGATATTTATCAATTTATACAGGTTTGAATAATATGCAATATTTTCAATATACATGTTTTCTGAGGCTACAGAAATATTTTCTTAGTTATATGAACCATTACATAATGGCAGTTTGACAAAAATGAGGTAGTTTTATACACAAGTTGGAAAAGAATGGCACGCACAAAGTTTTAAACACAATTTTGGAAAAAAATAACACACAGTTTTATACATAGGTTGAAAAAAATGACACACACAAACAGTTTTATACATAGGTTGAAAAAAATGACACACACAAACAGTTTTATACATAGGTTGAAAAAAAATGACACACACAAACAGTTTTATACATAGGTTGAAAAAAAATGACACAGTTTTATACATAGGTTGGAAAAAAATGATATACAGAGAAACTTTGAAATAAATAAAGCATTCTAGTCAGGAAAAAGTTACTTCTATTGTCAGGATATTTTTCAATACCAACTGATATTTTCATTTTAACTTTTTTGGTACAATGCATTTGGCAACAATAGCTGGAATGCACTTTTGACCATAAAAAAGTTTCCAAATAAAAAATTTATTGGCATTTCACAATTAGAATACATTCTCGGTGTCATGGGATATATTGCACAAGTGCGTTTATAAGAGAATAATAAAGGTTTTTTTTTTCTAATTTTAGCATTGAAGTATCAGTCATAAATATGCCTGCAGTCAGTGTGGACCATTCCCTTTATGATCTTCATTCACAAAGCTAAGCTATGATGATATCAAACAAGAGGCACTTTGGAAAGGTATGTCACACAAGCACCAAAATTTTAAAGATATAGTTTTTTTTTGTTTAATTGCTCATCAACCTTTATGGGTTATTTAATGTCAAAGCCATAGAAGGATAGTAGTGGTACTTTTGAACCCATAGCTGGGGAGGGGGAGATAAAAGAGTTAATACATTTCCTCTAAGTATTAGTTCAAAACTGACCATAATAGCATGACTGGAGATTTATAATAGCATGACTGGAGGCTGAACTTGCTTAATATAATGTTCCAGTCCAGCACATTAACCACTACACCCAATTCTAAGATTTTTTAACTAATATGAAGAAATTTGCATATTGTCCTCACAAATTAAGTATATTTGGGCAACTTGAGTTGCACTCCACATCAAAAGGGTTACTTTTCCTTGATCAAGACATTTGAATCGTTACATAGTAATTGTATAGAAACTTCAATATACATGTTTTTTGAGTTAATGGTAATTGTATCAAAATCCCAAGTTGCTAAAATTATAGATTAAAAAATATAACCATTTCCAGTTTTTTTAAAGTATAACGTACAACCTGCTTATCAGATTCAAATCTAATCCATCATGATCTATTGTTTAGTCAAAAGTGTCTTTGAAACCTGGATTTAACTCATAGCAAAAAATGGGAACAAATTGTACCTTAAATTGATAATTTTAAAAAAGTCAAAGAAGAATTTACATGATTGGGTGGAAAGTTTGTATCAGAAAAACAAAATTTATTTTAAAGGTAAATATTACAAAAAAACAAAAATTCAATCACAACATTAGTTGGAAATTTGTTTTTGGTTTTTTTATAGATAAAAAAAAAGTGAAGAAATAATTTTTAAAGATATTTTAATACAATAATTTTATCATAGAAGGATTTGATTTTTAAATTAATCTTTGTATCTATATTATTAATATTAGTTCAAAGGTTTTGAAAATATTTGATATTTAATTAAAAGAATAGAATGAATTTAAAAAAAACACAAAAAACATTGTCATTCTATAGAAAAGCTTCTGAAAATAATTTCTGCGAGAAAATAAGAAACAAATATGTCTGATTAGACAGTTATTCTTGTTAGAGTCATCATTTACCAAGCTTAGCTTAGTATAAACTACAAGGAAAGAAGTACAGAGCATTCAGTGAGAACTGAACTTACTAATGGTTTGCTAACTTAGCTCATTAACCTTTACACCACACAAGGCACTCTTATTCTTATCATTAATGGCTTCCTTGATGTAATATGGATTCTACAATTTGAAATCAGAAGAATATAGCATTAACATCATACAAAATGCAAATGACCTTGTCTTTTACATTACATATCAGTATTCATACCCTGTTAAGACCGGACGTTTGCATAATGGTTAGAGTGTTCGCCAATGGCCCAGGAGACCTGGGTTCAATTCGAGTCATACCAAAGACTCAAAAAATGGTACTTGATGCTACCTTGCTTAACACTCAGCATTATAAGGTAAGGATCAAGGGTAAAGTGGATCAATCCAGGGAAAGGAGTAGCACCCTCCCCTACACCTTGGTATAGCAGCTATTGAAAAGGGAGCCTTCGGGTCACCCTCAACTACGGTCGCCAACTTTGCTTACTTTATTCATATTCTGTAAACTAAATTTTCTGCAAGTCCAGTATAATTAAGTTTTCATACCTGAAGAAGCATGAAACTCAACCACCTGATATCATTATGACTCACTAGAAGCACTTTGTGCATGATAATACAGGCCCCTGGGGAGGTGAATAAAAATTGGGCAGGGTGAATGAAGGTATAGAGGCCCACAGGGGATGAATTTACTAATTTACATTTATGAATCTCTGGATCACAAACTAGTTGCCAGAATAGCCACTTTGCAGAATGCCTGATTGGATGTAATAGCCACAAGTGATGTTTTATTCATGTACAACCTGTTCAAAATATATGGGTCATTTAAATGAATGATCTGGCTCTGATGTCATTAAGCCTTTTTGATGTCATAAACCTCTGATTTAATATTTAAGATCTCCTCAGGGCCAACAAATCCATCCTTTCTATTAAAAAATAATTCAAGAATTAAATGTGCATTTGCATTTATAGTTAACCAATTCTTTTGTTACATTATGTTTTGTTATCTAGCATTCAATTAATTTATTTGGAGGTAAATGAAAGTTGAACATTGTTACAGGGGTGGGGTGTATCATATGAAAAGTCCAAGAAACCCTGATTAAGAATATAAAAACTATTTCCATTCAGTAAACAAAAATAAAGTAAAGGCGTTCAAAAACATCAGTAAAGTAGATAAATTTGGAGGAGGAATCTTCAGAAAGTAAAATAGAATTGTACTTTTTTCTGTACTGATTACATTGGCCTGCCATGTTTTCAAGGAGAAATATATAATAGGTAATTTTAAGGCAGTTTTTTCACACTGAATCCAAAAATCATGCTCATTTTTTCTTATCAGATCAAATTTTTAAGATACAAGCTCTTACTTGAAATGTATTAAACAGTATTATATCTATTTATTTTCTTGTTGAGTTAAACAAATTATAAATTTAGGGATGATTTATTTGCCAAAAGCTCACATTGTGCCATAGTAAACTGAAAAATACACAAAAGATGCTATTTATGGATGATAGGATTTTTCAGAGACTTCCTTTTATGCTCAGTAGTCACCACATCCTGTTTCAAGTGCTAGCAGTAGTCAGCAAGAAAGTTTACATCCCACTGGCCTTGGTTGCGCTCTTCCATAATGAGATTGTCATGGGGAAAGTGCTCACCCTGCTCTTCACTCAAATCTCCAAAGTTCTTTGGAAAAAAAAAAATGTGTGACCGCGGAAAGTGCAGTTTGACTGACATTCATACCACAAGTTGGCAGAAACTCTTCAGTAGCTCTTCAATTTCCTTCTCATATTCCGCACTCTGGTGGTTTCCCAGGAAGTTTGGAATTACTAACTTTAGTAACTGTTAGGCGGAGAGTTCAGCTTCACTTGGAGTTTTATCAAATATTTGGTCCTTTATGAGTTCTCTTAATTGAGGGCCATCAAATATTGGGTCCTTTATGAGTTCTCTTATTTGAGGGCCATCAAATATTGGGTCCTTTATGAGTTCTCTTATTTGAGGGCCATCAAATATACCAGCATTGAGTTTCTCCATGCTTATCCATGGGAACTTCTGGAGGAAAGCCAACCCGCTGCCTTCCTTGTCCATTGCCTTCACAAAGTTCTTCAATTCTTCTAACTTGACATGTAAGAGTGAAAGCAGTATTTTGTTCGGTTCAACAAGAGGGTGAGAATGAATGTTATGTGAGCCAGGTTTTAATCCTCGTTTTAATGACCACTCTTGTTTGACAATGTTGGTCATCAGCCTGACTGTCCCAGAGACACAGAAAACAAGAATACTTTTTGTACCCACCTTGGAGCCCAAGGACCAGTCCAACCACTCTAAGATTTCCATAGATCGACCATTTGTGCTCTTGGTGATTAACAGCAGACAGCAAATTATCCATGCTGTTTTGAGTTTCTTTCATTTATACTGAATGCCCAATAGGGATAGATGAAAAACTATTCTCATTATGTAGAAGAACTGCTTTGAGACTTCTGCTGGATGAGTCAATAAAAAGTCTTCATTCTGTAGCATCATACTCTAATTCAGCAATGTCTTTGAGACATGAACCCAGCAGCTGAGCAGACTCCTTTGAAAGGTTCAGATCTCATGTCAAGTTGTTGAGTTCTGCTTGTGTCAACGGTACTGGCTGGTCATCCTCTTCTGGCTTGTATGTGTCATCCCCAACTACAGCAGGCATGTCACTAAGTTCGGGAATCAGAGCTATGTTTCCATCTGTGTCAGGAACAGGAAGATCTGGGTCATGAGAAATCGATCTTATGACTGAAGGAACATTGGGGTATTGGACATGGTGCTAGTTCTTGCGATTTATTCCTTTTAGATTTATCATGCAAAAAGAGCTGTCTGTAATGTGATCTTTTCCTTCATTCCAGACGATTGGAATGGTAAATGACATACACTTCCTTTTACCATTCCTCCAACCCCTTAAGTTCTCCACACATTTTACAGTAAATGTGGGGATCCCCTAGTTTGACTCCAAGGTAATCACAATATGCCTTCTTAGCAAAGTCAGTGATTTTTGCTTGACAGTTAGGAAGAACTACTAGGAGATGCTCATGGTGTGATCATTATCGTCATTGGAAATGGACACTGTGATACAAGTTCAAATCCTGGACGAGACTGATTGCATTTCACATAGCACTAATACCCTTGGGAAAGGTATGAATCCAATTATTCTCCCTCCAGCTATGGGTAAATAGTAGAACAGACTAGGTTCTTCAACCTTGGTGAGGCAACTAGTCTAGGAGAAGGAAAACTCTGTATTCAAACCTGTCAAACTCCACTTAAAAACTGACCTTGTGTCATATCCTGCCCGAGCAGAGGGGTTGGGTAAATATGGTTAGGAAGAACTACATTACTGCAGATATAACAGAACCTTTCAAGATTATTCTTACATTTGCAATCCATTCTTACAGAAATACAAATGTCAAGCTGAAAAGAGAAAAAATAAATTAGCACTCAGGTTGTTGTTGACACTTACATTAAAATCATATTATGCTGAAGGATAAGTCCCGCTCCCTCTAAATATGCGGGTGTTATTGAGTAGGGTGGTACACTGTAATTAGGTACACATACAACATTATATGCTATACTAAACATCAGGCACCCATGATCAGCTGTGACAAGTAGAGAAAACAGGCTTTTGAATATATATTATTATAGTGTACAATTTGTTGTGAAGTATTCAAGCACATCTTAAAAACCAGACTTGACCAAACACAATAAATGGTATTTTTGAATTCAGCATAAAATAGTGATCATATATCACTTGATAAACCTTTGACCTTTGGAAAAGATTTTTAATGCAGGCCAGTGTTATTAACAAAAAAAAAATAAATAAACAGACCAGGGAGACAACTTTCAAATATATCAATTTTTTTTTCAAATAACAGTTTATTTATTTATTCATTTTTAAGATTTTGTTCTAAATTTTCCCACTTCCTTTTTCTCTTCAGAAAGAGTGAGTGAATTAACAACTGAATCACCAAATTCAGAATTTTAATACAATCAGTGAACAAAAATTAAAAAAAAGATCTTTTGCTTTACTAACAAAAAAGCCAAGAATAACGTGTTATTTATTACTAAAACAGATGAGCATTTTTCATTTCTTTTTTATTCTTGACCTTCCTCAACTGTACATGTCATCTGGAACCTTTGAAGAAATCTTTGGTTAAAGCAGTAGAAAGAAAAACAACTTGGAAACAGGATAAGGGGTTCTCTTCAAAGTTACATGATGAGATAGTCACTTGAGGAAGGCTGAAGATAACACTGGCTGAATAATTCATATTAAGAGTTGAATATATTTTATCTTTAATTGTATTGCATTTAGTCTTGATTCCCATCAATTGGACTTGTAAATTTAATTATAATTCATTTTTTTATAACTTCATTTGTAAATATAGCATGGGAAAAAAACAAAAAAAACCTCAAAGTTATCACAATAATTTTTGTACCGAAAGTAATGAAATGCCTGTTTGAATAACTATTCACATACAAAGAATGAAAGTATTGGATATAATCAAACAAAAGTAATTTAAAATGTGGATTGATTTTCTAAAATGATTATTTGGAAAATGCATAACAAAATACCAATTTTCTTTCAATAAATCAACAGGCTTAATTTTCTCACATCAAAATAGTTTTTTTCTTTTTTTTTTTTTTTTTACTGTATTCAGTGATTCTGTCATGAAAGTTAGAATGTTACAGCATTGCAAGGAGTTTCACTTTTATTAAGTTTCTGTAACAAATTGACCAAAAATTACTTTTACAATGATTATTTACATATCTAGTTACACTTGCATGATCACTGCCTTTTATCATAGTGGATATAACTGTGGTCTTCACTCACCAGACACTTTTGATTCAGAGAGAGAATTTTTCCACAATATTCCACATTTAAACATTTTGTTATGGTTTATTATCTAATGATAGATTAATTTCATGAATCTTTCTAACAAATTTGGGAATAAATCTCTGCTGACTGTAATTGCCTTTGCTGAAAAGTACGGGAAATAAATCTCTCGTTTTCGTAAGGCACCACCTTTTATAATGGCCATAGCAGCATCCTCGGGTAGCACTGGTTTCACAATATCCAAGATATTCCCTCTCTCAAACTCTTTCAGTTTGTTTACTGCATTATCTGTACCTATATAAACAAAAAAAAAAAAGAAAAAACAATTAAATATAATCTATATCAATTTTTAAATGAGGAACGATCCTGAAAATTTTGGTACTTCCATCTCATAAACATTAATATTATAAACTTTCAAAAATACAAAAAGTCTGTTGATAACTTTAAATATTGAACCCTGAACTAAGGCTGGAAATTAAACTTCTAATGGCATTACCATAGCTGCTTAAGATCAATCTCTTAATATTCGAGTGAGTCAAAAGTTTTGTAATATTCTGGTAACATGAAGTACAGTTTAACAGCTCCAGATGCTTTTACCAAGGTCATGAAGGTTACATAACTGGAAGAGATCTCTTCTAATTTATCGTACGCACAAAATAATGATTACAACTACAAGAGCATTCACCGGATGTTATCAATGCTGAGACTTTTTTCAAAATGGAAAAAGGAGCTTCTGCACATAGGATCAGCACATAGCGAAATGTCGATGAAATTTGTCAAAAAATAAAAATAATTAAAAGTAATTTTTCGGCCAATCCATGACCTTTGTGGTAAAAAAACTAATAAAACCCAATTTGATCTGAGCAGAAGAGAAAAATGATATAAAAGAAAAATTTTTCGACAGTGGGGCCAGATCAAAAGAAGGCAGATGACCAACAGACTAGAATTCCAGCTTTTAGAGAGAGAGAGAGAGAGAGGTGAAACTCAAAACCACACATCAACCACATTGACTTTCCTCTTCTCTGCACTCGTAACATCTGATTGACTGCATGCACGTAAGTCTAAAAATCCTACCACTATTAAGCATAGAACATTTTTCCACTTTTTAATTCCATATCAACACGTTTAAACAACCCAGTTATTTAAACTTTCTACATATATGTTTTTCAATAAAATTGTTAAAATTTCTACGTGCCTTCAAGTTCTTTGTTTTTTCCAACAGTGTTTTTGTTCTTTCCTTGCAACCGTACGCTGATATAACACGAAGGTGATGAATCACACTGGACTGTAGGATGTCAAGCTCACCTGATACTCTTCGAATGCTACTCACCAGATTTTCCTCTATGGCTTGGAGCACAGCTTTGGAATCTACAGTTTTAGGCTGTGGTATTTGCGATACTGAGCAGTCAGAGTTGTTCCCCTTCATATATGTATTTTTAGTAGGCCCAGTATACCAGTTTTATAACCCTTAGTATGTTGTCTGTCTTTTATAAGATTATGATAGGATTGGTATATTGTCTGTCTTTAATAGGATTATAATATAGACCTACCAGATCTTGCCTAATTGTAGAGGTTTTTGCAACTAGAGAGAAATTTCTTGAACCATTTTATTTCTGTAATGTGATCAATTGTGCCTTTACTTTTGCACAACAAATGTTTTTGATTGCTTCATAGCATTATGTCCCAATTCAAATTTTTAAAGCATAAGTTCCTGAATTAGACCTTTTTGCACATTCATCTGTACAACTTTTAGATCACACATATAGTGAAGCAATGCTCCTGTGTCAGCGCACTACCATGATACTACCAACCCATTATTGGTACCCTCAACAGCTTGAACTGCTTTGGTTATGTGATATACATGCCACAAACTAGCACATACCAAAATATAGCAAAATTCTTGACTCACCCTAGAACAATGTAATTCTTGTTATTACCTCTCTAGCATCACAATATTATTATCTTTGGTTTTCACAATGTTGTGGACACCAAAGCTTGTTTAAAATGGGTCACCATTATTTTTTAAACAAATTCTTCTTTAAATATTTGCTGGTTTTGAGGCCTTGTTAAATTTGCACAAATCTAAAATACTATGCGGTAATTACAGTAAAAAAAATAGACTTTAAACTCCATCACTTACTTGGTAAGCAGTTGCAATGAATGTATTGACCCCACCCTCCACCACAGGCAAAAAGGTGTGACACAAAATCAATTTTTAAGTAAAGCTGGTTTGAATCCAGATTTTTCTTTCTCTTAGACTGGTTGCCTTACCAAACCTAAAGAACCCAGCCTGTCCTACTATTCACCCATAACTAAAGAGAGAACATAGATTTATGCCTTTCCCAAAAGTATTAGCATAAAAGCGAAATGTAATTAGCCTTGGTCCAGGATTCGAACTCAGGTTGTGTGATATAGGAATAAAGTGAGACACTGACGATTGAACAATGATTGCCAGTTGACTGAAGTGGCAGGCTTCTAGATAATTTAAATAGAGGTTCTGTGCTGGTTAGCATGGTATATCAGTTGAAAGCACAATTAGCGTGGGACATTAGTTGGTGGACAATAGTCAAACTGACTTTAGAGAGAAGACATTATAGTCATATCTTGGCTGGTGGGGATGGATAGTAACAATCTTTTATTTATAAGCGGAGTTTAACAGGTTTGAATTCAGAGTTTCCCTTCTCCAAGACTAGTTGCCTCACCAAGGCTGAAGAACCCAGTCTGTCCTACTATTTACCCATAGCTGGAGGGAAAATAATTGGATTCATACCTTTCCCAAGGGTATTAGTGCTATGTGAAATGCAATCAGTCTCGTCCAGGATTTGAACTCGTGTGGCCATGTCCATTTCCTATGACGATAACCATTACACCACGGGCACCTCCACCTGAAATACTTATGCTTTTGTTAATTTGTTTTTCAATTATTTTCTCTTTTTTTTATGCACATGTGAGCATTACAAAAGGTTATCAATGCTATTGCCTACTACAATAACCTTTACACTAAGGAGGTGCCCGTCGTGTAAGGGTTATCGTCGTAATAAATGGACACGGTGACACAAGTTCAAATCCTCGACGAGACTGATTGCATTTCACATAGCACTAATACCCTTGGGAAAGGTATGAATCCAATTATTTTCCCTCCAGCAGGAGAAGGAAAACTCTGAATTCAAACCTGTTAAACTCTGCTTAAAAAACTGACCTTGTGTCATATCCTGCCTGAGCGGAGGGGTTGGGTAAATATGATAACCTTTACACTAAGAGTACCTCCAAAAGCAATCATACAGTAAATTGTTCAGACAAAAATGGCAAGATTTAAAAGGTGTCATAAAGTATAAGAATGTGTCAAAATAAATCAACAGGTTTTATTGGCAAGAGAAAAGCTAGTGAAGAAATATATAAATATAATGAATCTTTTTCAAATCAACCAAAAGAATTGAAATTACTTTTATGTGAATAAATATATTTTGTTTGAATTATCCTTAAGCAATATCTCAGTACCAAGCAAGCAAACCAATGTCAAAAATAAAGTAAGGACACTAAATATTACAAAAATATATTATTATACAAAATTTGGACCAACAAAACCTAGAAACTTATCCTGTTTATAAGCAGGAAATATATTGGGTATCATCTCATAATAAGTGGTTTTTCCTTTCATAAAATAATTTACAGAAAGTCAGGAAATTTTCATGAGTAGTTTCACTTTTTATGAGGGTCATCAAAAAAGTTCTAAGCCTCACCCAGAAAGAAGAGCATAGCTGAACATTTCTGTTGTGGCAACATACTACCACTTCTTATGGAACTAGGAAAATCTGAATTAGTTTTTCTTGTTGCATAAGAAGTGGTACTGTGCTGCCATGATAAAAAAAATTTAGCTATAGCTCTTCTTTCTTCGTGAAGCTTGGAACTTTTTGAATGACTCTTGTATGTCCATTTCCATTATAAATCACTGATGAACACTGAACTGAAAACAATACAGTTTAATTTTATAATCAGAAAATTAGTTGTAATCCATGTTAAAATCCCTGACAGTTTTGACCTGGTAAATACAACAATGAGAAAACCTTTTTATAGTCTGAGAATTAATTTTTATTTATTGCGGACTTTTTGTCCTCATCTTGGTAGGCCAGAGGTGAAATTTGGCCGAAACATAGTGAAAGAAGAAATAACACAAAAACTACCAAGATAAGGACAAAAAGTCCGCAATAAATAAATCAAAATTAATTCTCAGATTAAGAAGCCTCATCTCAAAATGATTCCAATTAAAGACTTTTTACAGTATTGGACAAAAAACAGATGGCTGATATAAAGAAATTTATTCAGAAAATTTATGTACTTTATAACAAGTTTATGACCATTTGAAATTTATTCAGAAAATTTATGTACTTTATAACAAGTTTATGACCATTTGATATTTGATATTTGGTAGGGTTGTACGTCACTTTTTCAAAATCAGAAAACTGCTTACTAACCCTTAGCAAAGGACTAATCACAAATTAGGATATCAAATCCAGGAAAAGAAAATTCTAAAAAGTTTCCAATTTTTTGGTATTTCTGAGAATTTTCTTTATGGCTTTTCATTACAACTAAGGAAACCTTCACAACAATAACCAAGGAAAATAATCACTTCCTATGTATGCCAATGCTATTGAAGTTTCATTGAAATTTGGGGTAATAAGAAAAATAGTTAAGTTTTTTTAACTGTTTTTTGTCCTATACTGTATACTACACATCAAGAATTTGATCATATGATTTTTTTTTTTTAAATCCTAATCAATGTAAAAACCTGAATACATAAAATAACAGTGACAGTAAATTCAATGAAAACCACAGAGCATCTCAATTCTCAATGACAAAAAAAAAAAAGGCAGCATAAATTCATGAAATTGCTTATTAAAAAACAAAACTTTTTCATTGTTCTGAATATGGTCAAAACCTCAAGAGTAGATTGAACTGTAGTTGGATAGGTACACAAAATTATTTAAAGATGTTCTCATCAGAAACATCAATTCAATGAACTATGACTTTGCAAAAATGAAAAATACATTGAACCTTTAAGAGCAGCTGTATTTTCACTTGTCCAATGACATTTTTTGAATGGATAGCTATTTTAAACCTTTAACATCAATTATTGCATAAACTGAATTACCATGACTAGAAAATCCGGCAAGCACTGCACACAATATATGGAACCACTGGACAGGTGTTTTAACCTTATTAGGTCTCATCAGCAGTGTATACCGAGATCTCCCCTCGCTGGAAATCAAACCAGTGACTACAGAATGTCGTAGGGAAGATCATAGTATATGCTGCTGATAAGATCTAATAAGGTTGAAACAGTTGTCCATTGTTTCCGTATATTGCACGCATTGCTTGCTAGATTTTCTGGTCATGGTAATTCAATTTATGATATAATTTCTCTATTTAAAGATGAAAAAATGTATATCAATTATGGTGTAATGATCAAACTTCAAACCTGTTAAAAGCTTTGACATTTCACGGAGAAGGAATGTTTACCTAATATCTTGTCTAAACATTTCAGATACATTCACACTGAATTGAGGTTAAGTTTTGAAGGAGGTGACCTGGATTACATCATCTATTGTCTAATAAACCGTAAGTTCTATTTTTATTGCTTTGTTCTTTGTTATTTTGATCTGTAATAAAAAGAGAAAGGAAGTACTTACCAACCAATCCAATAACACATAATGTAATAGAAACATCACATTTCTTTAACTCTAGTTCAAGGCGTAAACTGCTGAAAAACCCATCCAGAGCAAATTTGGTGGCTGAATAGGCAGAGATATAAGGCTGAGCAAATTTTCCTGTTGAAAAGCAAAATGGAAAAGTTTAAATCAAAGATGTCTTATAGTTTAAAATGGAAACATTGTATTTATTTAAAATGAGAATTTTTAGGCATAATGATATCTATGTAGAACATATAGGGTTACAAATGATTACCAGACTAAAAAAAAAGTCTATTGATTTTTGCAAATATAAGTAGACAAAACAATAATTGTTTACTCTTGATTCTGGGTATGACTTTGGACATCACATTTCCCCCATATTTGCTTGTGGGAACTGAGAATTCTTTCCCTTTTCTCTTTTTGTTCTTCAAGGGAATAAAACTTATCTTTTGTTCCAACTCTTGAAGCAAAGTGAACATGTTTTCTATCACTGTTTATTGAACAGAAGAGAGACTCCGGTGAGGTACTTTATTTAAACCTTGTCAATGAAATGAAAAACACCAAAGACAAGCAAGACTTTCATCATTTTTGGTTTGGTTTGGTTGGTTTTATGGCATATCAACCTTTGTAGGTTATTTAACGCCAAATCCATTTTTATACAAATAATCTGTTCTATTGAAAACAGTTCAGTTTAGCATAAGTACACAGTTTAATTGTCAAAAACATTTCCATTTCAAACTATTCAAGCAGTTATATGTAATAATTCAGTTAAGTGTAAATACAGTTTTAATGTCGAAAAACAGTTCTATTTGAAATAATTCAGTTAAGCATAAGCACACAGTTTCAGTGTAAGTACGGTTAATTGTCAAAAACGTTTCTATTTCAAGCTATTCAGTTTACTCAATTCATTTTAGCATAAGTATGCTGTTAGTTCTATTTAACCCATAGATAGGGCCCTATCAGATGCTACCACTCCAGGCCAGAGTGGACCTGGGAGCGATGGCAATGAAGGGGTACTCCACATTCCCCAAAGCTCCAGCACTGCTGGAACCTCACCATCAGATTGTTTAGTGTCATATCCAGGACACTCGTTAGGGGGGGGTTACCCCTCTGCAGAGGTGCAGTCAGTGTATTCTACAGCCCCAGCTGACTGGGCAATTCACCATTTTTGCACGTCTTTTAATGCATTGTTTTTACATAGAACAATGAGAGAATTTCATTTGTTTGGGACACATTTGTGTATTGGTATGACATTCCTGTAATACTTGTAATATATTTTTATTTATGTATGTCTATCTCATCTTTCCTCTTTGTTTATTCAGTGTTAGTATATTAATGGATATATATTAGAAATTGGTGAATAAGGACACAACTAAATATCTTCCCTAACACTAAATACTAGTAACATTCCAATACAAATAAAACTGCTATATACAAAATAAGCAAGGATATGATCATTTCTGCAATGCTTATCACATACAAATAAACAAGTTGAGCCTATGGTGGTTTTCATTATGGAATTTTCACATCTTCCTTGCTTAGAAGTCTTTATCTTTCAGTTAGCTTTTTGGGCCAATTGATCAGCGATAATTTTTAAAGGAAAAAGCCTTAAACAATTTACTAGAGGTACTTTCTATAAAGTTTCTATAATGTTTAGTGCTTGACCTGCAGCAAATAAAATAATTATTCATGTCCTTCGGTACAACAAATTCCATTGCATGAAAGAATACAGTGGATTAGTGGATGATAATTTTTATATACTTCAGATTAACAGGATCATTTGTTGCATTATAAAAAAAATTATAAAGCAAAAAATAAATTTAATCAAGTGTGATCAAATGAAAATAAGGGTCTCGGTGGCAAAGTAGCAAATGTACAGTACTGCAACATTGTAGTTAGCAGGTGGAGGCAGTCTGTGGTGTAGAGACTAACATGCTGCACTACAACATTGGAGTTAGCAGAAGAGGGTGCCCATGATGTAATGGCTAACATGATGGACTGTAAAATTGCAGTTAGCAGAGAGAGAATATCTGTGTCATAGTGGCTAACATGTTATTATGTTAACTTTTGGATTAATACCATTAAGAAAGGTATGAACTCCGTAATCTTTTCAGTCATAGTTGAAATAGTACCTCTACTATCCTTCTACAAAGATAGTTGTTCATGTTTTGTGGCATATCAACACTTGTAGGTTATTTAATGCCAAATCCTGTTTTTATATATATCTATATCTATCTATCTATATATATATATATATATATATATATATATATGATATATGATTTGAGAACAAATAGGTTGTTGGTAACAATTTTTAAACAACCTAGGTCTCATTTGTTTGCACACAGTTAAATGGTTCCAAGTATTGCTATATAACATTAATTCAATTTCATAGTCATTTGTTTGCCCACATTTAAATGGTTTTGTATATAAATGATCAATGATCAAACAGTTCTATTTGACCCATAGATGGGACCCTGCCAGGTGCTACCACTCTGGGTCAGAGTAGACCTGAGAGGAATGGCATAAAGGGATACTCCACATTCCCCAAAGCTCCAACACCAGAGCCTCACCATCAGATGCAGTTTAGTGTCATATCCAGGACATTTGTTTGGAGAGGATCTTACACTTCTACATGTAATTGACATATTCTATAGTCCTAGCCAACTGGACTATCTATAAGGATAGCTTTGGCATTACATAATCTATAAATGTTGATATGCCATTAAACAAAGAAACCAAAATAAATTAAATCTTTCAATTTTTAGTTCTTACAACTGTTTTTATAATGAGAATCACCATTACATCTTTATTAAAAAAGAATCACTGGTATATTTTTATAAAAAAGAATCCCTTGCCCAGTCTGCTGGGGCTGTAGAATACACCAACTGCTTCTCTGCAGAGGGGTAAGACCCCCCTCCCACAATGAGTGTCCTGGATATGACATCAAACAATCTGATGGTGAGGTACTAGTAATACTGAAGCTTCAGGGAATGTGGAGTACCCCTTCATTGGCATCCTTCCCAGGTCCACTTTGGCCTGGAGTGATAGCACTTGATAGGGTCCTATCTATGGGTCAAATAGAACTAAACTGTGTTGGTTGAGATAGGCTGCTTTTGCATTTAAACTGTGTATTTATGCTAAACTGAATGGTTTAAAATAACTGTTTTGACATTTAAACTGCGTACCTATGCTAAACTAAATTGCTTGAAATAGAACTATTTCAACATTTAAACTGAGTACTTATGGTAAACTGAATTATTCAAAATAAAACTGGTTTTAAATCCAACTCTGTGTATTGCCCAGTTAGCTGGGGCCATAGAATACACTGACTGCTTTTCTGCAAGACCACCTCCCCAAACGAGTGTCCTGGTATGACATTAAACAATCTGATGGTGAAGTTCCAGTAATGCTGGAGCTTTGGGGAATGCGGAGTACCCCTTCATTGCCATCACACTCAGGTCTACTCTGGCTCGAAGTGATAGCACTTGATAGGGTCCTATCTATGGGTCAAATAGAACTAAAATGTGTTCTTATGCTAAACTGAATTGCTTGAAATAGAACTGTTTTGACATTTAAACTGTGTGCTTATGCTAAACTGAATTGTTTGAAATAAAACTCTTTGTATGCTAAACTGGATTGTTTGAAATAGAACTGCTTTTGACGTGGAAACTGAACTTACGCTAAACTGAAGTGTTAGAAATAGAACTGTTTTGACATTCAACTGTGAATAAGCAACAACTATTCTTGTACTAAACTGAAGTGTTTGAATTTGAACAGATTGATTAAACTGAATAGCTTGAAATAGAAATGTTTTTGACAATTAAACTGTGTACTTATGCAAAACAGAATTGTTTGAAATAGAACTGTTTATTTGTATGAAAATGGATTCAGCATAAAATAACTTATAAAGGTTGATATGCCATAAAAAACAAACAAACAAACAAAAAAGAATCCCTGGCATATTTCAATAAAAAGAAACACTGGTATATTTCTATATTTGAAAAAAATAAAAATGTTGATCAGCCAAACTTATAAATTTTTTATTCAAGTTTTTTTGGGTTTTTTTGTTGCTTTACATTTTTCTAGGGTCAAAATTTGTTCAAATAAAAAAAAGAATTCGAGTTAAATATTAATATTTCATGTAAATATTCTTACAAAAAATCAATTCACTCTACAAACTCTGGCTAAAATTATGAGAATGAGAATTGAGAATGTTCATTTAATTTTTTTTTGATTTAGCAATAAATAAACTATTAAAATAGTGAAGGTATCCAGCATGGATTCAAGAGGCAAGTGAATTGTCAGTATGTATCCGACTTCGCACCAAACCAGAATGCAGCACAAGGCCATTTTATAGTGGGGACCATGCACAAACCGCGACTCATGTATAGCAGGTGCAAAAAATATTTGGGCCCTGTCGGCATTCTCCAACTGGGGTGCCTCATACATCGAGCAATCAACTCAACCCTACAAAGCAGTAAAGCCTGGTGGGGATAGCCCCTGAGACTAAGTGTTCAATAGACTTCTACCCACCCCCTAGTACAAATGCAAGGGGGCCTGCACAGAGGCAAGGGAATCGTAGTATGAATTTGATTTCTCTCCACACCAGAATGCAGCAAGAGGCCATTTTATAGTGGGGGCTGTACATGAGACTCATGCACTGCAAATTCAAAAAATACTTGATCCCATTTGTATTTCCCTAATGGGGTGCCTCAGATGCTGAGCAATTACCCCAACCTGGAGAGATACACCCCCCCCCCGAGACCAAGTGTTCAAAATACAGCTACTCAGTACAAATTGCCTGGAGGCAAGGGGATTGGATCTCATGAACAAACCAAGAGCAGCTTTTAGAAAAAATCTGACCCCACTTCTACTCAGCAAGTGGGGCACAGGGATTCAACATTTGCTAGCCAAGAATGGTGAGTTCAATCCTTAGGAGGATCAGCATAACTGATCTCCACAACACTCACATGAAAGGTGGAAGAGCATGGTTTACATAAACTAATAATAGTTATGATACAAAACATTTTTTTATTTAACAGCTAAACATTTTGGCCATATACCTTAAACTAGATTAAATTAATGGTAGAAATTTTTTCTAAGTCATGCAGAGGAAAATATTACGAAATAACCCAAGAAACAATTATGGAATTCATTGACAAAAAATTAGAATTAATATTTAGTTGCCCCTTCCTCAAACTTTTATGAAAGCCTTAAATTAAAAAAAAAAAAAAAATAGAAACATCTAGAATAGTGACATTTAATTAAAGAATCTCCAAGTGTTCTAATTTCATGATTTTAGCCAAGGCTAGTATAAAGATAAAAATATTTGAATTAAGCACTATAAAACTTTTTTTTTTAAGTAAGCTCTCTTTGGCTACATTAAGCATAAAAATACAAGTTTTTTTTCTTCAGTCATAAAACAGATTTTAAAACTTTGTAAATCCTAATATTATTTGTAGGGGTCAGGGATATCAGTTCTGTTTATGTTACCTGCAATTGAGGAGACAACAATAATACTGCCCCCACTTTTCTCTAAAAGTGGCAGTGCATAAGATGCAAGATGAACATAAGCCTTGAAGTTAATATCAAAGAGATTAGATAACATGGTCAAGTTATCTGAGGAACCACTCCATTCTCCAAGAGATATTTCTTTAATATGGTTCAGAACCAGATAATCAATGCCACCCATTTTTGCCACAGCTTCCTGAAAGAAGAAAAAATATTGGTAACTAAAAGATTATTTCAAATAATTTAGAAAAAAAATGTTTACTGAAATGTAACAACTATTATGAAATAGTGATAATTTTAAAAATATTTTATATTTTTTAGAGGTAGGAAAAATTAGAATTCTAGAAAATACTGTTTCCATTAATTTTACAATTATGTTCTATCCTCTGGTATTGTCTAGTATAGTGAGTCTAGTATAGTCTGATAAATTTTTAAAATGGGTTGAGAGAACTGAGGGGGGAGAATTGAAAGGGAGGGATTGATTGGATGGCTGAAAGTAAAATCCTCCCATTCCTTGCTCTTTGAAAAAGTCATTCCATTCTTACTTGGTTTTCTCATCATCTGGTTGGTTGAGGCGGGATTTTCTGCAGCAAGAGATGTATTCACAAAGAAACATAATTTATAGCAGACTGAAAAGAGAGGAGACTTACAACTAAAACTGAACCAAAATTTGGAAGTTAAACTCCACAAGCTGATTGACACTATAAGCATTGTAGTCCAGATTTATATTTTATACTCCATTTTGCTTTTGTAAATAAAATGCATTTCCTGTTACATAAGATTCCTATTTATGCTTATATGGGCCTGAAATTCTTTTGACACCAAAAATAGACCCAAAGGAAGAAAAGATTGAGAAACCCTGCTCTAGTTGACAGTTTGTAGTCAAGAATTGTATTATCAGCAAAATAGAATCTAATACAAACAACTGCATGAAGTTGGGAGAGGAGATAGATTTTAGCAAATAACTTGCTAATTGAAATACAAGAGTTCAAATTCTCATATACAAATAATACAAATTGGTAAACCAGATATTCTACCATGACCAAAAGATGCTTAAATTCAAAGGAGCATTTGTGATCTTTCTTAAAAAAATTTTTTTCAATTTTATGTTACTGAAAAAGCCTTCCAGTCAATCCACGACAATTAATTATATATTATTGACTTGTAAATCAGAAAATCTAATTTTAAAAAAAATGTCGCATAATCAGATTTAAAATTTATTGCAGGACTTCTCAAAGTCGTTGATATAGACCCCTGAGGGTGAATAAAATTTTGGCAAGGTGAATAAAAGCAAAGGGATCCACCATAAAGGGTAAATTTACAAGTTTGCATTTATGAATTGCTTTATAATTGAACAAAATTCATTGGATCATGGAGACTGGTTGTTATTTATCATATACCTAGCAGAATTCCTGATTGGGTGTGATGACCACAAGTGATATGCTGTTCACATATGACCCATTCAAAACATATGTCTGATTGGAGGGTGATGACCACAAGTGATGTGTCATTCACATATGACTCATTCAAAATGTACAGGTTATTTAAATGAAGGAACAATCTGGCTGAAAAGATCTTGATGGTGTTGTTAATGATGCATGTAAACATTTTCAAAAAAAAATGAAAATATATTTATAAACTTTTATCTTCTAAATTATTTTCCAAAAATACCGAATTCTAAAATACACTTTTTTATAATAGGTTTTGAGATGCCATTAGAAAAAAGATTATTCAACAAAAATAAATATAAATTTAAAAAGAAAGAAAAATAATGAAAAAGTAAAATATCAAACCTGAAATTTTGATTCTCATCTATATTAACAGATCTTTGATGAATGAAATTAAAATTAAATTACTAACAAAAAAATCCCACTCTGACCAAAGAGATCTGGATTTTCACTTGTTAAGTCAGTTTTGGTTTTGCCAAGTATTTGTTAGTGTGAGTGTTATTGTATGATTCAATATTTCATTTATAATATCTTTTCTGTATTTTGAAAATATTTTAATCTTAAAACCAAAAACATTAACAAAATCAACACCTCTCATCATGGTCTTCAATGAGACTAAGAAAAAATGTTGGCAATATTCAATTAATTCATTTGGGAGTGAATGGAAATTAAATTTGGTTACAAGGTGGTGGGGTCATCTAGTAAAAAATTGAGAAGCCCTGATTTGTGGGTTCAGTTAAATTTCTTGCAGTACAAAAATATTTATACCTGTTATTTTGTAAATTTATAGCACATGGTTCTTAAGCTCCACCCTCTTAATATTTAAAAAAATCAGGAAGCATCTTCTTGGGGTTAAGAAGCTAGTCTTGCTGGCCATTTTTTACTGAGTCACAAGTTCAATCTTCACTTAGTGCACTATACTTACAATTTGTGCCAAATCTAAGCTATACTTAGTTTTATAGGAGTAGGGGGTGCCTCAACAAACTAGCCTAAAAGACCCATTATTGCTAGTTAGTTTAATTCTCACTGGGTGTCTCATTTTTCTGGCTTTGTGCCAAACTAAGCAAAAATATGACTACATTTAAAAAATGAAAGATGAAAGAAAAGTTAATGGGTTGAATGATGTTGTTTCAATATTCTTTTACAAATTTCTTTTTAGTCTACTTTTATGGTTAAATAATCCAATTCTTACATCTCCCTCTCAGCATTTACACTATAAAAATCAGTAGTTTTTATTTTTTGCATATGCAGAAAAACCTGTTTTGTAGAAAAGAGGAGAATTTATTTAATAATTTTTCTAATTATTATGGATTTTTTTTCTAAAAATACATCACCTTTCAAAATGTTAGTCTTACAAATTATACTTGTAAAGTGGAATCTTAAGTGAAGTCAGTAAACTTTTCACATTACCCTGCATTGAAATTTGATGGCCTTCTTAACACATTGAATCTATTCTAATATATTTACGGTATGATGCTGCAATAAAAATAAATTTAATATTCAGTAAGTAGATGGATTCAAATCTGCAGCACAAAAATATATATTTTATCTATATTAATTAAAACAAAATTAAAATCTACTAAAATACACAAAATATTTTTCGCTGTGATATCAAGGGAGATAACTACCAAATGTTAATTAGAGTAACCTCCCTTTAAATGTCAGTGTGCAAAGGGTATATCCATTAGCTATTTTTTGTATAACTACTAAACATTTTTAAAATGTATAGTCATTATTATTTAAAGGTTTAAAGTTGAACATATCTAATTAGATTGAATTTAAAATTTTCCTTTTTTGTTCAAAAATGAATTAGATCAGAAGTTATTAAACCATTTCCATTTTATCAAATTTTATGCTGAAAGACCTATTTTAAAAAAAAAAATAACTTGCTAACAATTTTTCTTTAAATCATTACCTGTATATTTCATTTAGAAGAAGAAAAAATATAATTTGATCTTTGGCAATCGATAAAAAAAATATCTTCCTATTCTTTGTTTAATCAGCAACTCAATCAACTTTTTAAAAATGGAAGCAAAATTATAATCTTAGAAACTATTTTAACCTGAACTTTGTCAGATAACCTTTCACGTGTTTGTGAATTGAACCACCGTTATCTTCAATAACACTAAAATCTAATGTTATTTCTTAATAAAATATCTTATTCTGCACTTGGCTGAAAAAAAAAATATTCAGGAGTCATTTGCAAAAAAATCATACAGAGATATTTTGGTAAGGTTACAAAATTTTCATGTCACTTTAAAAGTGATTTGGTCTCACCTTGATTACCATTTCTGTAGAGGACATGTTGCTCATATCTGCAGTGATGTAATTATAATTTCCATTTGGGTCACCAACAGTTTTGCAATGATTGATCACCTATAAAAGACAACAAATTTATTTGATTGTTTTTTTCTGTTTCTGAAATGAAAGATAACAGTAAATAATAATGGTGAGAAAGAAAAACAAGATCATTGCACTTGTAAATAGAGCTCAAGTTAAAATACACAAATGTACAATTCGGTATATGTTTGTACACAAATGGAAAAAAAAATGTACACAAAATATGTTGCAAAACATTGTGTACAATATGAAAACCTGTTTTTGGACTTCAATAAAATTAAAAGAACAGGTAACATTATAAAATAAAATAAAAACAGTTTATTTTACAGTATAGGATAATTTCAAAATGCATTTTCATTGGAATTTTTTCTCATTCCTCCAAATCTGTCAGCATAAAACTAGAGCAGTATTCGATATTATACACAATGCTTTATTGTGCACATTTTGCATTTTTGAACTTAGACATTCTAAATAAGTACCTGACATTTTATAGTTTTAAAAAATTTTTCTTCACATTAAAGTGATTAGGTCATTTTAAATATACGACTTGTATAAAAAAAATACTGACACAGAAGGCAAAATAAAAACAATGACTAAAACTATTTTTGTCCCATAATAGTTGGTACATTTTAAAATACATTTCTTATACTAAATGTAATATCGAACACAAGACAGCGGTAGTATTATATGATGAGATGCATTTATAAAGTATCAAGACTGAAGCTGTATTTACCAAGAGGGGAAATGATCAATGAGTAAACCATTAATTTTCTTCAAAATAGTCCCCTTAGTATTCAATACATACTTATTCCAATGAGTTTTTCATTGGTCAAAATAAACCTCTAAAATTCCACTTTCATATTTTTTTAATGTCATCCACATCCTCAAAGTTTACCATTAAAATTGATTTTTAGTTTAGGAAACTGGTGAATATGGAGGCTACTACATTTGCATATTTCTATGTTTTGCTAAAAATATTTCATTCCAAAAGTATCAAAAACTGGCTTCAACATTTTTTCAAAATACTAGACATCATCACTTTATTACCCATGCTTTCATTTAAATTTTAAAAACTTCAGTCTCAATATTTTTTGATCATAGCTCATATGATAGGTTTATTCTAAATGCATATTTAGTGCATCTGGGTTTTTTTGTCAAGAACTTTTATATAAAATGGTTGTTCCTTCAAATGGACACTGACTCATCTAGACATCATCACTTTATTATATGAGTTGCTCTGCTGTACTTAGACTTATATATAAATCTTCTGAATAAAATTTAAAGCTTGTATATGGACATGTTTTATACAAGTTTGTTACATTTTTCGCAAAAGGAAAATTGTAGATATCATCTCTATATTATAAAAACAGGTTTCTTTCCATTTGCAAAATGAGTGTTAGTATTTTCATTTCTGTAGCAAGAGACAATTGTTGTACAGCACACTTGGTCGGATTCTCTTGATGTTATCTAGTGATTTTGAGGCACGAGGACTGAGAAGTCTTCCAACACCTATTACGGCAGCATTTTTCCATGCAGATGCCAAATTTCCATCATGGTATTTTAGTTCTTGTTCACTATGGTGATATCTATGTACCTGTATGCATATTGTTATGACCGGTTATTAAGGGTCAATAAATAAATAACTCAACACAGAGATATGAGTGCCACACAAATGTATCCAAAAGTCTCTGAGGAGGGTCTGCTTGGTTCAACGTATACGAAGACAGGCAAGGTGCTTACTACAGCTGCTGCTACTGCTCTCTGCTCTTTGGGTAAGTCCATTATTTTTGGTCATAGGTGAGTCACCTACAACACATATGATGTCTATATTCTGCTTAGTTGCAGATACTGTGAGTACAGGTAGCTGGTTCATTGTGTTTAATATCCTAACATTAAAAGTCATGATGTAGACAATGCTTTTGCATTAAAGTAAATTTTGATTGAGTTCTGTAGCTCATTTTTTTGAATGCTGAGAGCAAAGTTCCAACCCCAGCAAAACATGTCCCTTGTTTACTCTAATGAAAGACAAAGTATGAACGTATGGTTTGAATTGAATTTGGTTTGGTTTGGTTTGGTTTTATGGCATATCAACCTTTGTAGGTTATTTAACGCCAAATCCATTTTTATGTAAATAATCAGTTCTATTTCAAACAATTCAGTTTAGCATGAGTACACAGTTTGTCAAAAACATTTCTATTTCAAACTAGTCAGTTTATTCAAGCAGTTATATATAACAATTCAATTTAGTGTAAGTACAGTCTCAATGTCAAAAACAATTCAATTTCAAATAATTCAGTTTAACATAAGCACACAGTTTAAATGTAAGTACAGTTTAATTGTGAAAAACATTTCTATTTTGAGCTATTCGGTTTAGTCAAGCAGTTCTAATTCAGCTAATTCAGTTTAGTATAAGTACAGATTTTGTTTACACACAGATAAATGTCAAAACAGTTCTAAGTTAAACAATTCAGTTTAGTATAAATACAGTTAGTTTGAATTAAAGTCATAGAAATCTTTTGGTAGTTTTTCTTATCAATAGACACCACTCTTATAGGGTGCATAGCAGAAGATTCCTGACTGAACTATTTGATCCTGGCCAACTAGCAATGACTTATATCAGCGTTCGTGGTGGTGTTTGTGGTTTAATGGTTACCATCATAGGAAATGGACACTGTGACCCAAGTTCAAATCCAGGATGAGGCAGTTTTCATTTCACATAGCATTAATACCCTTAGAAAAAGTATGCATCCAACTATTCTCCTTCCACTCATGGATAAATAATAGGGCAGAATGGGCTCTTTAACCTTGGTATAGAAACCAGTCTAAGAGAACAAGAACTCTGAATTCAAGCCAGTTAAACTTAAAAATTGACCTTGTGACACATCCTGCTTGGGTGAGGTTGATAAATACTTACATGCATCAGCTCTGAGAGGACACTCGATGCAGTCTAGAGAACCAGCCAGGAATGATGGATGATAGAGACAGATGACGAGAGAGAGTCTCAGCATGATTTGAAGATTTTCATTTCTAAGTAGCAAGGGCAGATAATTTTAAATTCTACTTCACTATCTTTCAGAAAGTTTAATTCTGACCTACACAGATCTTTAAATATGAAATTTAAATTTCATCTTTAAAAAGTCTTAGTATTTTATGCATATAGCAAAGTAATAAAAATGACAACAATTTTGGGGTAAAATTGCTTCCTCATCTAATTAGAACCATTAACAGATTTATAAGTTTGTAGATTTAAGTAGATATTCTAGAAAGGCATAAACCTTAATATTCTCTGACCACTATCCAGTTACCCTAACTTAATGGAATATCTTGATAAAACATATGACAAAACAGTGAGGGACATCCAGCTAAGTCTTTCATGTTGAAACCTTAACATTGATGAAAAACATGATATACTTGAAAACTCTTGATTGAAAAGATTACACTTTTTTCTTTTTTTTTCAGTAATAAATTGCACCACAGCCTAAAATATTCATTTAATTCAGGGAAATACAGTTATCTGATAAACCATTTTCAGACAAGAGCTATCATCCTGGTTGTCTTTATTAACATTTGGGAGGGTGAACTTTGGTGTATGTCAAATCTTATGACTTTTCAGATACTTTTAGTTATTTTACATCCAGATAATTGAACCTATCACCCTTCACAGCCAATATTTCAGCTTTATGAAACACTGCTGCCTGGAAATAAATTTAGTAATAGTTGCTACCATCTTGGTCCTCTCAGCGAATTTCAATGCTTTATCCTGGGTGTGACACTCAACTTCATCCAACTGTGAGACTCCAATTCTGGAGTTCTGTGGAGTGAGGAGTCACCCCTTCATTGTCATTAGTCCCAGGTCAAATCTGACTCAGAATGATAGTATCTGTTAGGGCCCTTTCTATGAGTCAAATAGATCTGTTTGAAAATTTGAATTAGATAGAAATACTTGAAACCATATATGTGAATTATTTGTATTAAGAATAGTTAATTATAATTATAATTGTTTATTAAGGATAATAAGTAACTATAAGTTACCTGAAAACCATATTACTAGTGAATTATGGGTGTTAGATTGGAATACTTAAAACCATATGATTGCTTGCAAATTCTTGGCATAACAAATTCTTGAAACCATATAATTATGTATAAATTATTAGTAATAAATAGTAAAGTTATGATACCAAGTATTCCTAACAAATTATTATAGACAAATAAAAAAAAAATGCAAATAGAAATGAAACATTGAAAATATAGCTATGATTACAATCAAACATTTAAAAATAATCAAATTTTGGCATTAAGTAACCGGTGAGGAGTTGATATGCCATTAAAAAAAATAAACAAAACCACTTCTTTGCTTGGCATACTAACTGTAGAAAAATGAACCCTTTGGAAGGCAGATAATTTTTTTAATCCTCATAGAGTGAACAAATTATTTTTATAGATTAACATTGAATTGGTCAATGAGCAGCCAATAGGAAAATGCCTTACACTGAGCTACTGTTAAACAACAAAAATGTTGTTCGGCCTATAAAAGATTTAAGACATCCACTCAAATAAGAGTTATTGAATGTAACAAAGAAATTTAGAAGACATACAAGCCGAAAAGATATGAAGAGCTTAAACTGAAAAAACAAACAAAAAAAAAAAATCATTGAATAAAAATTTTTGACAAAGCTAAAACTTTCTGTACAAATATTCAATTAAGAATCATTCCCACATCTATATTTGGTTTGCTTTTTAATCTCTTATCTTTAACAGGACCGGGCCATTGGCAAAATGGTTAGAGTGTTCGCTAATGGTCCGGGAGACAGGAGTTCAATCCTAGGTTGAGTCATACCAAAGACTCAAAAAAAATGGTACTTGATGCCACCTTGCTTAACACTCAGCATTATGAGGTATGCATCAAGGGTGAAGTAGAGCAATCAAGGGAATGAAGTAGCGCCTTCCCCTATACTTTGGTGTAGAAGCTATTGAAAGGGGAGCCTTCGGTTCACCCTCAACTACGGTCACCAACTTACAATCTTTAACAGAGTTAGAAATACACAGTCAGTTATTTGCATTGTTTTAATTGTTTTGGCTTTGGATATATTTCAAGGGACATTCATTTATAAATAACAGTTCTTATCTGATTTTAATTTTCTACGGAATATTTGAAAATAAAATTACTTTAGCAGTCACAAATCATAGCTAGTTGTAACTTAATCCCAAGTAATACTAAGGAGTTGTTTACTATATGCATGTCTAGATAAATAAATATATGAATATATATATAGTGTGTGTGCTCACATGTCACTGTTTAAAATTAAGTAGGTTCTTCTGTTGACAACAAATTCTGACCTCATTGCTAAGTGTTTTTGTCATCACTAAAATGTTTACTCATAATAGTTTTTAAATTGCAAGATTTGTGGATAAATTTCCAATTTTCCTGAGGCTTTGACAAATAGGTTATCTCAAATACTCGTGAATAATGATTCTTTGAAAAAAGCATTGACATGGGAAAAAAATTTATGCAGAGAAGACAGTTTCTTAATCTATCCAACTGTGAATGCTTAAATAAAAATTTCTTTTTGTTCTAACTCAGAATATCAAATTGCCATGGGATTTTGTTTGCAAACTTTGATCTTAAAAATATTAAAAGCTCTTTCCAAATTAATAACCTAACATGACTTAAGATGCTGATAGCAATTTCTTAACTCTTCTTTATATCTATATTGATAATTGAGAAGTGTTTGTAAGTCTGTCTTCCTCAGATAGCCAAAAAGTTTGATGTAGAACTACCAAATTTGCAGTGTGTGCTTATTGCACTCGGCAGAGTTTTAAAGTTTAAAAGAGAGTTTCTCATAAAAATGGAGTCTAGGATAAAACACAATAAGTGGGAAGCCATGTTGCTGCAAGATGTAAGCCAACCTAGAAAATTTAAATTATCAAACTCCAAAAGAAAGAAAAAAAATTATTCACCTGAAATCATTATAGACATTTAATTAAACATCCTTAATTAGTTTGTCTAAGTTTCTGAGATGAAGCTATATAATTCTTACCACTCAGAGTATTTGGACTATCGTCTTAACTGGAAGAATCCACCTGTATCCCAATAGATAATCTGATGGGGATGTTGACTTTCTGTGTGAAAATGACCTATTTCAGGATTGTGTCTGACATATACTGACAAGAAGGACTGACTATGGGATCACCATTGTCACCGGTATTGACCAATGTATACATGGAATCCTTCTAGAAATGGCATTAGGATCTACATCACTAAAGCCATCATTGTGGCTTAGATATGTAGATATTACATTCATTCTCTGACCTCATCAGGAAAATGTTCAAATACTACTGAATCACGTGAACTCACTCCAACCATCTATACAGTTTACTATGGAGAAAGAACAAGACAATACTTCCTAGATGTATTAAAAACTCACACAGGATTTAGGTCATTTGTGTATTGAAAGCCAACCTTCACAGGATACTCCAACTCTCACTATTGTTAGAAATAAACATTTCTTCAATATAATTTTGCAATATAAAACAAAATTACAAAATTTAAATAAATAAATAAAATAAATATAACTTCCCACAAGTATTAATTTTTAAGAATAATTAAAAGGACATTTTTTATTGGTTGAGAATAAAAAGCTGTCTTTGAGTAAATATTAATTTTATAACTATAAATAAGCAGACGTTGTTTAAAAGACACGTATGACAAATAACGTCACAGTCAACAAAAACTTTTCGACATGGAATGACGTTGCTTCAAATAACCAATGTTACACACCAAAAAAGTAATGAAACTCCGAAGACAACTATTCTTTGAAAGAAAAGCAAACAAAGAACCTAAGCTAAGTATTAATTTGGTTGTGCTTTTATTTGGGTCTATATATGCATATATGTGTATAAGTGCTTGAATATGTGCAATATGAATTCGACTTAGCTATGTGTTCACTTTTCTCATAAAACTTTACACATAAAAAAGTCAGTATTACGTTGGTTAATAATTAACATAAATATTTTAAGTTGGATTAAATAAATTTTCCAATACTATCCATATAATATAAAGAAAGAAATTGTTTGTTGCTTACACTAAGCAAAAGCCATTAGTAGTGACTACAATGCATATCAAGAAGAAATGAAGAGTTTAAAAGCTGACTGTGTCATGGGAGGAATATATTACTTTCGCTAATGAGAGGAAGAGGTCCAAATACCAAGAACTGGTCAAACAATATCAACAAAAGTCATGGAAGATTCATTATGACCCCGTTGAAGTTGGTTGCAGGGGCTTTGCTGGATAGTCTTTGGGCAGAGCCCTAGCAAAAATTGGTATAGTCGGGGCAGCTAGAGTGAGAGCGCTGAAGGACATTACCAACACAGTTCCGAAGGCGTCAAAGTGGATTTGGCTTAAGAGATCAGAGCCATGGAAGAAATAAAGAGGACGATGGAGGAGCCTAAAGAATTAAGACTAGGAGACACATTACAAACCATAAATGTATAATGAGTTAATACTAAGTTAGGATAGTCGGAATGTCAGGGGGAGGGGTTGAGAATAATTGGTGGTTGGGAGGGGGGATGGATTTTTTTTTTTTTTTTTAATAATCCGTTTTTATTTATTTTTTTTATTCTTATTATTTTTTTTCCTCGTATACTGGTTATGGTCCGCTACAATTTAAGGTAATAATTTATTTGCCAGCGGTCATGAGCAGTTTTAGTTAGTTGATTGAAACCTAATTGCAAATAGTTCATGGGACGAAGGGTGGGGGGATTGGAGATAGGTTCGAGATAGTAATAAATTAGAATGTAAGGAGTTGAATAGAGTAGCGTTTTGGGTTTTTTTTTAGGAATATGCATTAGATTGGTAATATGAACATAGATTAATGATAAACGGGGAGGGAAATTTTGGCAAAAAGCATGAGTTAATCTGTAGCAAATAATCTTGTGAGCCAAATAAACGGGATTTTTTTTTTTTTCTGCGAATAGGGGTATAAGGTAAGAGTTAAAGACTGATCGAATAGTTTTGAGCGGGGGCTTAATTCATGTTAGTTTAGAAGTATTAGTATAGGACAGATTTGGCGGGAGATTCGTGTAAGTCTAGTGAAGTGTAAATCATGGACACGGACAAGTATTAAAATAACATCTTACCTCGGTACCGATTCCGGAAGTAGCTGGGCGAAACCGGATGAGGTAAAGATGGTGTTATACAGCAGAGGAATGTGGAATGCCCTGTTTTCATTGGCTGTTTACTAAAAGACAGATGTCTATAAGAACGGCCGAAGTCCAGCCTTTTTATTTTTTTTCTTTGCTTTGGTAGAGGCACGAGCGTAGCACGTCGCGATCACGGAGGCGGCTTGGCTCTTTCAGAGTCAAGCCGGGGTTACTGTCGGAGCTGATATGATGCAGAAATAACCCGAAATCGGCAATGAAGACAGCGCATCATTGAAGACCTCCCTGATGCATCTAAGATGTATGATTGAAAAGACAATCTCCATTACAACAACTACCCAGAGAGCATAACATTTAGCTCCAAGAAATTTGGTTTGGTTTGGTTGTTTGGGTTTTATGGCATATCAACCTTTGTGGGTTATTTTTATGCCAAATCCATTTTTATACAAATAATCTGTTATATTTTAAACAATTCAGTTTAGCATAAGTACACAGTTTAATTGTCAAAATCATTTCTATTTCAAGCTATTCAGTTTATTCAAACAATTCTAATTCAACCAATTCACTTTAAATATCAAACCAGTTCTATTTTAAACAATTCAGTTTAGCATAAGTACAGTTTCAATGCCAAAAAGAATTCCATTTCAAACAATCCAGTTTAGCATAAATACACAGTTTACATGCCAAAAGAGTTCTATTTCAAGAATTTCAGTTTAGCATAAGTACACAGTTTAGTTCTGTTTGACCCATAGATAGAGCCCTATCAGGCGCTACCATTCTCGGTCAGAGTGAACCTGGGAGCAATGGCAATGAAGGAGTGCTCTATATTCCCCAAAGGTCCAACATTACTGGAACCTCACCATCAGATTGTTTCGTGTCATATCCAGGACACTTGTTGGGGGGGTATTCTTCTGCAAAGGTGCAGTTGGTGTATTCTACAGCCCCGGCAGACTGGGAAATATGCATAGTCAAATGTAAAAACAATTTTATTTCAGATAATTCAGTTTAAATGCAAAAAACAGCCAACTTTTGAAACCATGGTTTAGTGCTATTTTACCCATAGATAGGACCCTATCACATGCTACCAATCCGAACCAGAGTGGACCGGGGAGCGATGGCAATGAAGGAGTGCTCCACATTCTCTAAAGCTCCAGCATTATTGGAACTTCACCATTAGATTGTTTTGTGTCACATCAGAACACTTGTGGTAGGGGGCTTACCCCTCTGCAGAGGTGTAGTCAGTGTATTCTACAGCCCCAGCAGACTGGGCAATACACATAGTTAAATATAAAAAGAGTTTTATTTCAGGTAATTCAGTTTAGCATAAGTACACAGTTTAGATCTCAAAACAATTCCATTTCAAACAATTCAGTTCAGCATAAGTACACAGTTTAAATGCCAAAACAGTTCTATTTAAAGAAATTCAGTTTAGCATAAGTATGCAGTTTAGTTCTATTTGACCCATAGATAGGACACTTATCAGGTGCTACCACTCCAGGTGAGAGTGGACCGGGGAGCAATGGCAATGAAGGGGGGCTCTGTATTCCCCAAAAGTCCAGTATTACTGGAACCCCACCATCAGATTGTTTAGTGTCATATCCAGGACACTCATGGGGGTGGTGTCTTACTACTCAGCAAAGATGCAGTCGGTGTATTCTACAGCCCCACTTGACTGGGCAATCCAAGAAATTTGGATCAAATGACAGAGAACCATACTTGAAAACTCACCACTGTCTGTGTACCCTATTTCAAAGGCCTAGCCAAAAAGATTTTTAAAAAATATATTATCCATACAATATCAAGAGTGGCACGACTCTTCAAAAATATCTCTTCTGAGTCAAGCCCCTAACAGAATACAACATGATCAAGAATTCTGCGTACTCCATCCCATACAGTTGTAGTAAAGTATACAAAGGCAAGACATGCTAAAAGAGGAACATCGAAAAGCAGTATGTTGAGGTGAAATTGAAAAGTCAAGTATAGCTGATCATATATGGAAAGAAAACAGAAATCATCAGCCATTATGGGATGAAATCAAAATAATAGATAGGGAAGAACATTGGAGAATAAGATGTCTTAAAGAGGCAGTATATATATTGGACTGTAGTGACTTGTTGAGCAGATCAAGTACAGAGATAAATATGATATAGGAACCAATAATTAATAAGGCTAGATAAAAAAAAAATTTTTAAATGCAATGTGAGCTAAGGTAAAAATCTTGCCTAATAATAAGTATCTCAAGGGGTTGATGGAGACATGAGGTTTATAAATCCCAAAAATTTACTTTGAATTGTTCAGCAGGACATATGGCACAATGGATATAAGCTTTTGGTTGAAGGGCTTCTAAATGAAATCATCTGGTGGTTGCAAATTCAATTCCAACAACAGGTATATGATAAAGAATACTTATTATAGCTTAACACTTGTACCCAGTTATCATATTTACCCAACCCCTCCGCTTGGGCAGGATATGACACAAGGTCAATTTTTTAAGCGGAGTTTAACAGGTTTTAATTCAGAGTTTTCCTTCTCCTAGACTAGTTGCCTCACCAAGGCTGAAGAACCTAGTCTGCCCTACTATTTATCCATAGCTGGAGGGAGAATAATTGGATTCATACCTTTCCCAAGGGTATTAGTGCTATGTGAAATGCAATCAGTCCAGGATTTGAACTCATGTCGCCATGTCCAATTCCTGCGACGATAACCATTTCACCACGGGCACTTCCTTGTACCCAGTTATGGTCAACAGAATTAGAACAATTTACTCCCATGGATTAAATAAAAGGTGCGGAGAGCTCCAGAGTTCAACTCAAAACACCTGAAGAAGACCAAAGAATGCATCAGCTGAAATATTGTGCATATAGTAATGAAGATAATAGTCTAAATAAATAGTGATAAGAATCCTTGATTAGGATTATTTTTAATCTAGAGATTTAAAATTATATAGCATTACTAAAACTAACAATTCTGACAAACAACAAAAATATTCAAATTGATAAATTTCTTTTGTGTGTGGCAGCTTAAATATCTGTAGAAGAATGTTGCTTTCTCTATATCTTAATGTTACATTTTTTAAGTACTAGTAGCTGCTAGTAGTAGAAATTGGTAAATTTACAAATGTTAAAATCACCAGTATTTTTAACAGGTTATATTGGTGGAAGAATGAAATGCAATGACAAACTTTGGAACTCAATAAGTTTTATTGGTATGTAAAACTAATACGGAAAAAGAAGGAATGAAGTATTCAGAAAAATAGAAGTTGTGTGTATTAATGAAATGTAATGGTCCCTAACCTAAATCTCTCATCAAATCTAAAAATAGAAAAAAAACAAAAGTTAGTGGATCTTCATATTTCAGATCACCTGTCCTAGTCAGGAGCAGTCTAGTAATCAAAGAGGATAGGCCCAGATCTTAGAATTTCCAGATGACAAACCCAAAATATCAATCCCAAATTTCATGACAATAACTAAGTTTTATCCTCAAAGAAATTCAGGTCTGACCCACTAAATAAGCAATTAAGAGCATGAATACTAAAAAGATTTACACACACTGTACACATACAAATATCATTACTGACACCAAAAACATTTTGTAAATTATTGCTTATTGCCAAAATAATACATAAAAAGATAATGCCTGTTCAACTGAACCTCCTGTTACTTGTTTTAATTTTTGCATGTTTTATTTACAATCTAGGGTCCTATCTATGGGTTAAATTGAACTAAACCATGATTTCTTGACTTTACTGTATTTTGCATTTAAACTGCATATTTATGCTAAACTGAATTGTTTAAAATAGAACTGCTTTGACATTTAAACTGCGTACTTATGCTAAACTGAATTACTCAAAATAGAACTGTTTTTGACATTGAAACTGTCATTACACTAAACTGAATTGTTTAGTATAGAACTGTTTGGACATTTAACTGTGTGTAAACTAAATCTGTAGAACTATTTGAATAAACTGAATAGCTTGAAATAGAAATGATTTTGACAATTAAACTGTGTACTAATGCTAAATTGAATTGTTTGAAAAAGAACTGATTATTTGTTTAAAATTGGATTTGGCATTAAATAACCTACAAAGTTTGATATGCCATAAAACCCAAACAACCAACCTAAACTGAATAGCTTGAAATAGAAACGTTTTTGACAATGAAACTGCGTACTCATGCTAAACTGCATTGTTTGAAATAGTACTGATTATTTGCATAAAAATAGATTTGGCGTTAAATAACCTACAAAGGTTAATATGCCATAAAACCCAACCAACCAACCAACTAACTTTTATAATTATTTAAAGTTTAACCTTTTATAACAGTATTCAGAAGATTTTTCAGCTACAATATTAAGCTATGAACTCATTACATATAATTTGCAGATAAGGGGATTTTATACTTTTCCCAAGGGTATTAGTCAAAAAGTGAATGTAATTGTAGTGGGGAAGGGGGAGCCCTTATAGTATATTAGCTAACATTCTAGACTGCAACACAGTAAGTAAATTCAAACTCCAGCTGTGGCATTATATTCCCTTTGGTGAGGTGGTGGTGGGGGGGAGGCTAATCAGGGGATTTCCCAAAAATCTGAAAGTGAACATGATGGTATGATTGGAGTCCAAACCTACTTACAACAATGTCACAGTCCAGCATGCAAGACACTACGTTACGGAGACACCCAATTTTGATCCATGTTAACCCTTTTGCAGGCAAAACATTATGGTTGCCAATGATGCACAGACAGAGAGACATTTTTGTTGTTTTTTGCAGTATCTCAATGCTAGGACTTTTCCTATTGGTTATTCATTGACCAATACAATGTAAATGTATAGAAACATCCCAGTTGCATAGGATTGTGTAAAGGTTGTTTTGCTATATATCCTCATTAAAATTTAGTACTTTATTGTTTTCATGTTATTGTAATATAACACACAATTGCTTATCAAATTATCATGTTTTGTTTCTTTTTTTATACATGTTTAATTAATGTGTTGGAATAAACCCTCCATATTGCAAATTTTCAGAAAATAATTCACCCACTCAACAAGGATCAAAAGAAATTATCTATCTGAGGCAAAAGCATTAATAAGCCTGCAATTATTTACAGATTGTGTTTACTGAATAACACTGGTCAACAAAAAAATTTTTTGAAATGGTGTCGAGGCTCCAAAGTCTTTTATAGCTAATTTGAGGGTGTTGAATCTGAAAATGACATTACTTTTTCTAAGTTAGATGCCATTTTTGCTGTACAGAAATGTTTCATTTTTGGAAAAAAACATTTTTTTAAATTTGTTTTCTGTATATATGATAGTGACTGATGGCAATATTTCTCAAAGTAAAATTGTAGAAACTTCTCTATTCATATTTAAATGAACAAATATTGGTCTGCTTATTGAGAAATACTATTTTTGCAATAACAATCAGACTCTAAGTCTTTAAAAATAACAAGATTGAATATACCAAGACCAACAAGTATTTCATCATTTAATAAACTAACAGCAGAAATAAAACCTTTGTGAATATAAGAACTATGGTAAAAATTTTCTCTTTCTTGATTGTCTATCATGTTCAATGTTATTTAAGTCCCTTTTGATATTCCAGCAGTAGTCAGCCCTCATTTATTAGTCCCACTATCCCTGGTAGCGCATTTCCATTGTTTTGATATCCTAATGAAATTGTTCTTGGTCATCACTCACATTGTCACAATTATCCAGAAATTTATTTAGATGGCTATATAAAAAATGAACTTTAATACTCATATTAGCACCTATGTCTTGTAGACTTTTCAGCAGCTTTTCCACTAACTCCTTGAAGTTTTCAACCTGGCAATTGCCTAAGAAGTTTTTCAACACATCAATAAATGATGTCCAAGCGCATAATTCCAAGTCCTTCATTGAATTAACAAATTCATCTTCCTTAATGAGTTTCCTGATGTTATGTGAAACCATTTTCATGATGTTCATCATGTACAATGGGATAGATGCATTCAACTGGGATGTCTTTAGTTGGAGTTTCTTTCCGATTGTAAAAACAAAAGCTCTCAATGTGCTTGGTTTCCTTCCATAGTGAAGAGACAAAAATGATATGATAAATTTATGAATATCAAACAGAAGATTTTAAGGTTTCATTTTTTTTTTAATGTCACCTTAATTATCAGGTTTACTAAAGTTCATTACTGATAAACTTTATCAGTTCATTTGAATTTTGGTAATAAATTAGAAAAATTTGGTATTTCTATTTTAAATTTTTTGACTCAAAAACACTTTTTTTCTTAAACTTAAACATAAACTGCTCAGCCTACCTGAAAATTGATGGATTTCTGCGACCTTTACTGACTAAATTTGCAATCAGCCAAGATTGTAAATTGATCTTTTTTCCAAAAATGAGCAATTACAGTACAACAAAAATGGTAGTTAACCATGAAAAACTAAGGTCATTTTGGGAATCAGAACCATCAAATTAGCTAAAAAATGTGTTTTGTTTCTTGACATCAAAAATCATGTTGACCAGTGTAATAAAAAAGAAAATCTTTATTTTAGAAAATCAAAATTAATTTATGAAAAAGTTTTAAGAAAATATAAACAAATTTCTCATAAGTTTTCAGTTACATTTAATAAAAATGAATTCAAAAAAGATTCTTATGAGAAAAATTTTTCTTGTGACATCACTGATTGATTAATATGTTCTTTGGGGATTTATCTCCCCTCTCTCTCAGTTAGAGGGAGAACATAACACAGTCAAGTTTTAAATGAAGGCTTTTCCCTGCAAAAATGCAGTCAAGAGTAGTCCCCAAAATAACTTAGCTCTCTTTTTAGGGCATCTCAGACATCAAGAAATGAACTTGACCCCCAATTTTTTTAGATGAGAGGGTAGGTGCTGCCTACAGCAATTGCCCCTTAAAGCTGAACTCCTTGATTATATTTTCCTATATACAGTCATGCTAGGTAAGTATATATTTACTCAACCTTCTCCATGGGTAGAATGTGACACAAGGTCAATTTGTTCCATAGAGTTTTCCTTCTTCTCGACTGGTTGCCTATCTAAAGCTAAAGAACTTAATTGATTTGACTATTTATCAACGTTTTTATCAATTTGAAAAGACAATCATTGCTTTGTCAATTCAAATGTCATCATTTTTAAGAGAAAATGTATTTTCTTTTGTGTTTGTTACAAAATTCTGTAAAGATATTACATTAATTTTGGTAATATTCACAAATTATAAGGGGAGAATATCACATGCACTGGATGAACTTATACAGGAAATGTGGAGAAGAAAGAAAGAAAAAGTAAAATTAACTCCAAAGGAGACAAAAACGAGGTAGTGTAAGTGCACTTGTACTACTTAGACACAAAACTCTTGAGAATAAAGTGTTTGGAGAGAGAGAGAGAGAGAGAGATTGAACTTTGAAGATAAAAAATGTCTTAGTACGAAAATTATTGCATTCTCATTTGAATATTGATAATCAAATGTTTTTGGGGTTTGTTTTTTTAATGTTAATGCATTTTATCTAAAATCTACTTTTCTTATAATGAACTCCTTTTTTTATTTTTTAATATAAATAAATGTCAGTCAATGATGCTGAGTTGATTTCTTTTTATCATTCACTTCTAAGAATCTTTATTATTTCTTTAATCATTTTGCTCGGTAAAAATATTTTGCCTTGTTAGATAAATCTGTTAGATAAGTTAGATCAGATCTTTAAAAAATTTTATCACAATGTTTTTCATTTTTTTAGAGGGGGTGTTTTTTAATTAAAATATCAAACTCTTAACCTTTCAAAGGTTCTTGTATTACTAAATTAGTCATTTTGAGGCTGATTTTTTTTCAAATTTTGTTGATAGAAATTAATGATAGTGGATTGCTGAGTATATGGCTATTAAAAAAAGCAGTAATTAGCTGATTCAATTCTATAGCTAACAGAAAACTTGTTTGCTAGATGTGCTTCAAAATTATTTGTATTTGATAGGACTGTAGGGGAACAAAAACCTTAAGTAACAACTGCACAACAAATGTAAATATAAATGTACAATGAATATGATTCCCTAATCTTTAGGCATAAAATAACCCAAGTTGGGTTAAAATGCTATTAAAATCAATCAATCAAAATTTGGTAGTACAAATTTTGAGACATTTTTAAAATTCACTATTAGGCAAAATGAATAGCAACTCAATTTTCTACTAATATGTCTTTTTCTAAAATGTAATGATCAAAATTTCATTAGCTAACTGGAATAACAAAAGTTATATTGACTGTTTCTGGGGTGAGGAATTAAAGTATAAGAATTAATATAGCCCTACTCAAATGAAATTAAAAAATATTTGGTAGCATGGATATAATTTTTTTTTAATTTTAGAAACAGAATGAAACTAAAATGCCAAATGTATAATTGGCCATTAAATTTGGATTGAGGCAACACAATAAACCATAGAGTATATATCAAAACACCCCCACATAGGCAGGATGTGATACAAGGTCAATTTTTAAACAGAGTAAAGCTGGTTTGAATTCTGAGTTTTCCTTCTCCTAGACTGGTTGCCTAATCAAGGAGAATAGATTCATGCCTTTCCCAAAAGCATTAGCACAAAGGTAAGTACAGTAAGCCCTGTCAAAGATTTAAACTTGGATCATCAATTTCCTATAAGTCACACTAAGTGCACTTCCCTAAATGATATAAGCATGAAATAGCAGAAAAGTTATACTAAGTTATAGTCAGAATGATTCATGTCCCTCTAGATAGAATGATTCATGTCCCTCTAGATAGAATGATTCATGTCCCTCTAGATAGAAATTTAAAGATAAATCCAATCTACAAGACAATTAAACCTGGTTGGTTCAATACAAGTAGATAAGCAATTTTTATTAATAATTTGTTTTTGTATCTGAGTATATAGTTATGTAGAGATTATTTTACCTCCTGTAAAAAAAAAGGAAAAAATGCAGAAGGTACATGTGCTTGGCAATGGAAACAATAGATGTTATTTACCATCTTTTTTTTATCTTCTGTTGATAGCTAGTATAAATTTTTCTAAAATTGCTTTCTCTCCCTTTCCCTTATAGAAAGATTTGCTCTCTCTCTCTCTCTCTCTCTCTCTCTCTCTCTCTCTCTCTCTCTCTCTCTCTGAAACATTCATTCCTTCTCTTTCTCTTTTTAAAAAACTTGCACTCTCTCTCTCTGATTTCTACAGAGAGAACATCTTTCAATGCCTTTTATCCCTCAGGTATGAATGTCATTATTTCCTTTCCTTGAAGGAAAATTCATCAAAAGTGATATATATTTTTTTTGAACACTCAGTAATTTTTTGTGTTATAATTAAGCAAATTACTTTTCTTTTTTTCAATCACTAATAGTAACTTTCCCATTAATTTTATTTGTAACTATATTTTATTTTTATCTAATTTTAACAAATCATGAATATATTGAATTTACAATGCTATATCTGTTTTTTTCCTTCAACTCTTTTATCTTTGCTTGGATTACTAAAAGAAATCTGGTAATAATCAAACAGTTATATATATATACATATTTACCAACCCCTCCACTCGGGCAATTTTTAAGCAGAGTTTAACTGGTTTAAATTCAGAGTTTTCCTTCTCCTAGACTAATTGCTTCACCAAGGCTGAAGAACCTAGTCTGCCCTACTATTTACCCATAGCTGGAGGGAGAATAATTGGATTCATACCTTTCCCAAGGGTATTAGTGCTATATGAAATGCAATCAGTCTCATCCAGGATTTGAAATCGTGTCACCGTATCCATTTCTTACAGCGATAACCATTACACCATGGCACCTCCCAAACAGTTATATATATAAGACTTTGTAATAAAGTTAGCTGGAAATTGAAAAAAAAAAACTTGGCATATTTTAACTATTTTTAAAAACAGTTTTAGATTGAAATAACAAATGATTGGCATAAGTGAGTTTATCTAAGTTTCAGCACAGTTTCTTTGAAATGATTTCATCATTGTCTAAGTCTACTAGTTTTCTCTGCATATATTTTGAGGAGATTTTTGTTTTTTTCAATAAGTTGTAACCATCAAGTATGATGTACCTAAAACAATCTATAAAAGACATGGTACACAATTCAATAGTTGATGAATGTAGTTTTATAATTAAAAAAACAAAACAAATAAAAACAGAATAACAGTGAGAATCAAAATCACTAACAACAGTCTGCTAGCCTAGCTTGCTGCATAAGGAAACCAAAAGGAACAAAAAGGGTTGATATGCCATAAAACCCAAATAACCAACCAACCAAAAAGAACAAAATGTTTATAAGTTCTTTGTAGTTTTGTTTTGTTTCCGCAGTTTAAAGTTTTTCATAAAGCTCTGACAAAAGATTTTCTTTCTCTTCAGTTTTTTTTCTTTTATTTTCTGTGCTGTAACATCGCACATGCATCTGCTCATTGTATTGTGTCATGTGCATATACATCTGCTTGTGCCACATGGCATAATGGTTAGAGTGTTTGGCAATGGCCCAGGAGAGCTGGGTTCAATCCCAGGTTGAGTCATACCAAAGACTCAAAAAATGGTACTTGATGCCTCTTTGCTTAACACTCAGCATTATAAGGTAAGGATCAAGGGTAAAATGGAGCAATCTATGGAAAGGAGTAGTGCTCTATCCTACACCATGGTGTAGTAGCTATTGGAAAGGGAGCTTTCATGTCACCCTCGACTATGGTCGCCAACTTTACTTTTACTTACATACCTAGGAGGCAGCAGTATCACAAGGACAAGGGGAAAAAAAAAGACAAAGAAATTTTTGAATGATTAGACCTGCTCACCTGTGTCACTTTGGCACCTTTAGATAAATTTGCACCCCCCCTTGGCACGCAGCACAAACTCTAGCCAGCCACTTCTGTTATGTCTTTGGAACCACTAACCACTGAATATCTTCCATGTACAACTTGTTTCTCTGGTCACCTGCAACAAGCTACACTGAACTCCAACCTTTGACTCATATATATGGAGTGGCACCCCTTCCCATTTCCGAACATGGACCACCAAAATTTAGGCACAAAAAGTGGCTAATCTCTCTACTAGACAGTACCAAAATTCATGTCTAACAAAGGAGAAATGAATCTCCCTTATCTTGAGCTTTTGACCAGCATTACTACACACATATGCTTTGGCCCCTGTATGGAAATATATATACCTACACCCACCCATATATCTACTGTGATGTACATATACACACACTCAACATATGCTTACACACATGCCTGTGTGAATATATCTAGGCCCACACATACACATATATACCTACACCTACTTACATGTCTACCATGATATATATATATATATATATATATATATATATATAACCCTATGCACTAGCACATCCAAGGCCCATAGTGTCACTGTGTCTTCTGGTATATGACATAAAAAAATGTAATGCTATGCGATTTTTTAAACAAAAAAAATTTCCAAGGCATTAAGGAATCTCAGATTTCTAACATGAACTGCAAATTTTCAGAAACTAAATTATTCTCCTCTCGACTGTGACAAATCCAAACATAAAAAATTCTTGTAAACAAAACAAAATTTTATTTTTTTCTATTTTTAATCTTTAAATACATGAATAAGTCTATAATTTTATGATAAAAAAACGATGTCTATTTTACAGAATAAATATTTCTTTTTTTCAATGTAATCTCGTGTCAATGGACCAAATTCAGTGTAGAATAGTGGTAACAGATGTTAAACGTAATGTGTATTTACCCACTACCAGCAAGATGTGACACATGATCATTTTTTTTTAAGCAGAGTACAGATTTTTCCTTCTCTTAGACTGGTTGCATTACCAAAGTTAAAGAACTCAGTCTGCTCCACCCATAGTTGAAGAGAGAACAGATGTATGTTTGCCTTTCTCCATAGGTATTAGCTCAAAGTGAAACACAAATAGCTTCGTTCAAAATTTGACATCAGGTTGCTGATTCCTTCTCCAACAACACTAAGCACATATAAAAATTATACTCTGAACATTTCAGATCAAAATTTCATTAATAACCACATGTCAGGCTACAGACTTATTGATCTACTCTGGTAGATCTTGAAAAAATAGCATGAATTACTGTGCAATGTTCAAATGTTGAATTCTATTTAATACTAATTATTTGTTTGTACACAGTTAAATGGTTTCAGATATCTAACAGTAATAACTTTATTTGCACATAGTTAAATAGGTTCAAGTATTGCTATGTAACATCCATCATTTGTTCGCACATAGTTAAATGGTTTATTTGATTTAATAGCATGGTTATTTAATGACAAATCCTGTTTATACATATATGATTTGTAATTGAATAATTTGTAGGTAGTTTTATTTTTAAATGAGTAAAACCTAATTTGTTTGCATACAATTAAATCGTCTTAAGTATTTCTATCTAACTCTAACAATAATTCTATTCAACACTATTCATTCATTTTTACACAGATGGTTTCAAGTATAAAAAATGATTACATATTCCTATTTAACATATTGATGGGACCCTAACAGGTACTACCACTCTAGGTCAGAGTGAACCAGGGAGTAATGGCAATGAAGGAGTATTCCACATTCCCCAAAACTCCAAAACTGGAGTTTCACCACCAAATGGTTTAGTGTCATATCCAGGACACTCATTGGGATGGTAGGGTCTTACCCCTTCTGCAGAGAAGCAGTCAGCATCTTCTACAGCCCACAAGCAACTAGGCTGCATTTAAAAAGTGAAATTTTAAAATGACTGTTTGTACATGAATATTATCCAATACCACTTGTTGACTTTTGCAGCAGAAAATTGTAGGCTTACCAGTTGGCCTATGCCAACTATTTACACACAGAAAGTTTGTATCCCTGTGTATGGTATGACCCCCTAATACTTAGGTCTTAGAAAGCTGTATGATCCTATTTACCAATCCCTACACTCGGGCAGGATATGGCACAAGGTCAGTTTTTAAGCAGAGTTTAACAGGTTTGAATTAAGAGTTTTCCTTCTCCTAGACTAGTTGCCTCACCAAGGCTAAAGAACCAAGTCTGTCCTGCTATTTATCCATAGCTGGAGGGAGAATAATTGGATTAATACTTTTCCTAAGGGTATTAGAGCTATGTGAAAATGCAATCAGCCTTGTCTAGAATTTGAACTCGTGTTGCCGTGTCCATTTCCTACGACGATAACCATTACACCACGGGCTGTATGATACACAAGTATACACAGTGAATACTTCATGCTTTTTCCAATTCCTTTTTTTTTTTCGCTGATCAACCACCTTTTTTCTTTTTCTTTTTTACTGATCAACCACTTTTTTTTTTTTATGAAAGTTTACTTATTTACAAAATAACCCCCAAAATTTCCTTACAGAAAAATAACCCCCAAAATTTCCTTACAGACAGTAGCCAATAATGTCAGCCATCTTTTATAAGTGAATCTTGAAAGTGACAAGCAGCTGCTTCACATTCAAGGGAAGATATAGATACAGGTGTGTGGGTCACTAGCCTGTGGAAAATATAGTAACAAAAGTCTAACCCTCCCAGCTGAAAACCTAAGCATTGAAGCATAAGATAATGCTTAACTAGTTGGAATACAATGTAATAGACCCAAGGCTTTGGGTTGTTGTATTTGTCAAATTGCCTTATATCAAAGGATCTTTTAAAAAGCAACATTTATTTCACAAGCTAATTCACACAAGTTAAGTAGCTTCAACCCTTTTTTCACCTGTCAATAATAGTAAAAAAAAAACATTTTTTAAGAGTAGACAGTAAATCTTTCTTTACTCCACAAAAATTCAACTTATTCATCTGTATTTGCTTATAAAATCCAATTTTAGATTCTCTTGTCTGTTCCAACACTTTAAATCATCATCACCATCATGTCATGCCGCTAGCACGGATATCCTTGACCCTCTCTCACCACTTCTCCCTATCGTTCATCACCTCTGGCAGGCCTTCAGGGCTACATCCCGTATCCTCACATAGCTGCTGTATGTATGTTCAAGCTGGTTGTCCTGCTTTTGTTCGGCCATATGTGGGGGTCCATAGGAGTACATCACTTATGAGCTCGTCCCTGCTTCTCCAGCAGTGCCCTGCATGTCTGGTTCGTCAAAATAGCATCCTTAAACTTCTCAGAGATGTTATCATTAAAAGATACTTTGGGAACTCTAGTGCAGATTCCTAATTAACAGGAGAAATATTTTGTCATTCAGAAAAATGCACTCAAAAGTTTTAAATATGGCATTTTTACTACAGGATATACAAGTAAAAAAAGATGAATAATTTTCCCTTCATTGAAGTCATTCATGAATATTGACAAAAAATCCATATTTCCTCATTTTCAGTATAAAGGAAATGGGTAAATCTGTATAAAAGAGATTAAATTGCTGAATGAACTGTGAAGACCCCTACCATTTTAACTTGGACAGTTGAACTTCAGTGCCATAAAGTTGTTTTGGGTCATTGGTCTCTGCTTTTATACTGAAATTGTCCTAACCTGGTTGCCAACCAAAACTACAGAACCCAGTCTTCCCTACTATTTTATCTATGGCTAAGTGAAGATGTAGAGTCATTCTTTTCATAAGGGCATTCACAGAAAGTGAATGCAAACAATTTCAACTGGAATTTAAACTCATCCCACTAATTCCATTTCTAAGCCAATAATTATATTGCATCAATTGCAACTTGTTTTTTGTTTTCCATCATATAAAAAGAAGAAGCAACATTTGTATGGCTAAATGGTATGGCTATTTTTGTGAAATAATATATCATAGGGATTACATCCCTTGTTTTATCAAAGTAACCCTATGTGACATGTAACAAAGGCAAAGCACTCTTCATTTCCTGCCTCAACAACCAGAGGTGGGGTGTCCTCATGGTGTAATGGTTAAATCGATGGACTGCGGAATCGTAGTAAGTGAGTTCGTACTCCAGTCACACTATTATGTTCACTTTCGAGCAAATACCCTTGGGAAAGGTATGAACCCCCTTATCCTCCCAGCTATGGGTTAAATAATATCACTACTATTATTCTAGGAGGATGGCTTTGGCTTTAAATAAGCTACAAAGGTTGATATGCCATTAAAACAAAGAAACCAAACCAATCAACAACCAGAAAGCATGCACAAATATATTCATCTCCCTATAGAGGAGGAGGCTTTGGACCAACAAATCTCATGTTTACCACACATAGCATACTTTGACATAAGTCTTCATACAACAACTTTCATTCTAAAAAGGACTCTTCAACTACAAGATAGGACTTTTTTTCCATAATGTACTCTTAGTATTTCATTTGATTCTTATATCTTTTCTATTAAGTTTGCTCAGGGAATAAAGGTTGTCATTTTATTGTGAATTGTTTTATATTGTTTGGTATGAGGAAATGTCAGATCATAATACCTTTCCTCAGTAACAAGTGTCCAAATTTTGTTCCTCATCGCCTAATGATTGTGGAGGTGAGCTTAGATACTCATTTATAACCCATATACAAAAACCAATCATAAAGTTGTTGATACCAAAGTCCATTCAATCCCACAGCATCATCCTAATAAAAAAAACGTAAAATGATCAAGAGCCAAAATCTGATAAAATTGAGAAGATGGATATTTGATAATTAGGAGTTCTGAACTGAAGAACTATTTTCTTTATTGTTCTTTCATCATTCAACTGATGTTGATCCCAATTGGTAATTTTAAGTAGGTTTCAGAATGATTTATCTTATTCGCCTACATTCTGATTTCACTTTCATTGCCCAAATTAGGTCAATAAAATTTAATTTTCTTTTTCAGAGATGAATATTTGCTGGATCAACATATCTTTTGAATAAGACCAGATTTATGGAGCTCCAATTCATGAATGGTGCCAAACAACTTTGAAATAAACTGATACAAAACAGAGTAGATAAAAATTTTATGTGTTGTTTCGAACAAATCATAGAAGCAGCACCTCACAAAAACAGTTGTTGTACGGCCACTTGCCTCCCATCTCACAAACCATCCAAGTAAGATGAACACGTCACTGCCGGAGAAGTAAGAATGAACTTATAAGCAACATTTTCCTATGAACTCCTACACATAGATACACCAATATTGACCAACTAGCAAAGACTTACATCAGCTCTGTGCAGACACTGGATACAGTCTAGAGGACCTATCAGATCAGAAGTGATGGACAACAGAGACAGATGACAAGAGAATGAGAGAGTTAAGGAACTCCACACTATTAACATGACTTGATGATGATAAAAATTCCCATGCTTCTAGACAAATAGCATTCTAGATCAAAGAAAGCTGTGACAAAATAAGATAAGATGTCTCATCAGAAAGCTGTGACAAAATAAGATAAGATGTTATCTTATCATAAGATGTGATTAAAAAAATTCTTTTCCTTTAATTAAAAATAACAAATACAAAAAATAAACAATGCAATAATTAACAGTAAATGGATAACGTGATAAGATTTGATTAAAAGTTAAAGAAAGAATACAAAATAAATGTCATCTTGTTAAACTGGTTTCTTATTCATCTGTCACTTTTACATCTTAAATTTTATGATTTCAAATTTTCTGCAAATACCAAACTCTGATTTATTCAGAGTGAGTTAACTTGATAGGAAAATGCCATTTATACATTTTAGAAATTTTAATTTGACTGCAGCAAAATAATTCCCATTATCAAATTAATTAAATCAGACCAGCATCTTTATTTTTTGCTGTTTCAATAACAAGATTTAAAATTTCGAGTACACCAATAGTAATACTGTGATTAAAATGAAAAGTATGGATAATCACATTATACATTATCTTTCTTAATAGAACTCTTCTTTGAGAGTCTCTTTTAGTAGGCCAATACAAAATGTCAAACATTAACAGTAAAAAGTAACTTATGAGCATTATAACTTTGTTCTTTTACTTTTAAGTTGAATAAAGCAATTGTTGTTTGTATATTGTTTGTGCTTATTCACAACATGATTATTTTAAGGCATAATAACAATAAATAACTTATTCAATCAAAAATTTTATTTGTTATATTGTTTTTCTAATGATTTTTATATATTTAATAAACATTGTTCACAAACATAAGACAATTCTATCAATTTCTATGCAATAAATGTAGAATTATGATTTCTGCAATTAATATTAGCTAATTCCTTCTATACTCATTTTCTGAACAATAAAAATCTCTACACTTATATTTTGACTGTTTAAACCAATAACAATAAAATTTTATGATTTATTCATTGCAAATTTAACAGGGTACATAAAATGAAATATAAAACCTTTTAACATTAATTTCATTCTTTATCTGAGGTCTAAATCCAAAAATGTAACTGCTTTGTTTGTAATTATAGATATTAAATTTGAGAATCAAGAAATTAAAAAAAAAATACATTGTTTGTTTGTTTAATGGCATATCAACATTCTTGGGTTATTTAATGCCAAAACCATCCTTCTAGAAGAACAGTAGTGGTACTATTTAACACATAGATGGGAGGATTAGGGGGTTCATACCTTTCCCAAGGGTATTTGTCCAAAAGTGAATGTAATAGCACAACTGGAGTTCGAACTCATGTATTACAATTCAGCACTTTAACCATTACACCATGAGGACACCCCCATAAAAATACATGTATATATGTGCAGATCTACTTTTCTGTAAAAGATAACTATCATATAGTCCAGGTTAAAAGTACAGCAAGGGTAACCTAAGATATAACTTTTGTAGAACTTGTTGATCTGACGCAGGTATCAATAGGGAACAAGGAGAGTTTTATTAAAAACCATGCTTTGGCTCATTTACAAAAAACTTTTCTCATTCCCCCCAAAAAATAAAGTCTAAAAACATTCAGCTTCGGATGACTACTACTATGCTTTTAACCTGGACTATTAGTCTTCCAAGTGTTTAATAAATTTTGATATTTTGTTAAATATTTTGATTTGATTTCTACAAAATTACTTGCCTTCTTCAATAGATTTTCTCTTCGTGCTGTTATCAGAAGATTGGATTTGTGGCTGGCATAATGGTAGGCCATTTGTTCCCCAATTCCTGTTGAGGCTCCAGTCAATACAACACGTTTTCCTTCCAATACACCTGTCATTCAAAAATATTTTAAAAACAATAGCTAATAAGTAATTTGAAGTATGAAAAAAATAAGTTTAAGAATAAAGAAAATTTATGACAATTTCACTTTTATGTATCAAATCTGTTATTCTCTTTTTCATTTTAGATCTTAATAAACACTTAATATCAAGAAAATGAAAGAAAAAAATTACTTTAAGAAGACTGAACTATTGGCTGATTTATTATTCAATACTACCATTCAAATAGTTTTATTTTTATTGAAAAAGAATTGATTCTTTTAAAGCAAATGAAACAAAGCATTTAATTGTTTATACTAGCAATACGTATCCATATTACTTATCCATATAAAATACAGGCTGGTCATTAAGAGAAATAAAGAATATAGAGTTGCCTTTGAGGTTTAGGATAATTTATTTTAAAGGACATTTTATTTGGTGTAATTGTTTATTTACTAACTTGTTTACAATAAGCAAGTTCATTCAGAGATCTTAGATCAATAATTCCTAACATGGTAATATTTTGGTGGGACATGCAGTATTTTTGTGAGGCATGCAATATTTTGGTGGGACTTGTTTAGAAACCAAATTAATAGCCTTTTAAGCTTCCTTCAAGTGAATAGCAGCTAAATTTTAAATATGTAAGAATTAAATATTACAGGGGGCATCAGAATTTTAGAAATACCAAAGTGAGGCATGACCCAAAATTTGTCTTAGATACACTTGAAAACTCTTCAGTATTAATACATATTTCAAATAAATATCTAATTTTATTATTTTCCAGTCTTGGAGTAGTATTAACCAACCGTCAATTGTGGCATATAAATTAACTTCAAGATATTTAGCTTAAAATTTTGGGATAGACCGAAACCTGTTGTATTGGTCAACCCCCAAACTTATAGTAGGCTACTGTGATATTCAGGTTTGTTTGGTTTGGTTTTATGGCATAGCAACCTTTGTAGGTTATTTAACACCAAATCCATTTTTATGTAAATAATCAGTTCTATTTAAAACATATTATTTAGCATGAGTACACAGTTTAATTGTCAAAAACATTTCTATTTCAAGCAATTCAGTCATATATAACAATTCAGTTTAGTGTAAGTACAGTTTCAGTGTCAAAAATAGTTTAATTTAAAACAATTCAGTTTAGCAAAAGCATGCAGTTTTAAATGTAAGTACAGTTTAATTGTAAAAAAAACATTTTTATTTTGAGCTATTCAGTTTAGTCAAGCAATTCTACTTCAGCTAATTTAGTTTTGTAAAAGTACAGATTTTGTTTACACACAGTTATATGTTAGAACAGTTCTATGTTAAACAATTTAGTTTAGTGTAAATACAGTTTCAATGTCAAAAAACAGTTGCAGTTATATGTAACAATTCAGTTAAGTGTAAATACAGTTTTAATGTCAAAAAACAGTTGCAGTTATATGTAACAATTCAGTTAAGTGTAAATACAGTTTAGGCCGGAGGAAATGGTGAGTTAACCAGCCAGCACTCGGCCAGATCCGTGCCCTGAGTCAAACACAGCTGACCAAGGCTAAGAAGAACTCCACTGCAGGTTTGTGTTTACAGTCAGTGCATTAGCTGTTGGGAGGTGCCCGTGGTGTAATGGGTATCGTCGCAGGAATTGGACACGGCGACACGAGTTCAAATCTTGGACTGATTGCATTTCACATAGCACTAATACCCTTGGGAAAGGTATGAATCCAATTATTCTCCCCCCAGCTATAGGTAAATAGTAGGACAGACTAGGTTCTTCAGCCTTGGTTAGGCAACTAGTCTAGGAGAAGGAAAACTCTGAATTCAAACCTGTTAAACTTCGCTTAAAAATTGACCTTGTGTCATATCCTGCCCGAGTGGAGGGGTTGGGTAAATATGATTAGCTGTTGGAAACAGTGTGTGATATGTCACTAATATAATACTTCATTTCAATTACAGTTTTATTATTTTATACTAATCTCTATGTTAATTTGTTAAACACAAATTGAAAATGTTTCTGGCAGTTTGCTGTATATCAATGGTTAGGAGTAATATTCCACTGGTACAGCAGTACAAGTTTACTCCATGTTTTGGAGAGATTTTTTTCAGGCTTAAGAGGTCAATTTTATCTTTTAAAGTATTCAAACTATTGTCTTCACATATTTTATCTTTTAGAGTATTCATTGTCTTAATCTCTATTGTTATATTCATGTTTCAGCTGATGCGTTCTTTGGCCTTCTTCAAGTATTTTATGTCAAATTCAGGAGGCTATACAGGACTTTGAACCAAACCTTTTATTTAATCCACAGGAGTAGATTGTTCTAATTCTGTTAATTATAAACGGGTACAAGTGTTAAGCTATAGGAAGAATTCATTGCTGAGAGTTGGAATTGAACTTGCAACCTCCAAATGATCTCACTGAGAAGAACTTCAACCAACCGCTTATATTCATTGCACCAAGAGTCCTGCTGGACAATTCAGGGTAAATTTTGGGGATTTATAAACCTAATGTCTCCATCAACCTATGAGATACTACTTATATTCTTCCCTATCTGTTATTTCGATTTCATCCCATAATGGCAGATGATTTCTCTTTTCTTTCCATATATGGTCAGTCATACTCAACTTTTCAGTTTCACCTCGACAAACTGCTTTTCGATGTTCCTCTTGCCTTACTTTTAGTGGGTAGTATGTCTTGCCCTTGTATACTTTACCACAACTGCATTGGATGGAGTACACACAATTCTTGGTTTTGTATTCTGTTTGAAGAGATATGCCACTCCTGAATATTAGCCCAATATCATGTGGACTACATATCTTTTGAATCTTTTCAGTTAGGCCTTTGATATAGGGCCCACAGGCTGTGGTGAATTTTCACGTTTTGATCTATCATAAAATTCAGATTTCTTGGAGCTAAATATTAGGGTAGTCGTTGCAATGGAGGTTGTCTCTTAAACTATTCATTTCTTCTTGATATGCATTGCAGTCACTACTAATGGCTTTTGCTTGATATTGTAGGCAATAAACAACTTCTTTCTTTATATTATATAGATGATGGGAGCTGAAGTTGAGGTACTGTCTTGTTAAAGTTGGCTTTCAATACACAAATGACCTGAATCCTTGCTCTGTGTGAGTTTTTAATACATCTAGGAAGGATAATTTGTTGTCTTGTTCTTTCTCTATAGTAAACTGTATAGATGGTCTGATTAAGTTCACGTGATCCAGTAGTGTTTAAATGTCTTCCTGATGAGGCTAGAGAATTAATGTATCATCTATATATCTAAGCCACAACGATGGCTTTAGTGATGTAGATCCTAATGCCATTTCTCTGAAGGATTCCATGTATATAGTGGCCAATACTGGTGACAGCAGGGATCCCATCGACAGTTCTCCTTCTTGTTGGTATATGTCCAATGCCATCTCGATGTAGATCATTTCCACTTAGAAAATCAACATCCCCATCAAATTATCTATTGGAATACAGGTGCGTTCTTCCTACAAGGGATCTGCTGCCGACTTATTTCGTACCACTGTTAGCATCTCATCAGTGGGTACCCTTGTGAACAGACAACCTCTAGACTCACTATCTGACTGGAATGAATGGGGACATTACTGATTTTTTTCTATGAAGTGAGCAAAGGTCTTCACATATTAAAAGATTGATTTGTATATAACAATTTACAGTAAATTGTTTTTTCAAAATTGGGTTTCTAAGCCTTGTTTTTGGCAATAATTGAACTTGAATTATTTCTTCTATTTGTGGTTCAACACCTGTTACTGAAAGGGAAGGTCTAAGTGCATATGGAAAGAGACAATGCTATCTGCCTTTCACAATTACCAAGAGAGTGTGTAAGCCCTGTGTGTCAAAGTGATGGACTCCAGAATTGTAGTAAGCGAATTCAAACTCCAGTTGTGCTATTATAGTCACTTTTGGACAAATACCCTTGGGAAAGGTATGAACCCCCTTATCCTCCTTGCTATGGGTAAAATAGTAGCACTACTGTTCTTCTAGAAGGATGACTTTAGCATTAAATAACCTACAAAGGTTGATATGCCATTAAACCGAAACCGAAGCCCTGTGTGGTGAACACCCTTTTACAGCAAAGGGAACAGTAAAACAGAGGATGGGAGACAGTTACCACTTAAAAGGAGTTAGAACTGCATTTCCTAGTCTAATTCAACACCTTTCTTTGCATAAGTAACCATTCTGGAAAGTTTAGTTGAAACCAAGAGTAAAATAGCAGAGCCTTTGCTATACAAAAAGATGAACATTTGGTAAATAGTTAGATGATTTGAAATAAATTGACAATGTTATTTTGTTTTTGTCGTTATTTCATCCAACCCAGAAGAAATATTTCTATATGATTATTAAACTACTGATATTTGAATTTCCAGCTTCATGGCTGCTATTCAATCCAATTCTAGGTTTGGTTTCTTTGTTTAATGGCATATCAACCTTTGTAGGTTATTTAATGCCAATGCCATTCTCATAGAAGAACAGTTGTGGTACTATTTAACCCATAGCTGGGAGGATAAGGGGGTTCATACCTTTTCCAAGGGTATTTGAATCCAATTCTAATATCATAATTATTACTGATAATTTAGAAAAAAATCAAATGAACTACAATAGTCAAAAATTAGCTAATTCTATAATTTTTTTCTCTTCATAGTTTCACCCCTTCCAGATAAAACCTACATTTTACAATGATTTTTTTAAAATCAAATCTTATTTTGTTTTAATATACCAAGCCAGGTTATTACCTATTTCATACTAAGCAGGTTTGTTCAGAGATCTTAAATATTTCTTCTAGTCTAGTTTTGATCTAATTAGGGATCTATACAATAGCAATTGCCTAATGAGTAGAGTGTTCACCAGTGGTCTGGGAGACTGGAGTTCAATCCCAGGTCGAGTCATACCAAAGACTTAAAAATGGTACTTGATGTCGCCTTGCTTAACACTCAGCATTATAAGGTAAAAATCAAGGATAAAGTGGAGCAATCCAGGGAAAGGAATAGCACCCTCCCCTACACCTTGGTGTAGTAGCAATTGAAAAGGGAGCCTTTGGGTCACCCTCGACTACAGTTGCCTACTTTACTTGCAATAGCAATAGAGTGTTTCAATCAGCTCCAATTCTTTGTGGGCTACCACATCCAGTAGTTGCAATGTTTTGTTGCATTTAGTTTTTAGGTATTTCATGTAAGGAAGCTGTGGGATAGATTTTAACTTGAAATTACAATGTTATCAAGTAGGTTATTCTGTTTCAAGTCTGTAGTTATTTGGTTCCCTACAAGGCATGACAACTAGTTGGATTAGTGTCGGGTTCCTTATAAAAAAAAAAAACTGAACAGAGAGGCATGTCATTATTTATTAAGATTAGTTTAATTATGGCACAAGACCAGAAGAATAGGCCACCCAGTGAGAATCAAAATCACTAAGAATGGTCTGCTAACTTGTTAACCATTACACCATGTGAGATGCCTATGTCCTATTTTTGTATCCTTTCATTGCTTCTAGTAGCATGACTATATATCGCTATGACATTCTTTTATATTTGAATTATATACAACCACTATTCAATATCATTACAATGAGCACAAATGAAAAGTATGCTCAAGTAAGAAAGTTAAAGTGACCAATAGGAAACTTTCAGTTATTTTTCTTTAAACCAGTCAGTGATCATTTTGAGTGACCAATCATCTGTTTGGTTTCAAAAGTAAATTAACTAATCAGAAACTGGATATAACAAGAATATTTTGTTTATAGGATACACAGCTGAAAGTTTTCATAGATTACAAACATGTCTAAATAATTGCACAGAACCAAAAGGAATTGTAGTGAAATTGGGGAGTGGTTCTATGTAATTTGGATCTGATGGAATGGGATGCAGATAAATAGTTATGCTACTAGGATGAAAGTGAGGATGATACCAAAAAAGGACATTGAACTACAGACTGAAAACAGAATGACTTTTTGGTAACATCATAATAAGAACATTATTGCCAAGTTGGTAAAATGAACCATACTTTATTTCTATTGCACATAAACATACATCCGTCTTTTTGTAACTTGGTTCCTGTTTACTTATATATTAATAAAGTTGTTATATATATTGTCTCTTGGATTTCTTCCTGAACAGAATTTAAAATTCTAATCATAGACACACACACCTCCTCTTTTTATATCTTAGTTCCTGTTTAGTTATATATTAATAAAGTCCTTATATATATTGTCTCTTGGATTTCTTCCTGAACAGAATTTAATATTCTAGTCATATAAGTTTTAGGAATTATAAATATCATAACCATAATGCATCTATATTATTTGATAGCCTAGTAAAAACTATGAAATAAGATATTGATCTTTAATCTCTGATTACATTTTTAAAAGTAAAATAACTTATAGGCATAATATAGACATAAATAACTTTATTACAAAAGAGTTTTCCTCATTGGAACTTTTTAAATGAATCAAAATCATATGTACAAGGGAGTTCAGAAAGTAATTACATTCTACCAGAGAGGATATAAAAACAAATGTAAGTTAAAGTGAAATATTACCAAAATGTAATCACTTATTTTCAGTGACAGGTAGGAAAATTTTCAATTTCACTTTTAAAGAAATCAGTGATTTTTCCCAAACAAAAGTTTGAAAGAATTTTCAAGTTTTTTGCTTCTAAATTTTATGTTATTTTACAAATGAAAACCCGTCTGTGCTAAATATGGTGAGTGTAGAGGCTGTGGAAGAATTTCCCACCCTCACATCTTGGGTTTGTTGAGCTGCAGTCATTGAAAATGAAGATGATTATATTTTTGATGATAATATTTAGATAAATCTAACTTACATTTGTTTTCATATCCTCTCTAGTAAAATATAATTACTTTCTAAACACCCTAATATTTTCTCTTTTTATATTCTCTCTGGTAAGATATAATTAATTTCCAATACCCCAATATTTTTTCTTTTATATCCTCTTGGGTAAAATATTCCTTTCTAAACACCCAAATATTTTTTCTTTTTATATCCTACCTGGTAATTACTTTCCAAACACCCAAATATGTCTTTATAATACTAGAAGAAAAATGTCACTGAATTCAAAAACTGTACAGGTGTCTTTAGTTCATTGTAAAATAAAATTTTCACACACTTTGGATATGACAAATAGCAAAGTAATTTTTAGGAACAAGATTATTAGTGGATATTTTCTATCATAACATAATTATATTTACTACCTCTGTCCTATAATAGTTGATAAATTTAGTGTATGAAATTTATATGCAAATGTAGCAACTATTATAGGACAGAGATGATAGAATTGATGATGATAATAATAAAATTCTTTGGGATTTTGAGATACAAATGGATCATCTAATTGTGGCCAGAAGATCAGACCTTGAGTTACTTAACAAGAAAAAAAGAGAACTAGCTGTCTTGTGAATTTTGCCATTCTGGCAGACCACATAGTGAAAATAAAAGATAATGAAAAGATAGACCTTGCCAGAGAACTAAGACAGCTGGGGAACATGAAAGTGACAGTAATACCAATTGTAGTTAGTGCCTTTGAAATGATCCCAAAAGGTTAGGAAAACAGGTTGGAGGAATTGAAAATCAGAGGAAGAATTAAGACCCTCCAGACTACAGCATTGTTGAGATCAACCATAACAGTGAGAAAAATCCTGGAGACCTGAGGAGACTTGCTGTCACTCAGAATTGTGGGGGTTAGAAAAGAAAAAATAAAATAAAAAAAATAAATTCAAAAAATGTAGTAATTCCTAAAAGCCTCTGATCAGAAACAAGAATAGTGAAAGGGCTTTCTGGGCACTAAAGAGAAATTCTGTCACTTCACCCTGACACTGAAGAGACTTTCTCATCTTAGCTGCTGGCAAGGAACGCAGGTGTTTGCCCAAAACTCAGACTTGGCAGAAGATCTCCTGCTAACAGTGGCCTCTATTTAAAAACACCTTCTGGATATCACCATGAACTTTAAACTCATAACTCACCAAAAATTACTAATATATTTCAATGCCTTGTCTAGGAAACATGACATATTTCTACTGTTTCAGGAAAACTCTCTGCACCGCAGAATAGTCATTAAAACCCCCCAAATAAACTTGGAATTAAAAGGTATCTTCATCTCTTTCCTTTCTTCCTTAGATTCTCTTGCAGCCTTCTGCAGACAAAGATAGTGACAAGTTAAATAGGGTAAAAAGAAGAACAAAAGAGTCAGATACCAAAAACTACAAAGTCATCCAACAGAACTCAGCAATTAACCAACACCAAAACAGACAGCCAGAAACCCACGAATGATAAACGAATAACCTACCAAAACCTTCCTGCACCCCATAGACTCCAGTGAAAGACCACCAGTTAATAAAATACTAGTGAGAAAAAACTCATAAGGAATAAAATAATACTGCAGTCCCATAAAAGATATTATATTTAGTGTAAGAAATTTTAAATGCAAATATAATAACTAACATTAGTTTTTACATCTTCTCTGGCAAAACATAATTACTTCATGAATACCCTAATATATTCATATTTGAATGGATACAAAAAGAGATTTCATAAAGTTTATACCTTGTGCAATGGGATCTCCATTTCAAACAATTAAAAAAATAAACAGGAGCTAGATATATCTATTTATAAAGTGTGTGTGTGTGTGTGTGTGTGTGTGTGTGTGTGTGTGTGTGTGTGTGTGTATAGATTAAGAATCTTATGATTTGCCTTAACAATAAAGATTAAAAGCATTTAAGAAAAAATATGGTCAGGACAAGGAAAAGTTCACTGAGATCCTTAAGTCCTACCCCCACCCAACCCTTAACTGCTTTCTCCTTTAATCCACCTACCCTCAATGTGGAAACCCTCAACAGTTAAAGATTAACTTTAGTTCCAGTCACTGCCAGGGGGTCAAAAAAAGGCCATCCTGTTTGCTGTGTAGATATGAAAATCAGACCCCATTAATTATTAATCATCCATGCAGCTGTTGGAGGGAGAAGGGAGAGGATAATTGGAGAGAGAGAGAAAAAAACTACATTTGTTGCTAGTGTACCCCATTGCCACCCTTATTAGAGTACTTGAAAATCTCATAGAATTATTTTGGTAGGGCAAACAGCCAAATCTTTTCCTTTTAAAAACAGTAAATCAAAGAGAAAAAATACTTGTATTAACATGTTTACAGAAAGCGAAAACACACACACACACACACACACACACACACACACGTGTGTGTGTGCAAACACTTATATAGAAAATATATATGCAAATACTTATATAGAAAATGTATGTGCAAACACTTATATAGAAAATGTATGTACAAATACTTATATAGAAAATGTATGTACAAATACTTATATTGAAAATGTATGTACAAATACTTATATAGAAAATGTTTGTGCAAATACTTATATTGAAAATGTATGTGCAAATACTTATATTGAAAATGTATGTACAAATACTTATATAGAAAATGTATGTGCAAACACTTATATAGAAAATGTATGTGCAAACACTTATATAGAAAATGTATGTGCAAACACTTATATAGAAAATGTATGTGCAAACACTTATATAGAAAATGTATGTGCAAATACTTATATTGAAAATGTATGTGCAAATACTTATATAGAAAATGTATGTGCAAATACTTATATAGAAAATGTATGTGCAAATACTTATATTGAAAATGTATGTGCAAACACTTATATAGAAAATGTATGTGCAAATACTTATATTGAAAATGTATGTGCAAACACTTATATAGTGTTCTGTTATTTTTTGCTATGCTATAAAAAAACAACTAGTAGACAGGTTTACCTACCTAGGAAGCAATTTAATCAAAGAGGCGACATCTCCACACGAAACAGTAGTTCTCTGAAACTACTGGATAAGTTCACCTACCTAGGAAGCAGTGTCTCATCAACCAAGATAGACATCAACACGCAACTAGCAAAGGCATGGACAGCTATCGATAGGCTATCAGTCATATGGAAGTCAGACCTAACCGATAAAATGAAACACAGTTTTTTTCTAGGCAGCAGTCATATTGATACTGCTGTATCAATACATGGACGCTAACTAAATGTATGGAGAAAAAGCTTGATGACAATTACACAAGAATGCTGCAAGCAATATTGAACAAGTTCTGGAGGCAGCACCCAACAAAGCAGCAGCTGTACGGCCACTTACCACTCATCACAAAAACTATCTAAGTTAGGCAAACCAGACACGTGGGACACTGCTGGAGAAGTAGGGACAAACTCATAAGCGACATACTCCTGTGGATCCCTTCACAGGGACGAGCAAAGGTAGGATGACCAGCTAGAACCTAGATACAACAGCTCTGTGCTGATACAGGATGTAGTCTTGAAGACCTACTAGGAGCGATGGACGATAGAGAAGGGTGTCAGGGACATCCACACTGGCAAGGACATGATGATGATAAAAACAAGAAAAAAAACTTTCAAAATTCTTTAAAAACACCCTTTACACATGCAAGCAACTCCTGATGATAGCCAATGAAAGGTCTGAAAGTGCTCAGGACAATTTTGGTAAATTCATCCACCAATTCCAACCTGAAACCAAGACACTCATCAGGGAACTTGAAAGGATCTTAATTAAATTATGTAGACAAAATACGTCTATCATTCAATGAAATATACATATATGTATACAAATACATATATATATATATATACACACAGATATGTATACATATACATACATATATATATATATATATATATATATATACACATATACATATATATATATATATACACACAGATATGTATACATATACATATATATATATATATATATATACACACACAGATATGTATACATATATATATATATATATATATATATATATATATATATACACACACATACATATATATATATATATATATATACACACATACATATATATATATATATATATATATATATATATACACACATACATATATAAATACATACAAATACACACATATACATAACATATATATATATATATATACACACACATTCACACATATACATACGTATATGAATATAATTACATTTCCACATTTTATATCATGTTGGGCCATTGTCTTAATGAGTAGAGTGTTCACCAATGGTCCAGGAGACTGGGGTTCAATCCCAGGTTGAGTCATACCAAAGACTCTAAAAATGGTGGTTGATGCCACCTTGCTTAACACTCTGCATTATAAGGTAGGGATCAAAGGTAAAGTGTAGCAATCCTCAGTGTAGTAGCTATTGAATAGGGAGCCTTTGGGTCACCCTTAACAAAGGTCGCCAACTTTATATATATATATATATATCTACACACATATATATACATTTTCTACATATATCAGGGGCGGAGACGGGACTAGTGCTACTCGTGCCCGGCACGACCAATAACTCGGTCAATGTTATTCAAAATGGATTAAAAATCATCCATTAATTTCAAGCAAACATACTTAGTCTGATCTCAATTAAATTACGTATCTATTCAAGTTTCGATAACTAAGAAGCCAAAAGTTCATAAATATATCTGGGAATAATACAACGATGCTGTTTTGAACGGATGGTCTTTGTCCGGCCACTGTCAGATCCATTGAACATCCCATAAAATCGGCTATAATGTTGAACACACGTAATCCGTACCAGGTACTAGACCCTTATAATAACAGTAATGTTAGAGAAATCCGCTTTTGGCTGTAGCCAATAGCAAGAGCAACTCAAACCACTGTGCTAAAAAATATTAGCACAATGTGACTGCTGACAGCTGTCTTGGGAAGAGGGAGAGGGACCGAGAGAGAGAGAGAGAGAGAAAGAGAGTGGGGGATAGCAGATTATAGCCGTCGCCGATGTCATCATCATCGCTATGGTAAATGTTGGTTAAACGGCGTGTTTTAATTCGTTTTTTCACTAACAGATCTCTATTTCTTTAATGAATGTTGCATATATTATATTCTGTAACTAAAATTTATTTATTTGAATACATTTTCAAAAAATAATCTTTATTTTATGCGAAATTGAAACTACTAGCAGTGTCTGTGTATATTGTCATCAGTTTCTTTATTCTAATAAACATATTTTTCTTGTCATAGTAATGAACATCTCTTTTCTTCTATACTTTTGAAAGGAAAAAAATTATCTTATCTACTGTATTAACAAGACTACAAATTATATAGTATCTTGATTGTTTACAAAAAAAAACACCATGCAAGGTACGTTTGTCAATCTGTGCTATACAATGGAGAATCACGCAATAGCAACTATGATGACTTACTTTGGGTCCACGAACCACAGGTTGGGAACTGAAGTTGACAGAGGGCGGGTGGGGGGCACAAGTGGCAAAAATAGGCTTGAGTCACCACTGATATATATATATATATATATACACACACATGCATATGTCTACATGTATATACAGACATGAATATATTTCACTTGAGGTCTAGGATCATTAGAATGTAAATGAATTCATAACTTTGTGAAAGCAAAAGATATTGTCATCATTTTGAGAAGGAAAATTGGTTTGATCTTTTTCATGGCGGATAAACTTTTTGGGGATTATTGAATGCCTAATAGATCCTTTAAGAAGAAAAATGGGTTCATACGTTTCCCAAGAGTATTAGTCTGAAAATGAATGTAATAGTGTAACTGGAATTCAAATTTACCTACTTCGACACTGCAATCCAGAACTTTAGTCAATATGCTATAAAGACTCTCCCTCTCAGTTGGGTTCGTTTATTTGTTTTAATGGTATATCAGCCCTTGATAGTTATTTAGTGTAAAATCCTGTATATATATATATATATATATATATATATATATATATATATATATGCACACACACACACACACACACACACACACACACACACATGCACTCAATTTGTAAGCAAATAGCTTGGAGGTAACATTTTTAATTGAACCTGACCTCATGTGTTTGCACACAATTAAATGTTTTTAAGTACTGCAATTTCTTCTATGCTCACAGTTAAATGTTTTCAAGGTTTGCTATTTGTTTTTTGCACACAGTTAAAATTTTCAAGTATTGATTTTTTTTTTCTATACACTCAGATGGTTCCAAGTATTGCTTTTTATAACAAATAATTTTATCTAATATCAATGATCATCTCCAGTAAAAATTGACCAGTTCTATTCAACCCATAGGTGGGACCTAAATAGGTACTACCACTCCAGGTCAGAATGGACCTGAGAGCAATGGTGATAAAGGAGTGCTCCACATTCCCTAAGCTCTGAGGCTGGAGCCTCACCATCAGATGCAGTTTAATCTCATACCCAGGATACTAAATGGTTTCAAGTATTGCTATCGAACACTAATAATTCTATTCAATATTATTCATTTGTTTGCACACAGTTAAATGCTTTTAAGTATAGTAAAGGATTAAATAGTTTTATTTTACCCATAGATGAGACCCTAACAGGTACTACCACTCCAGGTCACATTATCAACAGTTTGCTTTAAAAAGGATGCAACTAGTATCTAAACTATTTGAACATCTTTTTTAACCCTGACAGTCCAATCTGTAAACATAATTTTCAAACAGATTCTCTGGATACAAGTGTTAAACACTCAGACATATCATCAAGAACTTTAGCAATTAATAAAGGTGATCAGGTTTTAATCCCGCACTGTTCCCATTCTCACATACATTATTAACCAAGTGATATCATAAATATATTATCACACAGTTGTAAGATTTCTATGTAAAATAAGTTGGTCCTTTGAAAACAACACAACTAATACAATATAAGACACATGATGAAGGCACCATGGGTAGTGTAATGGTTAGAAAGCTAGACTAGCAAACTATTATGAGTAAGTTCAAGTCTCATTGGGTGTTCCATTCACACAACCTTGTATATCTGAATAAAACACATGATGAAATCATTTCAATTGCTTAAATATTGTAGTACTGAGTTGCCATACAACTAATTTTGAAGCATAAATTTTACACGACAAAAATTTTACTCTTTTATTCTGAGAATTGTGTTCTTTACTGAAACATCATCGATAGAAATATGATCAAATATTTTTCTACAGTTTATTTGTATTTTTTTTTCTATAATGAACACATTCAATGAAGACATGATGCGAAACAAGTTGCACTTAATAGCTCAGAATTCCATGTTTGGTTTTAAGGCTGAAGCTTCATTTCCCTGGTGTAAAACATGAAATGTTAATGAGCATCAACTGAAGTCAATAGAAATAAACCACATGTGGTAGGGTGTTTGGTTCTCAAGGATTTACAGTTTTGTTTTTTTTTAACCATTAAGGCCTTATGTTTTCAAATTGATTCAAAACAATAAGGGACTCAAAATCTAGTTATTTGTATACAATATTAATGTACTTAAATTTGAGTGATTCATTTTAACAGCATATCAACCAAGGTTATTTTATGCTGAGAGGTTAGGGAATCACATTCATTGATTGTATATTCGTATTTACATTTTTTGTGTTGTTGTTGTTGTTTCTTAAGATTTATTTTTGGCTATCAAATATGAATAATCTTTAAACAGATCTCTTTGATGGACAAACAGAACTAAAACAGATACTGCCACTTGTATAGAAAAGTAAAATCTGATGCAGGAAGATAGAAACTGACACCTAGTAAAATATATCAAATGTCCTAATTGTCCTTATTTGAAAATTTTGAATTTTTATGTAAAATGTTAACGAAGGAGAATTAAAAAAAAAGATATCAGATTTTAGAAACTTATATTTCATTGAAAATAGCCATGAATAGAGATTCGTGACATATTACACACCAAGATCTTGATAAGTAGCAGCAGTAACAATAAAATAAAGCATTTCTTCATGACTTTGTCAAAAAAGGAAAAATATTGAGTTTTGAAGCTTGAGAATAAAGACATTTCAACCATTTGATTTAACCCTTTCACTCCCATTGGGACACCAATATCCTGGTCAAATTTCATTTTACACCTTAGAATGTTGTACTCAAATCATTATTTTTGTACATCCAGAACTTTAAAAAAAACTTGATAGTGAAAGGGCTAAAGATGGAGCTTATTTGTAAAAGGCTAGTAGCACAAAGATTTTCTTTTTTAAATAAATTATTGCTAAACCATTTCAATCTAACTTGATAGTGAAATTGTGGGTTAAAAGTTATTAAAAAAGGGTAAAAAAAGAAAGAAGAATAAACAGAACATGAAAATGGATTTATTTAACAAGCCATAGAAACATTTCTGAAAAGATTTTAAAAAAAAAGGCAGATAATCTTTTTAATCCTTGTAGAGTGGGCAAATCACTTTTAGAAAATTTGCAAAATAGTCAATTAGTTATATATATATATATATATATATATATATATATATATATATATAAAACATGATAATTTGATCAGAAATTGTGTGTCATAATACAATAGTATTAAGACAATAAAGTATTGACTTTTAATCATAATATTTTGCAAAACAACTTTTATACAATCCTACACCACAGTGGGGCCTTCTTGTAATATTTTTATATATTAACACTGAATTGATCAAGGAGTAGACAATAGGAAAATACCTTACATTGAGCTACTGTAAAAAAAAAGACAAAAATGTATGTTTGCCTGCAAAAGGTTTTAAGTAATAATTATAGCTTTACTTGACAGTTAACTGATGATAATCATGTGTCAGTTCTTGGAAACAATAAAAGCTCTAACCCTTTCATTGCATATTCTAATTCGGCTCAGTGGGATGTGTGGATTGAGTATAAGCACTTATCATCATTTTTTCACAATAAGTAGATCCCCCCCATATAAATTGATCCCCCATGTAAATATCACATCACACTCAATGACAGTCAATTATATATTAGGGACAAAATAGATGATCCACTTTAATTAGCAATAAACAAAATATTATTAATAATAAAATAATATTCATTTCAGCTAAATTTTTCCTGATCAATAATTTAAAATATTCCTTCTTTTGTACATAATCATAGAGGTACTTGGGGCATAATGGGTATCACCATAGGAAGTGAAATTGACTACCTGAGTTCAAATTCTGAATGAGGCTGTTTGCATTTCACATAGTGCTAAAATCCTTGAGAAAGTTAATGAGTAGGGTAGCTTGGGCTCTTTAAATTTCATATAGCAACTGATATAAGATAAGGAAAACTCAAGAATTCAAAGCAGTTATGACTTGGAGAGGGATGGACTCTATCAGGTTATTCCTGCCTAAGAAATCTACATAAGTAGCACCCCCCATGTGGCCAAACTAGGATACAAGATAAGACTTGTCTTTTTTTTTTCTTTTGGACACAATCATGTAACACAAAATTCAATTTTCAAAATTTTGTACTAACTTTAATAAAAAAAATGTATTATTAAAATTGATAATACCTAGATCAGGGGTTTCCAATACATAGATCACAATCAACTCGATAGTGCAGGTAGATCATACTCAGTTTTTTTTAGATGTTTGCAAATCATCTATCCCCCTTTTGACAGGTGCCACTTGACGGACATATACAATTGAATTGCACTGTAAAGGTTCATGCAATGATGCAAGATATGCAAACATATACTATATATATAAATGCCCGTTGTGTAATGGTTATTGTCATAGGAAATGGACATGGCGACGCGAGTTCAAATCCTGGACGAGACTTATTCCATTTCACATAGCACTAATACCCTTGGGAAAGGTATGAATCCAATTATTCTCCCTCCAGCTATGGGTAAATAGTAGGATAGACTAGGTTCTTCAGTCTTGGTGAGGCAACTAGTCTAGGAGAAGGAAAAACTCTGAATTCAAACCTGTCAAAACTCCGCTTAAAGATTGACCTTGTATCATATCCTGCCCGAGCGGAGGGGTTGGTAAATAGGATATACTGTATATATAAAATATATTTAGCATAAACATATTTAGCATTTTTAATACATGTAGATCATTTTGATTGAGTCATTTTAAAAGTAGCTTGCAATTAGGAAAATTTTGAGGGTACACTGTTAAGTTAGATTTTTGGTATTTGAATCATGACCAGTCCTAGATGGCAAGCAGAGTAAACTGGTTTTATAGCATATCTACTATTGTAGGTCATTTAATGCCAATCTCTATTTATACATATATTAAATATATGATTTCTAAACATATTTCAAAGATAACATTTTTAAACAAGCCTGAGCTTGTTTTTTTTTTTTGCACACAGTTAAATGGTTTCACTTAATTTCAAACGATTCAGTTTTTTCTTTACACACCACTGAATATAAAAACTGTTCTATTTTAAACAATTCAGTTTAGCATGTCAACCAAGTTAAATGGTTCCAAATATTGCTATGTATCACTAACAATTCAATCAAACATCAGTCATTTGTTTATACACAGTTAAATGTTTATACAGTTATATTTCAAACAAGTCAGTTTAGATTAAGTACAGTTGTGTTTAAACACAGTTAAATGTAAAAACAGTTCCATTTCAAACAACTAATTTTAGCATAAGAAGACAGTTTAGTTCTATTTGATCCATAGATAGGACCCTATCAGGTGCCACCACTCCGGACCAGAGTGGACTTGGGAGTGATGGCAATGAAGAAGTATTCCACATTCCCCAAACCTCAAACATTACTGAAGCCTCATCATCAGATTACTTAGTGTCATATCAAGGACACTTATAGGGGGAGTCTTACCCCTCTGTAGAGAAGCAGTCAATGTATTCTACAGCACCAACTGACTGGGCCAAAGGACATTTGTTGGGGGAGTCTTACCCCCCTGCAGAGAAGCAGTTGGTGTATTCTACAGCCCCAGCTGACTTGGCAAGTTATGGGTAAAGTTAGCTTAATTGTTTACAATAATGAACAACTAAAACAGTAGAAATAGTCTATAAGGTTTCAATCGGTGATAGGAAAATTATTCTTACCTGGTTCAAAGATGTCTCTAAATTGATAAGCAATCACTACAACAATAGCCAATACAGATAATTTGATCCACATTTTGAATGTATTTCAGTCAAATTCCACAATGCCTGAAAAAGAAAAAAAATGATAGCATTGATTGTAAACTTTTCCTCAGATTTGCTGAATAATAGAGTGAGAAAAAAAAGAATTTTTTTTTTTTTTTTTTTTATTCTTCCTAAAATCCAGAAAATTTTACAACTTCACAAATTCAAGATATTAGATTTGCACAATACCATTGATTAATTAATACTTTATGAAATTCACATCAATCAACAAGTTAATCAACACAAACGTTTTTCGTTTTGGTATTTTTCCTTTTTATTCAATTTGTTTTTATAATCAATACATGAATTAGATTTAATTTCCGTGTATAAATGAAGACATTAAGAAAGATAAAACAAGCTCAGAGTCTTTATTCATTTATGATTGTTTAATTGTTAAGCTAATGTGAATTGAACTTGCTCAGAGATGGGATAAATGTGTTGGTTGAAACACTTGAAATCAGTTTCATTATAATTTGAGGATGAAATAAGATGAAAAAAAAAAAAAATGAAGAAAAAAGAAAAATTATTAATTAGAAATTATATCTATAAATTAACATGTTTTTTTGTTTAAAAGAATAATAATTTATTGATATAATTTCTAATAATTAATTTCTGCCATTTTTTTTTATCCACTTAAAAAAGTGTATAAGAAAATAGCAGAAATTTGAAGTCTTTTTCAGCTGTTGGAATTGGGGAGGTTGATTTACTGGCAGCACCATTGATTTTTTTTTTTCACTTAGGAGTTTTGGGAAATATAGTGATATAAAACCAGTTAGTCCAGGTTAAAAGTACAGTAGGGTATCCATACTTTTGAAAAGGTAAAAACCTCAAAAAAATTTTTCTGAAGCTTGAGACAATCTTTTCTATGAATGTAGAAACCACTGATCATTTGGAAAGGAAAAAATCCAATAATTCCAAAAATATATTTATAATAAAATTTTTAGAAATAATAGCAGCATCAAAAATAATTGCTAAGATGAACTTTTGTCCATGAAATCTGAAAATTAGAAAACGAAAACTGTTTTAAGAATTGCTAAATCCAGCAAATGCAAAATTAATTTCAATACAAGTAACAAATAAATAGATTTAATATATCTGATTGTGATTAAAATTTAGCATTTAATGGATTAACATTCTAAATTTTAAATGCATAAAATTTTTACAGTGCTCTACACACGAAAATGCAGAGCACTATCACAATATTTTTCAAATATAAAACAGGATAATGAGTTTTATGTTGTTTTGTTTATTTATTTGTTGAATGGCACCTTCTTGGGTAATTTTTTTTTTCATCATACAACGTGTGAAAGCACATGCGATACTCTGTCCTCATCAGCCACCAACCAGAGTGATAACACACCTTCTTGGGTTCCTAGGAAGCAGCGTCGAATCAACCGAATGACAAATTCACTTACCTAGGAAGCAGCGTCGAATCAACCGAAAAGGACATCGAAACGAGGTTAGCGAAAGCATGGACAGCTATCAATAGGTTATCGATTATTTGGAAATCAGACCTAACCGATAAAATGAAACGCAGTTTCTTCCAGGCAGCGGTCACATCGATACTGCTATATGGCTGCACTACATGGACGCTAACAAAACGGCTGGAGAAGAAGCTAGACGGCAATTACACAAGAATGCTACATGCAATCTTAAACAAGTCCTGGCGGCAACACCCCTCAAGACACCAACTGTACGGCCACCTACCTCCTATCACGAAAACTATTCAAGTTAGACGAGCCAGACATGCAGGACACTGCTGGAGAAGCAGGGACAAACTCATAAGTGATGTACTCTTATGGACCCCCACACATGGCTGTGCAAAAACAGGACGACCAGCACGAACATACATTCAGCAGCAATGTGAGGATACGGGATGTTGTCCTGAAGACCTACCTAGGGCGATGAACGATAGGGAGGAGTGGCGAGAGAGGGTCAGGGATATCCGTGCTACCAGCGTGATATGATGATGATGATGATATCTATAAAGAGAAAAAGGAGGTTCATACCTTCCCCAAGGGTATTTGTTCGAAAGTGAACGTAATAGCACGACTGGAGTTTGAACTCGCTTACTACGATTCCACAGTCCAGCACTTTAACTATTATGCCACGAGGACACTCCCATTTCATGTTGGTGATCTTTAGGTGAGATAGTTTTCAACATGTCAGAATCTAAGGACCAACAATGTGAAATTCAGAGTCATGAGTTTCCATCCTGTTTTATTATTATCCTAGATTTGATATATATTTTTTTTTTTCGTGTGAATTATTAACCAAAATGAAAATGATAAAATTTAAAAATACACTATTTCCATTGATAACATCCTGTTTTAGATTTGTGTTATGTAATTAGAGTTCCAAAATTTAACGTTAGCCTTCTTCTTACTATCTCAGTTTAATCCAACTATATATTTATGTATCAAATTATAAAAATGCTTTAGCAATTCAAAAAAAAAAATTTTTTTAAACTATTCTTTGCATTTGTGAACACCCCAGATGATAGCTGATGAAGGGTCAGAAAGCGCTTTGAAAAAATTTGTTGAATTTATCAATCAACTCAAACCTTAAATCAAAACACTTGTCAGGAAGTTGGAAAGGATCTTGATAAAATTGTATCGACAACATATGTCTATATCATTTAACCAAACTTGTTTAAACAAGGTACCACAGCCTAATTAGATAGATACACACACACACACACACACACACATTATATATATACACACACACACATTACATTAGCCTCGAATCAAAGTTTTGTTCACTGGTCCTATGCCTTAGTTCAGAGTGTAGCAACTTAGCATCCAGGTTGGGATCTTAATACAATATCTGTTCTTTCTCAACCATGTTCTCATCTTTGAGAAAAAAAAAAAAAAAGACAAAAATAAACTAAGCCTGTTCCTAAGGATTTGAACCTTGTGGCAATACCTCACGACTATATAATAAGTAGGTCAGAATAGTATGATTCTTTCATGATTCAGGTGATAGGGAAGAGGGCTTTTTGTTTTTGTCCTGGTTGAATGTTAAACTGACTTTTTATTTAAATTATCTTTGTGAGGAGGAATATAAATACTAGAATCAGAAAGTAATATCTGTGTACTGTGCGAAAAATATTACACAAGAAAAAAATATATACAGTGTTGTCTTGACTTTCATCACATCTAAGTATTGTTTTCACGTCCAGTATGAAGGAATTATTTTATGAATTATTCTAAATTTTCTCATATTTTATTTTTACAAGCCAAGGATTAATTAATTGGTATTACATTAATTTACATTAATTTCCCAGGGAAGGAGTAGCGCCCTCCCCTACACCTTGGTGTAGTAGCTATCGAAAAGGGAGCCTTCGGGTTACCCTCGACTATGGTCGCCAACTTTACTTACTTTTTTACATGAATTTAGATGAAAAAAATTGTCTGGATTTGAATTGGGTTTAACATCCCCCCCAACTCCCACAATCTCCCATGGGACAATTTTGTGACATAAGTCAATGTAACACTATATACAGATACACATAAAAGGAAGATTATATATCAATAATGTGTGCATGGGTATATAGGCAGCAGATTTTCTTGTAGGCACATTTTATGAAAAATGACAGGCAAGGGTTTGGCATTGTCTTTTTTCTTGTTGGTGAGCAAGATGTTGTGACTGTGGATGAGAGCAGTTTTATATATATATATATTAGAGAGAGAAAGAAAGAAAAGGGAGTGAAGTCCAAATAAATTATTTATTACCTTTATGAATCTTTTCCGTTTTGTATTTCTTTTGCTTGTCAAAAGTTGAAGTGTTCATTAATTCTTTCAATTCCAACTTTTTAACAAATGTCACTCAATCATTATATGAGAGTATACATAGAAGGTGCACGCCCTCTGGAATTTGTCACAACTTTAGATCTAAGAACAATTGACAGTGCCCCTTCACATGATCATTGATAAAAAGAAGATAACAAGTGAAATCCTACCTTGTTTGATTGTAAACTGACAAGTTTAAATACAACCTAAATAGATAGCAAGAGAGAAAATCAACTTCCCCTATTTAATAAAAACCATGTTCTTTGTAAGTATTAAATGTAATGAATGTTCTTTAACAATTTACAACATAAGGATAAAAATGACACACACTTTGTGTTGATAAGAATATATAAAATTTAAACAGTTGTAAAATAGCCAACATAAAAAAAAGGGATTTTAAAACTTTGTTTTTTTCTTTATATGTTTTCTTAAGTCATATAAAACTCAAAATGCCAAAATAGAATACAGATTGACACATTAGACTAAACAACACTTCTTTACTTATAGAAAAAGAATCTAGAGACACAGTATAACTTTCAATTCAGACAATGTTCATATAGACTAGAGGTCACATGCAGCAGAACAAATTCTGGCATTAATATTTTCTTAAAACTTGGTAATTTGTCCCTAAATGAATCTGCATTAGCTTCAAGACTAATCGATGAACATTAACAATGTGTGTTGAGGTTAGCTAATCTACATGGTTTTAAGCTGAACTTAGAATCCCTGGTTGCAGCAAAACACAGTCAAAAATCACTTTCAACAATAACTGATAGGGATCATTATCAAATAAAGCTAATTTGAACCCTATTTAACCTTACTTATAAGTTTGAATTCAATAAAAAAATATTTTTTTAAATATTCTTAAGTGAAAAATTTTTTCATGAATGTGAAATCAAGTCTGAAATGGAATCCAGTTTTTCCTCAAATGGCAATTAACAATTTTAAAAAATTATTCCAAAACTTAAGTCTCTGTGGTTATGTTATTACAAATTCAATATTCTTTAAAAATAAAACAGAAAACATGTACATAACTGTTATATTTTCTTAAAATCTGTCATTATTTGTTTTTTGGTTTTGTTTTTTTTTACAAATATTGGTGGGAGGGCATAGTGGTTAAAATGCTGGACTGTGACATCCTAATAAGAGAGTTCAAACTTCAGTTGTATTCACTTTCAGATTAAAAACGGTCAGGATGCTGAGTAACCCTTGAGAAAGGTATGAATCCTCTTATCCCACCAGCTATGGATCAAATAGTTGTTGATGGCCATAGTCAAGGGCAACCCGAAGGTTCCTTTTTCAATAGCTACTACACAGCGGTGTAGGGAAGGGCACTACTCCTTACCCTGGATTGCTTCACTTTACCCTTGATATGTACCTTATAATGCTGAGTGTTAAGCAATGAGGTATCAAGTACCATTTTTTAAGTCTTTGGTATGACGACCTGGGATTAAACCCCGGTCTCTCAGGCCATTGGCTAACACTCTACCCACTAGGCCAATGATAATACTTCTGCAAGGATGGCTTTGACTTTAAATAACTCATGAAGGTCATTAAATGAAGAAGCCAAATCAAACAAATGTTATTTTTCTTTGCTAAGATGGACAGAAGAGGATAAATAGAGAAATTGGAAGTGGATAGTGTGACGGCAAATCGACTAAAATCCCAAAACGGGACTTTATTTTCGCACGTGTGAAGACGGGGCAGGTTGGCACTTGATCCCCTACAGAATAAGTCCTGTTCAGAGTTCTTCTCTCAGGCATATAAGAACTGGCATATTACGTGAGGGAATAATTTAGGGCCAGACTGACCACCGCTGGCAAGGGGTTCCAAATTTCACATTATCACACACCCACCAGGCCGCTTTCTTCTTTCCCCGAGACAATGGAAGATAATGAGCCTATAGGTTTTAGTTGTAATAATATTAATATTGTAGTAGTCGGCAACTCCGGTTTCCCAAGTGATACTTTAGGAATTAATAGGACAATTCTAAGCAAGATAACATAAGGCGAATAGAAGCTGAAAAGAAAGCATGAAGTAACAACATAGACCACATGGTAACATGAAAATACATAAAATCCTTTACTACTTATATATATATGTTCAGAGTGTCAAAACATATAATTGGACAGTCCACGAATATAAATGTCTTTCTTGACTTTTGTCTTTTTTCAAATTGAGAGAGAGAGAGTGGTAAACGAAATTTGGGTATAAGGGAAAAATATCCCCAAAGTTACTTATCTTTTTCTCGACGGGGTTCCACTGGAGAATCGTTCTTCTTTCATGGGCTAATAGACTTTGTTCTGTTTTTAATACTGGCTTGAAGGATTTGGAGTCCTTCGTGTCTCAGTTAATCTTTTGTCTTCAACCCGGAGTAAGATGGCTATGGTTCGTCTGCCCACTATGAACCCTGCTCAAAAACTAAATTTCTTCCAATTTACTTCCGCTGAGGGGAAGGGAGCCCCACTTCCGTTTTGGTGTCCCAGCCAATCATTTGGCTTCTCTCTCTTTCCCCTTCCGATGTCCGGCGACCTGAGGTCACTAAGTACCAACATCTGTTTATCCCCTCTGTGACCCACATTCTCTCTTAACGGTCACTTTTTGACTGCTAAAAAATGCTAATTCAACCCGGGAGGACAGTATCAGTCTTACCTCTTCGTCTCCGTGAGCTATCACGTGACAATAGAGATGAAATAAAAATATTTTTAGTCAATCAGTCAATAAAAAAAAAAATTACAAGGTGATTAGAACTTTGTTAAAGAAAATTAATATAAACTCACTGAACAGTTTTTGTAAAAAAATTATTTTGTAAAATATGAAATATAAAATTCTTTAAAATGTTATCATCATGTCGTGCTGCTAACACGGATTTCCGTAACTCACTCTCACCATATGTCTATCATCCATCACTCCTGGCAGGTCTTCCAGGTTACATCCTGTATCCGTACAGAGCAGCTGTAGATAGGTTCCACCTGGTAATCCTACACTTGCATGTCCATGTGAAGGGGTCCACAGGAGAATGTCGCTTATGAGTTCATACTTACTCCTCCAGCTGTGTGTCTTGTTCATCTAATTTGGATGGTCTTTGAGATAGGTGGTGGGTGGCCATGATGAAAGTAAAATGTCATCAATTTTACTTTTATATATTATTTGTTTCTCAATTTCAATTTTAAAAAGAAATGAATTCATGACTATTTTGTAAATTCAAAGTAAACTAAATTTGCATTTACTTTTAAAATCTAGCAGCCATTAAAAACAGGCAATTTTTTCTTTTGAGATTCTTAAGGTTGATGTACAAAGATTTAAATCATGTCTTTTTAGAATGCCGAAAGAATTGTTAGAACTATTGCAATGAGTTATCTTGTGAAGATCTTTAAAATTTACTTAGAACCCATTTAACAATTAATGCAAAAGATATAATGAAAGGTATCTAAATTAATTAAATTAATAATATTTGATTTTGTTCAATTTTTATGTAAAAAGAGAAAACATTTCTGTCCAAGTACAAATCATTCAGACAACAATTTGTATTTATTTCTCTTATTCACATTTAACAGACAGAAAATTATCTTAACTATTTCAATTTTTATCCTACAGTTTTAAATGATTATTCATTTAAGACCAAACAAAAAGTTGCTTTGATGGACAGAAATCGAAGTTCTTTGGATGTTTGAGAAAAGTAAATCATTTTTAAAATACACACACACGCAAAAAAAAAAAAAAAAGATGAATAGATTTTTTTTGTCAAAAACATAGAATTTAGTTAATGTTTATAATTTTCCTTTTTTTGGCAATTGTGTTAAAAGAATTAATTTTTAAAAAAAGGAGTTCGTCAAAGATAGTCAGAGAAGGTCAAACACATTTAAGTGGGCTGGGGCTGTAGAATATACCAACTGCATCTTTGCAGAAGAGTAAGACCCCCTCCACCTCCAACAATTGTCCAAGCTGGAGCTATGTGGAATATGGAATACTTCTTCATTGGCATTACTCCCAGCTCCACTCTAACCCAAACCGTTAGTACCATTTAGGCTCCCTGTTAGGCAAACAAATGTTTAATATTAAACAGAATTATTAGTGTTAGATAGCAATACTTGAAACCATTAAGTTGTGTGCAAACAAATGAACTTTGTCTTGTTTAAAATGTAACCTACAAAGTATTCATTTACAAATGATATATATTTGATATATACATATTTAGTATTACGTGGAACATTCAATAAGTTTCCAGATTTTTTTGTACAGTCATTTAAAATTGTCATAGACTCTTGAAAATTCAGTCTGTTATTGCTATACATCTTATGAGACGACTGACCAATTTTCACGATTTCAGGTTCAAATGAACAGCTACAGCAGGAATTGGAATACACCCTACTAAAGCCCGATTGTCACAGCTGGTGAATTTCAAAAATGCAATCTGGATGTGAGGACACTTTAGAAGAACGATATGCAATAAAATTCTGTTTAAAACTTGGTAAAAATGCCACAGAAACCTATGGAATACTTCAGACTACTTTTCGACCATCTTGCATGAATCGAGCATCAGTTTTTGAGTGGCATAAGAGATTCAAGGAAGGCAGAGAGTCTGTGAGGGATGATGAGAGCTGTGGGAGGAGTAAGGAAGTCAATACACCAGAGTTGATTGGCCAAAGGGTTAGGGTTAGGGTTATTATGTTGAGGTTTTAAGGGAGTTCAGAAAGAGATTTTGTCAGAAGAGGCCAGCACTCTTTAAATCGGGTCAGTGGCATTCCTACCAGGACAATGTACCAGTCCACTACTCCATCTTTGTCACTGACTATTTGACCAAGATGGGCATCAAGACAGTTCCTCACCCTCCCTATAGTCCAGACCTTGCTCTCTGTAACTTTTACTTATTCCCTAAGCTGTCGTTATGAGACAATTGAGGAGCTGAAAGAGGCTGTGATGAAGGTCATTGACACGCTCATACAAGAGGACTTCCATGGGGCCTTCCAGATGTTGTTGGAATGGTACAACAAGTGCATTGCAGCCGGAGGAGATTACTTCGAAGAGGACTAGAGTTTCATGTGGGTACTATCAATATAAGTGCCCATACAAAAAAAATCTGGAAACTTATTTAATGATCCTCGTAAATAACCAACAATGGTTGATATGCCATAAGATGCACTTAACCATTAAATGTATTTGGTTTTCCTGTTCCTTTCACAAGAACTTTCAACATCCACCCAATTTATACATCAAAGTTTGCCATTAAATAAGTCCTGATTTTTTTTGGATTAACATAATACAAGTATGAAAGGTGCTATAATCTGGTTGGGTTGTAGAGGTGCTACTTATGTAGTGTGTCTTGAGCAGGAATAGTCCATCCCTCTCCAGGTCTACAATTCGTTTGAATTCTCAGGTTTTCCTTCTTCTTGATCAGTTGCCATACCAAGATTAAAGAGCACAGTCTACCCTACAATTTATCCATAGCTGGAAGAAGAATAATTAAATTCATACCTTTCCCAAGGATATTAGCACTATGTGAAATGCAATCAGCCTTGTCCAGGACTTGAACTCAAGTAGCCAAGTTCACTTTCTAAAATGATAACTATCATGCCTTATACACTTTTCTTTCCACTTTGAATTTGTTTGTTTCAAAGACGAGTGTATTCCTGCCAGAAAAAAATATGCCATATGAAATCCACATTTTGTTAACTTCTTATGATTAATAGGCTTTAATATGGAAGCCTTTAAATGTAATTTTCTTTTTTTTAAATTGGTGTGATGCCTTATAATATAATGATAAAAATTCATTATGACACAAATGTAAGGTACCCAGTGAGAACTGAATTTGATACAAGTCAGCTTAGCGAACTAGTTAGCCACGACTCCCCTGTAATTTAACCTGTATTTTTTCTTGTAAATGGTATGTTAACAAGGGAAGTAACTCAATATTTATTCTTAAGTTATTTCCAGTAAACTTTAAGTTGAGTTTTAAGGACAAAAATAAAAGAAATACATAATTTTAAAAAGTATCATTTCATGGAAAATTTCTATCTGAAAGGGAAAAAATCCCTAAGATGAATTCTTTGTTGAAAGTTGTAAAACAAAAAAAAAATGGTAAATGATTTTCATACCAACAACAATTATTTTTTTATGCAACACATAAAAAAATTCTTTTCTGCAACAAAACTATGAAGTTAATTTCAGAACGTGTACAAAGTCCAAATTACAAAATAAGATTTATTTGAAAAAGATTTTGTACATTTCTAACTAAATTATTTACCAAGAAGTAAGAGCATCTCTAAACTGGACATTGTAATCAGCTAATCAATCAATTTATTCAACCACTAAATACATGTCTTATTATTCAAGGATTTCAACATGATAAATATCAGAAACAACACTTTACTCTTCTCAATTTACAGAATGAATAGCCACTTGAAACAGTATAATTGGAAAGCAAAGTCCAATATCCACTTTAAGCCAAAGGCAGACTGCATCCTCAGCTTCAACAAGTGAGTTAAGTCAAATAAATATTGAAGGTCTTATTGTATCAATTATTAAAAGGAAATAACATATGATAGCTCTGGCAAATTGACACAAACTAAAGTTTTTTTGTTTTGCAAGTGAAATATATATTTAAAAAGAAAGTTTCTTTTTTTTTAGTTTCAAGGAAGACAGAAATGCTCAAAACAATTATGGTTTCATTTAGTTCATTTCTTGGAATTTTTGAGGAGAAAATAAAAGCTAACAAACTTTGATACAAAATATATTCTATTGTAATACAGAAAAAAAAGCTAAAAGGTCATAAAGATGTTTTTCTTATTCTTCTTTCTCTGCTGCTTTTTATATTAAAAAGGGTTCACCATAATGATAATCAAGTTAGGCTAACACATCATTAGTGAATTTGATTCTTACTGCATGCCATGTATTTTTAGCCTTGTTCCACACTGAGCTCAGCTTAATAAACGACTTGTGTTTTACATAAAAAGGTAATTGAATAGAAGTTCAGTACAAATAAGTAATTTCTTTTTAAATTTCCAAGAAATGACACTAATTTTCTTCTTAAATTTGATTTTATAGATTTATTTTGATTATAACAATTTATCTATACTTCTTTTTGATAATTTTTTAGGCATATCAGTTTTTCAAATACAAAGTAATGAGAATACAAATCCAAATAAACTTACAGGTTTTGATAAGACCTCATGTATCATTGCTGTTACAGTTTAAGGTGATTTTTGTATTTTTTTTTCTTTTAAAACAAATAACATCTGAATACAAACAAGAGATTTAAGATTGCATCAAATGGTCTGCAGGGTGCCAAGAGTAAGATAATCAGACCATCATTAGAGGATCTGATTTGGCTATCAGACCATCATTAGAGGATCTGATTTTCACAGTGCTCTATACTACAGGCCTTCTCTAAAAATAAACTAAGCCGAGTAAAAGACTATATTAAAATGTTCTATAGAAAAACTATAATAAACCAGATGGTGTGTTACTTTCAAACTTTTGCTGTTTAAAAATCTTTCTTATTCAGTTCTTGTAAATTTAATTGTTTCTTTTATTAAGTATAAACAAATGAAAAAAAAGGAAAGCTTTAAAATATCAATATTTTTATAGATTGCACACACCTTAATATGGCAAAAAAAGCCTTTATTTTATATAAAAAAATATTTCTTCAGTATAACCTCATTCTATGTCAACACATCTAATCATATAAATTGAACATTACAAAATTTGGCCCAGTCGGCTGGGGCTGCAGAATACACCGACTGCATCTCTGTAGAGGGATAAGACTCCCTCAATGAGTGTTCTGGATATGACACTAAGCAGTCTGATGGTAAGGTTCCGGTAATGCTGGAGCTTTGGGGAATACAGAGTACCCCTTTATTGCCATTGTTCCCAGGTCCACTTTGACTCACAGTGGTAGCACCTGATAGGGTCCTATCTATGGGTCAAATAGAACTAAACTGCATATTTACACTAAACTGAATTGTTTGAAATAGAACTTTTTATATGAAAAAATGGATTTGGCATTAAATGACCTACAATAGTTGATATGCCATAAAACTAAACCAAACACCAAACAAACATAACAAAATGAAAATTTCAGAAGAAATTTCAATGAATGCTTATATGGGAGACTACAGACTTATTGATCTATAATTGTACTATCAATCGTTATATCTTATATAGTTACCCAATTCCTATCATGAGCAGGATGTAACACAAGGTCAGTTAAACAGGTTTGAATTCAGAGTTTCCTTCTAGATCGGTTGCCATACCAAGGTTAAAGAACCCAGTCCATATTACTATTAACCCACAGCTAGGGGAGAATAACTGGATGCATTCTTTTCCCAAAGGTATTGGCGGTGGGTGAAATGCAAATTGCTTCGTCCAGGATTTGAACTCGGGTTGCCGTGTCCATTTTCTGACGATGATAATCATTTCACCACAAGCTTCGTCATCATTAGATCAAGTCAATAAGTGCCATTGACTGTGTCGACACTATTCTAAGTGTCGACACATATATCTATATAAGTTAGGATAGCACCAACACAGACAATGGCACTCGGTTCTAAGATCATATAGGTTAGACACTAAATCACCAAGCATTATTGACTATCTATGCTATCCTAACTTAGATATCATTTCCTCTTGCCAATATTGAACACTCTTTTTTCATACATATACCAAACTATATATATATATAAAAGTAAGTAAAGTTGGCGACCATAGTCGAGGGTAACCCGAAAGCTCCCTTTTCGATAGCTACTACACCAATGTGTAGGGGAGGGCGCTAATCCTTTCCCTAGATTGCTCTACTTTACCCTTGATCCGTACCTTATAATGCTGAGTGTTAAGCAAGGAGGCATCAAGTACCATTTTTTGAGTCTTTGGTATGACTCGACCTGGGATTGAACCCAGGCGAACACTCTAACCCCTAGGCCAATGTCCGGTCCTTCGGGTCACCCTCGACTATGGTCGCCAACTTAATATATATATATATATATATATATATATATATATATTAGTATTATTTGGTCCAGTTAAACCGGAGTTGGGAGTAATTCCATCAGGACAAGAAATTATTCGTTTTTCTTAAAGTATATATATATATATATTGTATGTCATTAAAATTGTCATTAATATTTTAATTTGAACATGGCTTTTAATCAAGTCAAAAAGCATTAAAATATTTAATTGCAGCCAACCTACGCATCAATTAGTTATGTACACAAACATAAACAATTATATGACAAGTTACATAAAAGCTTGTATTTTTTTTTTAATAAATAAAACCACAAAAGGATAAGAGTGAAGAACCTGCTTGCATATAAATTGTATGCTACAGTATTAATTACATGACAACATTATACTAAGAGAGAACAAAAATTAACATCAAAAATGCATCATGACCTAGACTCATTTGAGCATCCATTCCTTTGTGTTGTGTCAACTATTTTATTTTCCTAGAGAGTCAATTTTTATTCGAAATTTCCTCCGGTCACTTTCTAACAATAGTGCATTTGGGTGATAAATTTCAAATGACTGGGTTCATACAAGATTGAAAGGGCTCAGGTCAGTCATCTTTGTTAACAGATTAAATCTTCAATGATGTTTCTGTGTATATATCTTGTTTACCCAGAAAATCTCTTAGAAAGCTTTCTTTGCAGATTGGGCTGTCTACAACTACTGTTTTTCAAGGCTACAAAGAGTTTATATACAAGTTATCAAAAAGACAGTTGTCATTTTTTAAACTACAAATACTGGAGTCTATTTGACCAAAATTACTCCATTTAGAAGACTGGTACAACATCTCATTTTGCCACTACCTGTTTAACCCTTTACTGGAAAAAGCTAGTCATTATAAATATCTACATATAACAAATATTTGTTAGCCTCTAATGCAGGCATGGGCAACCTTTTTCAAGAAGCAGGCCACATAAGACATGACCTCGTCATCAGGTGGGCCATGCTACTTCAAGGTAATTTAACGTTGAAAGTACCTCAACAATTTTTACTCTAGAAGAACATAAGGATAACCATTTGCCTTAGAAATAGGGAAAGGTTGTTTTTCTTTTTTGTCTTAGGTAAACCATTTAAAAAAAACCATGGGCTGCATGTGGCCTGCAGGTTGCCGTTCACCCATGACATCTTTGGGACAATTGCTCACCACAATTTTTCTTGAGATTTTAGTATTTGATTTCCAATCCATAACATCAACATAGAGCAGGCAAGGTGGGGGCACACACACATTTGTATCTTTTTGGCTGGCAAATACAGGATATTGAATTCTTATATATTCTTTATGAAGACCAATATAGTACAAATTTTATAAATTTACAGGGCATCTCCAAATAGATGCAACCTATTAATATGATAATGATTTATTACTGAGACAAGTGCAATGGCAGTCATTTGGAACACATCTTGTAAAAAATGCATTCTTTAAGCTAGAGACATCAAATCAATATTTTTTTTAATTGTGATTATATCAGCTTCCAGGTCATACTATCTATTTTTTAGTTTCTTGTCTCACTAATAAAATGGATTGTATTTATTTTGAGACAGTTTTGAATGATTTTAAAATATGCATAATATTTTTTTTCTCTTGTCCAAGGTATTGTGATTGAGGATTAATAGTTATTATAGGAAACTCTTTTTAAATCTGATATAAAAAGGAACACAGCATTATCAGTAGAGTTATTTGTAGTCATATATATTGAAACACCCTATATTTAGTTTGCTCAACAAGAAAATCCCTAAGAAAGATACCATTGTAGAAAGTGCTTTCTACAACTGGATTTTAGGTTTACAAAGAAGTTTTTTAAAAAGTTAAATAGAAGTTGTCAAAAAATGATGACTGCAACCTTTTCAAGATACTATATATTTTCTTTATCTCCTCCACCCACTATTCTTTGATTTATTCATGCAGGGAGCAAAATAGTAAGAAAAAAAGACCTATGTTATAGTAACTTTTATAATTCATTTCATAACTCTACTAATACTGCTGTGTTCCTTTTTATATCAGATTTGAAAATAGTATACTATAATAACTATATTATATATATTATTATATAAAATTAAGGCAGGAAAAAATGGAGATCTTATATGGACAAAAGGATTCCTCACACATTTGTCTATATAAGATCTCCATTTTTTCCTGCCTTTTGACAGTTTTCCATGGCTAGCAGAATAGTTTTCATCTTCTCTTATTTATTTAGCCTTATAACAATCTTTTTTAATAGTTCCCAACAGCTATTTCATGTTCACTACAATTGAATTGAACACGAAATAATTGTCATTGATATATATATATATATATATATATATATATAATTATGAAAATAATTCCTACATGGCCAAAAGCAAGTCTACCTAAGTTTCACCAAAAGGCTCTTCAGGATTGCACTGATTAAGCACTTTATTACATTTTAGCTTAGCTAATTCTGTCAGCGTTTTTTTCCTTTGACTAGATATACATGCTGTTTGATTATTTTCAAGTAGCATGTGTTTTTCATCTTTTCTTTTTTTTACTGAATTCTTTTCCCAGATATCATTTTGTAGAATTTGCAAATTGTAGAATCTGAATTTTTTTTCACACCAACAGAATAATAGATTAGATATAAAGATTAATATATATAAATATGATGGAAATAATTGGAAAAATGGGCTTTCTCCCTATTTCTTCCCTTATCTAACTCTTGTCTTTAGACCCTCTACCTCTCCCCCCCCTTTTATACCTTTATTTTCTCCATTATTTTATCTATTTCCTCAATTGCTTAAATGTCAAAAAACTCAAAAAATGTTTAGTCTGAAGAAATTCTTCAATAAAAAATGAAATATTACTACTAAACCCTTTTTAAGTGTTTGATTTATCTAATTTTCCACTAATTTTCATCATCTTGTTAGATTCACCACAATCTACCATTTCACTATATATATATATATATATATAACTAAAATTAAAAAGTGAACAAGTTTTTTAAAAAAGTGTAAAAAAAATTAGAAAAAGTGCTCAATACCAGCCCATGAAGCTAGGTAAAAACCCTGAATAAGCTCAGCTGCCATATTACAAGTTTCTTATTGCTATGACAAAGCTACAATTGTCAGATGTGGTCACCAAAAAAAGAATGAAGTAAGAGACAAATATAGATGAATATCTCACAAATGCAAAATTCTCCACCATAGTGAAAGTAGAAAAAAAAACATATATATATATCTTCTTCCAAACTCCTATCCCTTAACTACACCATGATCCATTCAGCAGCTGAGTAACAAATCCAAAACCATTAAGGAAGTCTAAGTTTACAAGAACATCACTAACTTGCAACAAAGCACTGCACCCTCAAAAACCCAGCTAAGAATATGAAAAAAATTATTTTGCTATATGGCCAACCATAGTTAAGCGCAACCTGAGGGTTGCTTTTTCAAAAACTACTACACCGAGTAGTAGGGAAGGGCACTACTCCTTACCCTGGATTGCTCCACTTACTCGAGGTCCATAACTTATAATGCTGAGTGTTAAACAAGGAGTCATCAAGTATCATTTTTTGAGTTTTTGGTATGACTCAACAAGGGATTAAACCTAGACCATTGGGAAACACTCTAATCATTATGCTAACGGGCCAATATATATATATATATATATATATATATATAAATAAACAAAAAAAAATTCACTCTCTTGGTATCATTACAAAATTTATTTCAAGCTCTTATAAATTCTTATAAGTTTAATTTATAAGCTTTATAAAAACCATCTTCAGATGAGATATTCAAAATCATAATTAGATGTTTTCATATTGTTTCCAGCAAGAATGGAATTTGAAAAAATTTTCTATTTTTATTTTTTAAATTAAAATAATTTATTTTATCTATTCATTAAACCAGAAAAAAAATTGATAAAAGTTAAAGATATTACATCAATTATTATTTTATATATATATATATATATATATATATATATTCTAAAAAACAATGCA
>OY757936.1:37996556-38036787 GCA_963585895.1 Sepioteuthis lessoniana | reverse complement strand
AGTTTTATCCAACTTTACATTTATGTAATTTTGTAATATTATAAAAAACCTAAAAACACACTCTTTACACATACAAACAATCCCTGATGATGGCCTATGAAAGGCCCGAAAGTGCTTGGGATAATTTCGGTAAATTTATCTAACCATTCCAACCTGAAACCAAGACACTTGTCAGGAAACTTGAAAGGATCTTGATAAAATTATATAGACAAAATCTGTCTTTATTATTCAATCAAACATGCTTAAATGAAAGACTACCACCCAATACATGTGTGTGTGTGTGTGTATATATATATATATATATATATATATATATATATATATATATATATATATATATATATTCTAAGTCACCTAAAACCTTATGACCCAAAAACTAGAAATGAAATACTGAAAATATCTCTATCAACCATCGCTCCCGTTAGGTCTTCATGGCTACATCCTGTATTGGCACTGAGCTGTTGTATATAGGTTCTAGCTCGTCGTCCTGCCTTTGCTTGTCCACAGGAGTATGTCGCTTATGACTTGAAAATAATAAATCTAACATAATAGAGTAAATAGATTAACTAGTTGAAAAATCAAAACACTATAGCCAAGTAAATAACCATACACTATAAACTAGAGTGCCTTTCCATCATGTTCTTCACATCAGTATATCAAAGAACACCCATCATATCAGTACAACTTGGTCTAATAATTCCATTGGCAGGAAAGTGACAGTCACCAAATGCCATTGCCTCTATGTCTATGCTATCCTAACTTAGACCCGTGGTGTAATGGTTATCGTCGTAGGAATTGGACACGACGATACGAGTTCAAATCTTGGACGAGACTGATTGCATTTCACATAGCACTAATACCCTTGGGAAAGGTATGAATCCAATTATTCTCCCTCCTGCTATGGGTAAATAGTAGGCAGACTAGGTTCTTCAGCCTTGGTGAGGCAACTAGTCTAGGAGAAGGAAATCTCTGAATTCAAACCTATTAAACTCTGCTTAAAAATTGACCGTGTGTCATATCCTGCCCGAGCGGAGGGGTTGGTAAATATGATCCTAACTTAGACCTACATATGCTCTTTATTTATAAATATAACAAATTATATTATTAATATTAATATATGTGTGTATAGCGTTTTGGATGATCTTATTAAGTGGTTTGGAAGTGTGCACCTTATAGAAGAGTGTATAACTGATGATAAACAAGAATACAACACAAATCATAAATCTGCTATGAGGCTGTGAACATTTAGTGAAAAAAAATCTCATTTTTTATGACTGACCTATAAATTTGCACTTAAGAAGCAGCAGATAAATAATTCTGCTGTGTATTTTTCTGGAAATTTCAAATAATGCCATGAGAATGTTTGATCATCTGCTTTCATATTCATTGTTATTTAATGGAAATCTGTCTCTATAGACAGAAATTGTGTTTTTGACACTTAAAGATCTTTTTGTTTGCTTTTGTTTTAAAATTAATTTTATGTATTTTTTATTTTTATTTTTCTTGTCAGATTATTGTCTTTATTTACTTAGCTTAATCTGGCACAAGGCCAAATATTGAGGATTATGATAAGAAGATTGTGTTGCATCAATTTTCTAAGTAAGGAGAATCTGCCTAAGCAGTGTTCTCCTCCCTCACTATTTACCTTGGTATAAGTTCAGGAAAGAAGAAAACAAATATTAGCCAATTAAGATTTTTGTTATTTTCAGTAAATGCATGTAACAAGGAGAACTTTTTAGGGTAGGGAGAGGTGAGATAAACTTATTACTTGTTGGTTTCTTTTCATCAGCAGTCATGAAATAATATTTCATGTTATATAATTTCTTAGAGAGGTTAACCTAAAAATAGTCTTTTCTGTTTGGTTGTAGGCTATTCTTGTCATCATTACAAATTTTGCTTGTATGTGAAAATGGGTTATTCAATTAAAACCTTTTTAACGTGTAAAGGTTTTCTAGATTTTTGCAGAATTTGTAATTCATGTTTGAGCCATTCTTGATTTCCATCTTTATAGAGAAAAATAACCTCCCCCCCGAAAAGAACCCTTTGATTGTTTTCAATTTTGCTTGATTTGTTTTTCAGGCCGTGAATATGATAAACATGGAAATCTACGTCCCTGGTGGAACAATGGCTCAATTGCTCGTTTTCAAAAGCAAACTGAATGTATGGTCAAGCAATATTCATCTTATAAAGTTAATGAAGAGCCTGTGAGTATCTTCCTTTGTAATATTTTACATAAGATATTGCATTATTTTTTATTCTGCTGTCTGTTATATTAATACTAAAGTATACTGTAGAAAACTGCAATGTCCAAATTCTTATGAGAAGAGAGTAACATCTGAAAATTATTGAGTGTTTATACGTTTTACAACACAATAATCCTTCTGTTTCTGCTTGCACTTCATACTGATTTCCTCCAATGTTGAATAAGAAATAAAAGTGTACATTAAGGATGTTTTCTTGTTTTTTCCAATGCCATCTCATTTTCCACAATCTCAGAATAATTGTTAATGCTCTCAAAAGATGTATTCACTATAAACCACTTTCAAAAATGATTTATTTATAAGAGTTACATTCAAAATAATACCTGCTCATATAAAATGCAATCTGTATCTGCATCTATAATGTAATATATTTCTATATCAACAGAAATGGTTTTAATATCACCAGAAATTGTTATTATGGTTACACAAAACATGCTTGCTATATGAAGCAATGACTGTTTTTTAACATTCTAAATTATAAAATTATTAAATAGAAATAATCATAGAAATTTTAAATATATACTGACAGAGAATAAAATACTACAATTACCATATTGGTAATATAATTGAATTACAGTTAATAATAATATACATATCAGTATGTGCTCAGGCTCCAAAATAACAGGGATATTAATAGTACTCAATGCTCATATTTATACTGAATATCCTCCTTGGAGGGTGAAGAACGCCTGTACTCTCATGTGTATACAATCATAGATAGCAAATTCTATCCTGCAATACATTATCCACTGCCCCTTACAATTCAGTAAAATAGAGGTTGATGGCTTGCTAAACATGTCAGGCATTGTCCCATAATGCCAAAGACTTCCATACTTGTTAAATAGATGACAGGTCAGGTATTCATGTTGGCTTGGTCAGAGAAGTTGTCAAACATCTTGCAGAGCATGTTGAATTGCAGGACATTATGCAGACATATATTGTCTTACTGAATCAGTACATCACCTTCCTGTTGCAAGAATGACCACAGAAAATATTGAATGATATTCTGGATAGTTTCCCCCACACAATGATGTGAGGGTTAGGTCTGTGTGTCATGGGCACAAGCACCCTAGAAGATGTCGCTCCTTAGGTGTGCATTATATATTCACACAACCATTATTTGCATAAAGGCAGACCCTGCTTTCATCATTGAATAGTATAGAGTGTCATCCACTTCCACAGGTGACTGTCACTCTACACAAGTAAGACAGTGTTGTGGTGTAAGTGGAAGTTTGGCTAGTTGTGCTACAAGTAAGCAATCCCCAACAGTTCATGTTGACACTCCCGGGGTCATATTTACTCAGATCTGTGCTATGGATGCAGTACAATCTGGAACAATTGCTCTTATAATGTGTTGATCAAGTAACTGTACTGTGGTAAAGTTAACTGATTGTGATGTAAAAGAGTTAACTTGCTTCTGAGAATATTGTAGTTATAATTTTCTTCACAGCTGTCTAACTTGGGTTAATCTGATAACTCAGATTTTTGTAGTTTTCTCTGAGAACAAGTTGATTGTTGGGAAGACCAGGTGTGACCCTGTATAGTAAGAGGTCAAATCATGTGTGGATCTTGAAGTTGGTTAGAGATAACAGCCAAACAGGCTAATAATATTGGAATATTGTTTCGAGTTTGTAATTGTTGAGGAAATGAACCTTGAACTTGATTTGAACAATAGCTGATTTCGAATGTATTTTCAGCATGGGAATAGATTTAAATTATGAAAGGTTGTGCATATATGCTGTTATTTTACATCACAAATTAGTTAGTTTTGACTGCAGAGAGAGAATGGATTGACTGATATTGAGAGAGGCAGAGCACACATGCAATTTCAATAGCTGTCAGCCAAGAGAAAACTCTAACTCACATAGGTATGCACTCCTCAGTGAATGACACTAACATTTGATAAGGCTGCTAAAGTTAACTTAAGTCCAACACACATATAGCCAGTCTAGATACTATATCCTGTTTTGTATTTCTATAGATGCCATATGATAGTTGATTGTATTTCCCTTGATATACTACTGTTAAACTATTTATATTTAATCAACTGGTATCATTGTTCTATCAAAGAGACTGACATATCCTGTTCAAAAGATTCATTACCTGAAGAGAATACTACAGATTATTGGTTTGGGAAACTCCCATTTCCTTGGCCTATAAGAATCTAAACACTTTTTGAATATCAAACTACATGTTTGATGAATGAAATTGTGCCTTCAGGACAGTTTCAAATTGTAAACACACAACCATTTTGACAGCTGTGCAGATAATGCACTTTTGCACAAAGTTCGAACTGAACTGCATGTCAATCAGAAATACAACATGTTTGGAATAGAGGGAGTTGAATTTATTGTACTACATGACTATTCACAACCTACTTTAAAGTTGTAGGAATCTTCATTTGACCACTGTTGCTAACATCAAAGCACCATCTTTAAGTCACATCCAACATGGCCAGCAATACTTCAAAATAACTATTCAGCCTCTCAAAAACCCACAACCCAACTCCATTGAAACAGGTTTAATTAAATAAAAAGAGCCTGTATATTTCTATGTTCATAACACCAGCTTGTACTGGACTCTTTCACTGAATCATATTGCATCATATGCGACATACACATTGGTATGAGTATTACTTTATCTAAAAATGACCAAAGACTTTGAAAATGCCTTCAAAAAAATTACTACCCTCAAGACATTCATACTGTACCTTGGTCAAAATCATCATCTCCTTAGAGTTGAAATTTTATTTCCTATCTATATATTGAATGATACTAATTTATGAATATGCTATTTACTTCATTTTCTAAGAAATAAAAATCATCTCATAGAAATTCAAATATATCTTGGATTCATATTCATAAAATATTGATGGTTAGAAAGATGAAAATTGGTTTTAACATCTTGACAAATAAAACAAATGTTTTCTTATAGAATTCTACTGCTTATTTACTGTATTTTTCATGGAAGAAAATTCCATTGCAAAATTTTCCCCCGCAAAATCATGATTTCTTTATTGTGAGTAAAGGCACATACTTTGTTTTCTTTTGTTTTCCTTCTAGATAAAAGGAAAGCATAATGAACATGTCCCTCTTTTTGCCACCTTTATTGTTATAAGAGGGCCAAAAATACTAAGATATGACTTAAGATGGAGGCATCAAAAGTATTATTAAACGTTTGTAATATTTTTAGTTGAGAGGTTTACATAAAGCCGCCTCTAATGCATACACACACACGTTTACAATGGTTTACTATCAGGATGAAAAATATGAAATGAATTTTTCCATTTCTACTCTGAAAATGCTTATTTTTCTTTTATCTTCCTATTCTTATTTTGGAAATTTGATGAGTGATATTTGTCTCAAATTGAAAAAGATAATTATTGTTATTTTTACTTCTTTTACAGATAAATGGCAAAACAACATTGGGAGAAAATATTGCCGATAATGGTGGACTGAAATCTGCCTATCATGTAGGTCATTTTTTTGTCATGCAAAAATTTTGTTGGAAGAGTATTATCTTGATATTTTTTAGCTGACATTCATCTGTAATCATCAAAATAAAATTTCTTCAAAAATGTTTTCAGAGAGATTGCCAATTGCTAAGAGTTCATCTGATCATCATGGTACAGAAAATCCAATTACATAAAATATTTCCATGCTATATATATATATATATATATATATATATATATATATATATGTGTGTGTGTGTGTGTGTCCTTGTGTGAATAATATAGGTATTAAAAATCTTGGAGAAACAAGTGTACTGAAGCATTTTTCCAATAGTTCAGAAGAAATAAATCTAATTGGAGATGGTTTGTGGATTTTTAAATTTCTCTATTAAAGGCCACTTTCAGCAGCTATTATTCTTGATGTCATATTCTATTTATAGAATTTAACTTATACTTATGAATAAATCAAAAGGTAAAGTATTTTTTAACTAATATTTAAGAATTCTCATTTGAGAAATTTTAATGATATAATGCAAACTTTGAATCATTATTATTAATTTGCAAATTACATTATTCACTGATAGCTCCATTGGCAGGATCTTAGAATATGCTGACTGTATCCCCTGCTGAGGTTTAAGACTGTCATCTCCCAAAAAAAGAAGTGATGTCTTGGGTAGGACACTAAACTGCATCTGATGGTGAGACTCCATTTCTAATGATTTGGGGAGTTGTGGATTACCCCTTCATTGCCATTACTCCCAGTCCCTCTCTGACCCAGAATGGCAGTATCTGATAGTATCTATTGGTCAAATAGATCTATTTGAAAATTATTCATCTTCAATAGGACCATGGATAAAAGAAAAACTTAAGAGAAACAGTTAGACAAAAAATGTAAATATGAACATACAATGAATGTGATACCCTAATTTCTAGGCATAGAATAACCCTAGACACATTACTATGCAGTTAAAATCATTCTGTGTTAGAACATTGTAATGTTATTGCACTATTGAAAAGTCCTTTTGGTATTTTTGTTGTTTTATGGTAACATACATTCAAAAATCAGATCTTTGTAATATAGATAACTATTATGACTGAATAATAATTTTTTTAGATACCCTATCCAGTAGTTTTAGAAATTCACTCAACTGCTGAACACTAAGTTTTGATATTTTTCTTTACCACAAACTATTTGTTTATTTAGTCAGTTTGAAGTCAAATTTTGATAAGCATAAAAATTTAGAAATGTTAAACCCTGCTGTTTGTATGCAGTTGAATTAGAGAATAAGAGGAGCATAATATAAGGAGGCAGTTTCATTGTGTGAAGAGCTGCCCTTAAAAAAAAGATCTGAAAAATAGCATCAGTGATTTTGGCAGTTATTTGACTTGAGTTCTTCTACTCCAATTAAATTCAAGCCTATCTTGGCAGCAGTTTCTTTCATCTTTGCTCTTTTGGCAAAATAAGAACTTTGGGCCTTTTTGTCTATACAAAAAGCTTTGAATCTATCTTGCAGTCATCTCCCCTCCTATACACATTCACGTTAACTGATCAAGTTTGGCATCCACTCTGCATTTTATCTATTAACTCTTCTGGTGTGTAATGATCAGAATAGTAAAAGAATCTATGGTTAGTGATTTGATTATGATGATGATAAGGAAATAATAAGTTAAAATTTCATGTCAAGATGAAAAGATGGTCTAGTTTTACCTTAACTAAAAATGCTAATATTACTGGAAATAACAAATGGTAAAGGTTAATCTCTCTGCAAAATATTGAATCTGTGAGATGGCGAGGATTTAAAACTCTATCAACTTTTAATTCTAAAACAAAAACTCTTTGCTACATTTTCTTTCCGTTTTATATTGTTTTTATTATCACAAGAGCAACAAATTTGCTTTGATACAAGTTTTAAAATTTAAACATGCTTCACATAATTTTCTCTTGTTGTTACAAGATTATATAGTGTATGGTAATTGTCTCCAAACATTTCAGTCCAAGAGCAACAGTGTATACCATCATCATTATTATCATCATCAATTTATTATGATGATAATGATAATAATAATAATACTGTCGCCACCACCACCTCCACCATCCTTGGAATGGTCCCCTAAAAGTCTGAAAAAGAGACTGAGGGAACTAGAGACCAAAAGAAGAATGAAGACCATCGAAGCTGCAGCACTGTTAAGATCAGCTAGAATACTTAGAAGAGTCCTGTTGACCTGAGGAGAGTTGCTATCACTCAGACACCAGTGAAAGACCACCTATTGAAGGAGTGAAATAATTATAAAATCTATCAAGAGAGTTGGGCTAAATGTAGGAATGGAGGCATTTATAATAGCCACACAGAACCAAAGCCTATTCCCCAGGAATTACTAGGCAAACATCATAAAAAATAGTTCACACCCAATATACATTTAGAGTCTTTTGGCCATTTAATATCTGTTTGTCCAATCCTGACACCAAAATGATATGAAGATTAACTGGACAAGATTGATCAATGTATTAATATAAAAATGTCAATATCATTGTGTGCCACATAATGAAAAAGTCATTATTCTTTGGGACTTTACTATTCCTACATATAAAAGGTAATAGACTAGACATAGTGGTTAAAGTCTACAAGCAAAAATCTGCCTTATCATAGATATAGCAGAGCCATCAAATAAAGATTTATTTGTTAAAAGAATATAATAAAATAATTAAATGTAAAGATCTTGAAATTGAAAAATTGTGGCATTGTAAAACTACAGTTATACCTACAATAATTGAAGCTCTAGGTATAATCAAGAAAAGTACGGACAAGCACATTAACAGGATCCCTGGCAGCTCAGAAAAGATTTTAAAAATGTAATGAATGGAACTGCTCATCTATTCATTAATGTGTTATCAATGTAAGGAAAAAATAAACAATGTACATATAACTACCAATAAACATTGAAAATTTGTACAAAGAGAATGCTTATATTCACTACCTTGGGGTTTTTTTTCTTGGTCTCTGGTTATGGTCCAGTAATTGATAGTACCAAACAGAAAGCTGCTGCTTATTATTACAATTATTATTTTATTCATTTGAAAGTTTTTCACACCAGCATTAGCTGATCGTTTTCCATGGGAGTCAGAATAACAGCAAGTCTCCAGGACTCTTCTCAGTATTCTGGTTGATCTAGTTTGGATGGTCTCCACTTACCCAAGTCCATCAGTCCCTCTGCCAGTCCATTGGTGACTGTACCTAGTATACCAATTACAATTGCTATCACCATCACTTTCATGTTCCATAGTTTTTTAGTTCCCTAGCAAGGTCTAGGCACTTACCTCTCTTTTTGCTTTCTTTCAGTTACACCCTGTTGTTAGCTGGGATAGCATGTCCACCATTTAGCAGGTTCCCTTTATTTTGTTGGCTATCACTAGGTCGGGTTCAAAATTAGATGATCCATTTATATCTGAAAATCCTTGTGAATTTTGTGCATCTCATTTTCTAAAACAGATTCTGGGTTGTGCATGTACCATTTATTCGTATGGTCAAAATTAATCTTTTTTATTATATTTGTGTTCTTTTTGTTCTCTTTCTTTCCTCACAGTAAAATCAGAACAGTCCATTTATTATCTTAGGTGATATCATTTGAACACATACATTTCATATCTTAATCTATGAATATTATAGATCAACAATAATGTTGATTTGTATTATCTTTCATCTGTTATTTTTTTTATCACAGCCAATTCACTCATGGGGGAAGACATAGTGACTAACATAATGGACTATGATATTATAGTTAACAAGTTTGAATTCCAGTCATGCTATTGCATTCACTTTCAGACTAATATTCTTTGGAAAGGTATGAAACCTTCTTATCCCTTCCCCCAAACATGGGTTAATAACTACTGTTCTTCTGTAAGGATGGTTTTGGCATTAAATAACCCATCAAGGTTGATATTCCATTAAACAAAGAATCCAAACAACTCATATGCCATCAATCTGCAACAGTAAAGAAAAGAAATAATAAAAGAGTAGCACTCAGTGAGTTTCAAAATCACTTCCACTTCACTTCAAAGAAATCTGGTTCAATGTATCAGCTGCTGTACTAAGCAATAAAGGGATTTCAGTTTACAAAAATCCAAATAAAACCTATAGACTCATCTCTTATTCTGTTCTTTAATCTCTCCCATATTCAGTAGTATTAATAGCATTTTTTAAATTCATTTTTTCCTGAAACAATGTCAGCCATTTGTTGTTGTTTTTTTTTTTTTGGTCATTTTTTTTGTTCGTTTTTTTTGTTTTTTTTTAATTTTTAGTTGCTTTTATCAAAACAGTATATTTTACATTTTCTTTAGCTGATAAAAAAAAATTAGTTTTATAAATGAATGAATGAGTTTTATTTGGAACTTTTTTATAATCAACATAGGTTTTCAAACAAAAAAGAAATGTAAGAAAGAATCAAAACCTTGCAACAGTCCACTGTTGACACTCCTCACCTTGCTTCACATAAACTAGAATTTAGCATAATTTTCTCTCTTTTCAACCAGATTTACTTTTCTTTTAGTTTTCCAAAGCAAGACTCTTATTTGAATTATACTTAGATAACCTTTTAATATAATAATCACTTGGTATTTTTTGACTTCTACACAATTATTTATGTTTGATACATCATATAAGGAAGTAATTCTTCTTGAAATGTTATATATGCATCAAATCAGAACTAGAATTTATCTAAGTAAAATATAATTTTGACTTGATAATTTTGCTTTTTCAATTAAAAGCCAATTATTTGAGCTGTAGTGATTGTTGCTCTTTCAGAGGAAAGTGTTCTTTCCCTTTCAAGAAGCAGAGTAGTTTCTCTAGGGAGGGTGGGAGGGATTTGTTAAATCATGTACCAATAAAAAGTAGGATTAAATGATCTGTCAGTTGCTGTATGATCATACTTATGTTTTTCTTTTTGTTTTCTACCATTATTATTTTGATTTAATGTTTCTCATTCAAACAAATTGGCAGAAAACTTGGGAGGAGATTTTACAAATAAAAATCTATTGTTAAGTTTGATTCCTGCACTTCTGATGTAAAGGATATCTATCATCACAAGAGTGTCTTCAAAATTGTTTTTTCACTTCCATGTGTCAGTCTCACAACTTTAAGTTTTATGTGCTTGGAAAAAATACAATCTTTTGATGAAAAATACAGATTAAAGAGTCATATGTTTCATCTGAAGATTGTATGGAGAAAACAATTTATTCAATTTAGGTTTTATCCTTCTTTACTGATCAGTATTTGAGCACTTTTTTGACTTAAAAAGAGAACATTTTTATAACAATTTGTTCATGTCACACTGTATCTTTAGTATGTTTCATTAAAAGCCACAGACAGGATTTTTTTAGCTACTGATTTTTTTCTTGTAATGTTTGCAACAGAAACATAATATGTTAAAAAAAACTGCTAAAAAAGAACCTTGTTTGTCTGGTTTTTAATGAAACATTCTTTAAAGAAAGACTACTGCATAAATATACCACACACACACACACATATATATATGTATATAACTTTGAAAAGAGTCACTGCCAAATTAGTCAATCTAATAGTATTTTTTATTTTGGTGTTATCATTATGTCTTGGCTAATCCAAAAAAGAAAAAGAGTTTCTTTTTGCAGGATAAGATGACAAACAGAAAATAGTAGCTGATATATCAAGTACTTCATTCTGACATTGTTGGATACTGATAATACCATTTACTTATTCAACACGTGATTTCCATTAATATATAAGGGTTCTTCTTTAATTCTTTCATTGCTGAGAAAAGAAATTCATGGACTTCATCTCAGAGGATAATGTTTCCCCACTTCTTTATTTATATATAATCCACCATACCAACCTTTTCTGAATATGGCTTTTTTATATTTTACAAGCCAAACTTTACGGGAATGGATTTTTCACCTTTGTATTCTTTTCTACATCTACATGAGATTTTATAAATACATTATTTATCAAACTCTTATATAAGAAACCATCTCTCATAAGGATTATGTATTTATCCAGTCCTTTTGGCATGAATTGGATACAGCATTAAGTCAACTTTTTTTCCTTCAGGTCACCCTCGACCAAGGTGCTGACTTTACTTTTACTGCTGGTTTGAATTCAGTGTTTACCTTCTCAACCAGTTGCTATACCAAAGCTAATGAGCCCAATCTGCCCTACTATTTACTCATTTAGATTTGCATACTTGAAATAAAATGCAGATTAGATTGACTAAAACATTGATTTGACACTATTAAGAACACAGATAATAAATTCAGTTGTCTTGAAAAAAGTTGTTTTTTCAATGTTATGTTTTCTTTAATTACTATCTAAAAGTGATAAAAGGTTTGGCTATAAAGTGAAATGCTTCCTCTTCGTAAATTATGAGATTGGACAAAAAATCCATTTTGTTTTTCATCAGCTCATATTAAGTATGTTTAGTTTTATTTATTCAGAAAGCTCATTCTTGATTGCTTGTAACTACTTGAAATTTTAAAAGTTCGTTAAAATTGGCATAATTTTGTTTATTGATTCTAATAATTAAGACAGTGAAAAATAAGCAACATTTTCAGCATATTATGTTTTTGTTTTTAATTCTAAAAATGCCAGTTAAAATCAAAAAACATTTTCACAGTTTATATAGAAGGTCCTATTAATGATCAGAAGTGTCCAAATAGAGAAAATGAGTTATTCTTGATTGTTCTTTCAAATACATGCCGTTCCTTGCTGTCATAAAGATAATGACTTAAGTGAACAGTGATTTAAAAAAAGCAACCAAAATCAAGATGAAGAAAAATAGTAGTTTGAAATTGATTATAATCATTGACAAATCTTTATCCAAAAATAAATGTGTTAAAAGTTGTGATGTTTCATATTGGACATTTCTCACTGAATGATACTTCGTGGTTAGGAAGTTGATGATTTTCGTATAAAGCCATTATCTGAGAATGATGAACATTACTCACTGAAGAAGACAGCCAACATTCTCAAAATATTCAACTTGTACATTGAAAAATTTGTACCAATTTAGTTATATCAGTCATTTTAATGTGTATCTTCCATTGAAATAACCAAAAATCAAACCATGCTTGACCATATTTCCATTCACAATTGGCTACTTAGAAATAACAAAAATATTACTTTTTTTTTTTAAAACAAATTGTGGTCAGTGAATAAGAGTAAATATTTTACAAAATAAAACATAAAAGTAAATGAAATAAACTATGATCAGCCATAAACACAGGCCAGTCTTCATCCATAGCATTTGATGCTATCTATAGGATTGAAACAATGTTCTATATGAGCTCATTCTGGAGAATCAAATGATTGATTTAAATAAGTTTTGCTCCCAATGAGACAAGTTGAAGGCAGTAATTGATGAAAAACATTCAAAATTACAAGAAGGACAATATTTCATCATGGTATCACAAGACCACACATTTCTTTGGTAATAGCAAAGGTGTTACAATTTTTGTGTGTGAAAATTTCATTCATCTGCCATATTCACCAAATATTTCCCTTTTAGATTATCATATGTAAGTCTCAGCTGAATTTTCTTTTAAAAAAAATCCAACTTTTGAAACCTGCAAAATACACTTAAACCTGTTATTTGTTGGGAAAGATAAAGAGTTAGAAGGTATTGATTATGTTGTTTTATGAAGTTCATATAAATTTTGATTTTAATCTTTTATTTTTACTTAAATGGAACAAATTTTTTGGCCAATCTAATACCTCTGAAATTTACCTGAGACTTGAACCGATGACAATTATCTTTAATCATATTCTGTGTTAAGAACTGAAAAGCACCAATTCACCCAACTAGCTGTAAAATCTTGAGGGATTTTTTTTCTTTCTAAGATCAATCCAAATGTCCTTCAGAAAATGAAGAGCATTGCATAAAATTTCTACTTTTTGTCATTTCAGATAAGTCCCAAATTAAGAGCAATTTGCTCATTTCATTTTCTAATTCCTTTGAGAATTCAACATGTTTTAAAAAAAGATTATACTTTTTATCTGAACTTTCTAAAAATGTTTCTGCTTGAGTATTTTCTTTGAACACTGCAGATTTCTACCATCAATCTAATGATTTAATTAATTAGCCCATATCAAAATAGATGCACTCAATCTTTATCCTAAAGGGAAAATAGATAAGTAGGAAACATGAAGAAAATGTCATAAAAATGGATTCTTCTGAATATCTATCATTCATGATAATATTCCATTTTTTTTTATTCATTGGAATTGTTTTACCTAAAAGATGTGAAATGGCTTAGATTTTTTTTTATATAAGGCAATTTTAAGCATTTTCCAAGTTTCAAAATCTGTCATGTTTTTTGCCTTCATTTGAAAGAAAAAAAAAAATATTTTTTCTCTGGTTTCATATTTCAAGAGTTTGATGTATGCCTTATCTTAATGTGATTTTTATTATACCTATGTTTCTCCTTTTGAGAATTAAGATTAAAAAATCTTTCACCACTGCTAGACTTTTATCAGTAATCATAGTAAATAAACAGTTTTCTTTTTCTAGTTGCCAATCTTTTTTCTTATTTTTTTATATTGCAGGCCTATGAAGATTGGGTAAATACAAATGGTGAGGAATTACCTTTACCTGCATTGGGTTTGTCTCACAAACAATTGTTTTTCTTAGGATTTGCACAGGTAAATAGTTTATAAATTTACTTTGTCAACACACTGATTTTTTCTTATTTTTGATTGTCATTTATTTAATCTCTCTGTGATAAATAAGCAAATTATATCTGAAAAAGATTTCCCTAGTATAAATCTTAATCAACATTCATTATTAGTATGTATAAATTTCTTTTTTTAAACTCTCATTTCTTTATTATAAAAAAAATAATTAGAAACATTTTTTTGTCAGAATTCAACCTTTGATTTTTCTGATGATTAAAAGCATTTTATTTTATCTAAATTCAATTTATATGTCAAAGATAAAAAAGTTACTACTAGAATTAAAAGTTTCCATTTAAAATGTGGTCTTTATTTGTTGACTAGACATAGCTGCAAATCTTATAATTGTCATAAAATATTTTTTGAAAGGTCTGGTGTTCAAGTAGTACTAAAGAAGCCCAACACTTGCAACTCCTCAGTGATCCACACAGCCCTAATGAATACAGGTGAGTTGAATCAAATTTGTTCTTAAAAAAAAAAAAATTCCTAGATTCAAGATGTATTTAATTTATTTGAAATGCAAATGAAGATTCTGAAATAGACAAAAAATCATAGTATTTGAAGATTTTAATTTTTAAAGTATAATTTCTGCTTACTAACGTGCATATGCATACACATAAAGTCTACTCTATCTATCTATCTATCTATCTATCTATCTATCTATCTATCTATCTATCTATCTATCTAATATAAATATATATATATATATATATATATATATATATATATATATATATGAGAGAGAGAAAGAGAGCAAGAGTAGTAATTGCTAAGAAAACTTCTTACAAAACACTTAACCCAAGATCAATTTGTGGAAGAGATTAAGTATTTATGATTAAAAAAAGAAAAGGTTTTTATTTAAAGTTCAAACTAATTAATCTTAATTTTTATGTGGAAAAACTATTACATTTTTAAAAAATGTTTGTGTGAGAACTCTCTGCAAATCTAAAGCAAATAAAAAAAGATTTTAATCAGTTGAAACAATATTTTGTGACCAAGAATTTCTTGTACTTAAAATAAATCTAAGTGTATTTCTGTTATTAATTATATAATTTTTTACTGGTATATTATTGAAACAAGTCTCACCTTGCTACTGTTATCAACTTGGAATTTCAACTTTTGTTGATACTCAAATTCTGCCTTTCATTTGAATCTTCTTAGATAAGATTTTTTTTATTAATTTTTGTTGAGTTTTGTCTTGTTTATAAGTTTCTTCTCATAGCAACTGACCCATCTCTCTCTCACATCTGCTTTTCACCTGTTTGTACATTGCAGGAAATCTCTCATAAACTCAGCTCCTCTTGCTTGCTAGTATTTTAATTAAAACTTTTTGAATGACATTGCTTGAAAGTTAGTCATGATAATGTTCAGTTTAAAATCTTTTATTAATTTCTATTATTATTTAACCAGACATTGGCCTAGCGGTTAGAGTGTTCGCCAATAGCCCGGGAGACCTGGGTTCGATCCCAGATCAAGTCATACCAAAGACTCAAAAAATGGTACTTGATGCCTCCTTGTTTAACACTCAGCATTATAAGGTACGGATCAAGGGTAAAGTGGAGCAATCCAGGGAAAGGAGTAGCGCCCTCCCCTACACCTCGGTGTAGTAAGCTATCGAAAAGGGAGCCTTCGGGTCACCCTCGACTATGGTCGCCTACTTTACTTTACTATTATTCCAATGTTTAAAAAGAAACTTCTTTGTTGTTCATTTCCACGAGCAAAAATGAAAAGCTGTCAACTAATTTAAAAAAAGCAAACATTTTGCATTTCTTCTTTTGGTTGTTAAAACAAATTTTCATGTTATAGGTATGACACTAAGTTTAATTTGGTGGTGAAACTCCAGTTCTGTAGCTCTGGGGAGTGTTGAGTCACTTCTTTATTTCTATTACTCCCAGGTCCACTCTGACTCTGAACGCTCAATCTGTTTGAAAATTATTAGATATAAATACTTGATACCTTATAACTGTGCATATTATTTGTATTAAAAATAGTTACATGAAACTATAATTGATTACAAAGGATTATCATTATTATTAATTACTTTAAACTATATAAATGTGTATAATTATTAGTATTAGATAGAAATACTTAAAACCATATAAAGTAAGTAAGTAAAGTTGGTGACCTTAGTCGAGGGCAACCAGAAGGCTCCCTTTTCAATAGCTACTACACTGAAGTGTAAGGGAAGGCACTTCTCCTTTCTCTGGATTGCTCCACTTTACCCACGATACATACCTTTTATTGCTGAGTGTTAAGCAAGGAGGTGTCAAGTGCCATTTTTTGAGTTTTTGGTATGACATGACCTAGGTCTCTCGGATCATTGACTATCAATATTAAAAATAGTTATTTGAAGTTATTATTTACTAATGATTATAATTAATTATTTGAAACCATATAATCATTTGCAAAAAATTTCTGACTTTGGCTGTAAATAATCCAACAAAAGTTGACCTGTCATAAAACCTACCAACCGATTTTCATCATGTGAATCCTGCATGTTATAGAAATTCAAAAGAAGACAGAATTGATTTAAGAAAAAAAGATCTCTTTCTTATTTGAAAATCTTTTTCCACAACTTTTAATAATCATAATAGCAAGTAACCAATCTATGTTTTCAAAGAACCAATTCATGTCATGATCATTTCATCTCTATAAGCATCCAAAATGTCTGCTGTACCATTTGATAAAAATGTTGCCATTTCCTTGATTTATTCTTTTATTTCAAAAGATGCCAGAAGAAATTTTCTGCTTGACTGTGTAAACAGATGAACAGCATTTGCCACAAGTATAGAACAAAATGCTGTGATTACCCAGACATGTAAAGATTGACCTGTCACAAAAAATTCTCTCATCTTTGTTCACGATGGAGGTGGGGTTCTCTTTTCTCCATCTGATGCTGAGAATTGTGTTGCGAAAATAGCAGCTCAGCATTTACTGTGGATCCTGAATTACTGAACCTGTCAGCAAAAGGTCTGCAATAAGGAAAATCATTTTCACTTGTCAGGATTGCTGTCACTTGATAAGAAAATGAAGCTCTTGCCAGCAAATCTTCCACACTAGATGCCTGCAATATACAGCAATATTATATTGTTATTGCCAATATTTTTTACTCTGGCAGTAAATATTACTTTTGTACTCTATAAAAGACTGAAAACAACCTTCAATGTTGTTGGTGAAAGAGTTAGTTCTTAACTGAACAGCCATATTTATTTTCTGTCTCTCTTTTCCTCTTTCTTATGTGCACATTATCACTTTTATATCATACCTATTGATGAGCTCATGAGAGTGAAGTTTTTATTCTAACTTCTGGGTTAATGAATTTTGTTTGCATGTTTAACCTGGACAAGGAACCATGTCAATGCATGTATTTACCTCACCACTCTGTCTCAAGTAGGATGTGACACAAGGTCAATTCTTAAGCAGAGTAAAGCAGGTTTTAATTCAGAGTTTTTTTGTCCTTAACCAAGGCTAAAGAAGCCAGTCTGTGTTCCTATTTACTCATATCTAGGAGTAGAAAAAATGGCTTCCTGCCCTTTTCAATGACATTTGCACAAAATGAAAGACAAATAGCCTTGTCCAACTCAGGTTGCTGAATCCATTTTTTTATGACAATAACCATTATGCTAAGCATATGGTGTGTTTTTAATCTTGTATTTAAAAACAAAAACAAACTTGACTGTACCCCACATGCTGGTTGCAGTTATTTTAAGTGCAACCTGCAGTTAAAAATTTAAATTTAAGTTTTTCCCATCCTCTACTTGATATTTAAGCATGAAAGAAAAATCATTGAAATTAACTTTTGAATATCCTGGCCTCAAATTCTGATATTTAAACTTATTCTTATTAAGCCTGTGAAATTATTGTTGATTATTTCAAATATTAGGATGTTCCAGGTTATAAATCAAAGAAAATTAAGCCTTTCCACTTTTTTCAATTCTAATCATATTGTTGACAGCTCAAGTGTGTTAATTGCTGGACATGACATTTTGTTAAACATATTTTTGGTTGCTGATGACAAAAAGCTGATTATGATTAACTCACTAATAAGACAAAAATAAATGGCACAGAGTGAATGAGCTTAAAAATGGCATTTGATTAATGAAAGATAATTGCTAACACTTTCTGATAATGAGGGGAGATTTGTTACAGGAACTTAACAGTTGATTTATTTGCCTTTTACAAACTTAATTTAGATTGTTTTGTTAAAAGGTGATTTATAAATTTAAAAAAACCAAAAAAACATTAATTCTGCTTTTCATGAAAGCAGATAAAATTACTTTTGACTATTTTTTTTTCATTTGAGTTCTTTTAACTCTTTGTAATAAAAGGAAAAAATTTGTTTTATTTTAGTGATTAGCAGAAAATAAAACTGTATGAATTATTAAAGTTTTACAGATGTTGATGCAATATCAAATTGTACAAGTCAATTAACTTCACATTACTTGCTGGAAAAAAAACAAAACCATTTTCTATGTTTGGAATCAGCATTTATTTTGGAATATTGAAATCTCAGTGAACAACTGCTGGTTAATAATCATTGTGAATGTGAAATATTACATCTCTGTTGGCATTCAGAAAGACTTTAAATCAAAAGGTTTTATTACGTCAGATAGAATTCAGTGGAAAAAAAATTGTACATATTTCGCTTAAAGAGATCAATGTGATTTTAGCAATTTGATGAGAAAATTGGTAGTAATGAGAGAGAAACCATTTTATTGAATATTAAAAAAGAAGTCAGGAATCAAATTTGTTTTTCTAGCAAGAGCCTCAGAATCCCCAACTACAATGGCTGGCATTAATATTTCACGGCTCTTTTACACTTTCATCTTTGTTCTTGCCAATCCCACACATTTGGGTCAGATACTAATTGTCTTCAAGAATTGTTTAATTATCAGCTTAATTAAAGATTCAAGATGCCTTTAGCAATGTACAAAAGGTGAACTGCTGAGGTAATGAAACAGAAAATCTCTCTCTCTCTCTCCCTCACATACACAAATGTAACAGAATGAAGATTGACAATTCAATCAATTGTCAGAGAATGAAGGTTCTTTTTATAGCATCATATTCCTGAAAATATTACAGCCATTCACTGAAAGGAAACATGTAACTTGAGGTTCCAATTCTTAAGTATTCTACTTGAGATTTGTTGTTGTCTTGGTGGGGGGCATTTTTACAGGGTGTATTTTTTTCCCCATTTTTTCCTCTTTCTCACTCTTATCTGTACATTCTTACTGGCTTCTTTTCTCTCTATTAGATATTATCTAATCACAACCATACAAAGTAGCTGAATAAGTTCTTAAAAGTTCCTCAATCATAGATAAAGAGCAATTGCCGACATTCAACTATATCACTAGATTGGTGAATGGAATCACGAAAATGTGGACTCAAAATCAAAGCTGCTGATTTTTTTTATCCTCTTGTTAACAGGGTTTTTAATTATCTATCAAGATTTTGTCACCAATTCACATCCTGGAACAATTTCTATTAATATTTTTAAAGCCAAAACTACAATAAATTCATTAAAATGAAGTTTGCTCAAAAATATTTGAAATGATAGTTTGTAAATTTTTTTATACATATTTGATTTTCAACTGCTCAAAACCTTTGATAAAATTTTTTTCATTGTTTACTTTTAGTTTTTGACCCTCTTAATGTCAGTTTCTTTTATTTATTTTCATTATAACATTTTGCTTTAAAAAGGAATATTGACCTAATGTAAAGTTGTATTAAACTGTAACACTTTATAAAGAAGAAAGATGATCTGTATTCATTGCTCCTAACACGTGTACAAGGAAATATGAATGCAATGAAAAATAATTTTTTAACAATTCAGCACTCATATTATACTGAAAGATGATATTGCATAAATCACCTTGAACATATTCTTACTCTAATAGAAGTAAGCTTTGTTTGATGAAGTCCATACTGAATAGAACTTTGCCAAAGTGGCTATAGAAAAGATAATTGACTTTCAAAATATTTTTGTATCCAGTTTGAGATCTGTTGGAAATCAATAGAAATAATATATGCTCACAGGTTGAATGGAAAACTAATTTGATTCTTTTGTCATCTGATCCATCTATTCTGACATTTTGTAGGGAGATTTCCAGTCATCATTTTAAATATTAGATTTTAAAAAAGCCAAGATTCAAAAGATTTTATATCTTGAGATTTTCTAACATTTCTAATTTCCTTGTTGTTAACTTCCTGCTGTGTTTTCACATGTTCAGAGTTTAATTTATTATCATGAAAGGTGATCACAAAACTCATCTTTACTTTATTTTTTTTATTAAATACAAACTTCCTAAACGATCAACTTTTCAAAAATTTCCTGTTTGGTAATTTTAAAATTTTCTTTTAACATTGATTTATTAACATTACTTGTTAATTACACTCATTTGTTTGTCTAGAGGGACAAATGAAAGGTCAGTGTTAATTGGGGATGATTGATTTGTTTTTAAGATTCTTTGGTTAGAGTATATAGATTGTATATAACTGAAAAAGTTCAGGATGGAAATAAAGAGATTTAAGCTTTTTTCCTTAAAAAGCCAATAAAACTGTATTTAAGTTAAGTAGTGAAGATTAGACATGCTGAGAGTCAGTATTTGTAGCAATTTTGTTGGCAAGTGTCTAAATTTTCTAATCTTGACCAAGTTATAGTCATTATTTGATTTCCCATTGACCAAGATTTATGAGCTTATCACACCAAACTCAGGTGTCCAAAAAACAACTGTAATCTTGGTTCTAAAATTCAAAATTCCCTATCAAATCAAGAAATTCTACAAATAAATGGTAACAATTGATCAATCAATGCTAAAAATGTAAAACCTATTATAAACTTGATATCTTCACTCCTCCTTGTCACTGACAATATCCCTGCATATGGGTAAGACCTCCACCCAACCAAGAATGTCTTGGGTATGACACTAAACTGCATTTGAGAGTGAGACTTCAGTTCTAGAGCGTGTGGGGGTTGATATACCATAAAACACAACCAAACCAAACCTTGAGAATGTGAAGTACCTCTTCATTGCTATTACTCCCAGGTCCACTCTGACTCAGATTGACAGTACCTGTTAGCATCCTATCTATGGATCCAAGAGATCTGTTTAAAAATTATTTGTATTTGATAAAACTGTGTGCAAAAGAAAACTCTTAAGAAACTACGTAAGAAATATAAATATGTATGTACCATGAATGTGATTCTCTAACCTCTAAGCACAAAATAACCCTCGATGGATTGATATGCCATTAAAAACAATCAATCAAATCTTCACTGATTGCATGAAACTTGATGAGATTTTGGCTGTTTAAACAGAGAAAAAAAGTTTGTGTGAAAGTCAGGATCAGTACAAATTTTAATTTTTTTTTATTTGTAGCTCCCTTGAAAGTTGATATTATAAAAACTAAAAAAAAAAAACACTATGCTACTTTAATGATCAGCAAAACTTGTGTCCTTCATGGCATCATCAGGTGATCTTGTTGGAAAAGTAAATAGGCAAAAGACAATTATAAGACATATTTATTATTCATCTTGAACTCTAGAAGACACTGACTTTGTTGAACAAAGGAAATGTTCCGATTTTGTTCACTCTAATGATCTCTTGGGGGAAGAAAATGACTGTTGGTCTGGGAAGAGGGGGAGGTTACATGCATAGATAAATTGCTAATACCACCCAGGGCACCATCTTTTTTTTCTTTTTTTAGACTTATTAAGTCTAAAATAATTGCACTTTCATGACAAGAATTCTTGATCCTCTGTATGACATTGATTAACTTAGTAAAGAAGATTTTAGTTTTTTTACTTTTCCTCTTTAAATAATTGTTGATGATGATGATTTTGAAGTAGTTGAGAATAAATGATGGGAGGTGGGGAATATGGAGCACCAGCCTAGGTAAATGTCATGCTTGTTAGTGAAGAGACAGTAAGTGATTGAGAAAGTCAAAATCTTCCATTATTAATAGAGCAACAGATATTTAAAGAAAAAAGAGAGACAGAAATTTTCCAAGAATCATCACAATATTTGGCTTCATGTCAGAGAAAGAACATACTCTCAGTTTTTTCATATCTATGATTCATAAATAGGTCTTTAACTTCATTTCACTCTTCTACCCACTGCTCATTGTCTCTTTACTTGTGTGATGAGAGAGAAAGGCAAAGACTCAAATTAGCATTTATTTTTAATAGTGATATTTTTCTTTTTCATCAATAATTCTTTTTCAAAGAAAAAATATGATTATCAAGACTCATTATAAATAATAAATTTGAATTATTAAATCATTAATTGTGGGAAAGAAATTCATATTTGCTTGAAACCAGCAATCAAATATTTTCAATGGCATCAAGCTGTGAAAATATTAGTTTTAATACCTTGATAAAATTCAAGATTCAAGCTTAGTATTTTGTTTTCTTATTTTTAGTGCTTTGCCTTCTGAAAAATTTTTAATGATTTGAATAATTGCCAATTTCTATTTTTCCCAAGAAAGTGTTTGTCTAAAAAGAAATCAACATCATCAGCTTTAGTTTTATAACTTTAAAAAAAGGTCAGTTTTATTTCATTTAAAATTTTTTTTCTTTATAGCAGTAGATCTCACTTGAGCTTCCTTTTCATTTTGTAGTTACCTCATCTACTAACACATAATCTAAAATTCCTGCTAAAGGACACAACATAGTCAGGTTGGCTATGGCTGCAATATTCAATTTTATAACAAGACATTTCCAAAATATCAAACTTATATTAACTCTGAAGAAAAAGAATTAACAAATAAATAAATAAATTAATGAAAATGACTGTTAATTAAAGAACCATAAAACAAAAAAGACCAATGACAGCTCCCAGCAATTGACTTGTGTTCCCCAATGGCCTGGGAGACCTGGGTTCAATCCTTGGTCAAGTCATACCAAAGGCTCAAAAAATCGTACTTCCTTGCTTAACATCAACATAAGGTACGGATCAAGAGTAAAGTGGAGCAATCCAGAGAAAGGAGTATAGCCCTCTCCTACACCCTGATGTACTAGCTATCGAAAAGGGAGCCTTTGGGTCACCCTCGGCTACAGTCACCAACTTTACTTTTTACATCTACCAGTGAAAAAGTTAAGAGGATTTGTTCTAAATTTTGAGTTATCTGGTACCAGTTCACATGATCTTTTTTTCAAGTATTAATTAATATTCATACCATAATGATAACTGATGCTTTAAGTTTTATTAGATCACATCCAATATTTCACCTGTTTAGGTTTGGTTATTTGGTTTAATGGCATATCAACCCTTGATGGTTATTTAATGCCAAATACTGTTTATACATAGATATTATTTGTAAGCAAATAATTTGTTGGTAACTTTATTTTTAAATGAGTTAGCACAGTTAAATGGTTTCAAGTATTGCTGACACTGATAATTCTAAATGGTTTCAAGTATTGCTATCTTATACTAATAATTCTATTTGATATTAATCTATTGTTTGCACACTGTTAAATGGTTTCAAGTATTGTTCTCAGTGCAATTTGACCCTCAGCCACTGCCTTTTAGCACCTTTTAAGATAAAGTACAAATTCATTTCATGCCTTTTGACTCAAATTTAATCATAACTAACAACATATGCTGTATAGCACTTACCATTCAGTGTTGTAATTTTTTAAAAGATCAGAACTTTCTGAATTAGTCATTCTTGTTTTACCAATACCTCAATTCCCCTTGACTTGTTCAGCATTTTTATAAATCTTGAAACTGAACAAAAAATCTATAACAATCTTTTTTGTTTTGTCTGAATATAATTTAACATTATTTATTCAATGATGTATTCAAAGTAGACATTATTATAGTGAAAACATATTGGCCTTGATACTTTTCAGACTTCCTCAGATATTTGATATAATTAGGAACCTTTTCTTTGCAATAAAAATCATGAAAATTCTTCAATAAATGAATTTTTAAAATAATAATTTCAATTGACTCTTGGCCTAATCAGCTGACTCTGCAGAATACTCTGACTGCATCTCTGCATTGGGGTCAGACTCCCCCAACAAGTGTCCTGGATATGATACTAAACTATCTGATGGCGAGGCTTCAGTAATGCTGGAGCTTTGGGGAATGCAGAGTACCCCTTCATTGTGATTGCTTCGAGGTTCACTCTGGCCTGGAGTGGTAGCACCTGATAGAGTCCTATCTATGGGTCAAATAGAACTGTTTGGCATATAAACTGTACTTATGTTAAACTAAATTGTTTGAAATTGAACAGTTTGAACATTTAACAGTGTATAAACAAATGACTGATGTTTAATTGAATTGATAGTGATACATAGCAATACTTGAAAACATTAAACTGTGCGCAACCAAATCAATTGGAAATAGAATTATTCATATTAGATAGAAATAAGGGAAACCATTTCACTGTGTGAAAAAAATTAACTCAGGCTTGTTTAAAAATGTTATCTACAAAATGTGTTTAGAAATCATATATTCAATATATGTGTATAAAAAAGGATTTGGCATTAAATAACCTAAAATGGTTGATGTGCCATAAAACAAAACAAAACAAAACCAAATCAAACCAAACTATCAACTGACTATTGAATATATTATTTGTTTATTATGATTTAAAACTAATTAACAGCCAGCAATAAATCCTAATTTGGCCAGGTTTTCTCTACATCAAATTTATTCATAACTTCTTTCTCGACTTGGTGTAGTTTGTCTATTAATTGGGTGCTTTGTTTTATCATCCCATGAATTTGGAATTTAATTCTAAATATAAAAAGAATTTCATTAGAATAAAATAAAAACAGCCAAGACAATTTATTGTTTAAAACTTATCAGTGTTGAACAAATTTGCTTCCTTGTGGTTAATTATCCAGTTTGTTTTATTAACTATTCCAATAAAAACATCTCCACAATTAACGAAGTATTTTTGTTCTTGTTAATTGTTCCCCCTTTATTTCAGTGGAGTTAAATAAAAGGCAGGACAAAGTCTGTGTTTGTGTGTGGAATAAAAAAATTTCTTACCAAACTTTCTTTTTCTCTATTTTCTAGGACTAAATTCAGTTGATTTATTGGCTGTGACTTTGCAATTACCAAAATTTGACTCAGCTGTTTGTTTCCATTATGCAAAATGTCTAAATTTTCATAGATATTTTTTGATTGTTAGCCAAACAACAATTAAGTGTGTAATTCTCTCTTTATTTTAATTGTTAGTGAATTTGTAAAAACAAAACAAAAATCCACTTCCATTTTGTCTTTGTAAAAGCTGATTCAATAGTTTATTGGAAAAGCAATAATTATTGTTCAGTTGATTTTTGACTGAATTAATCTCAATGAATGTATATTTGAACAAATAAAAGCCTATATGATTCATAAAGTTGAAGACCAATGGGTGAGCTTTCAAAATATAACTGTATTTGAATTTTAAAGTGAAAAAAAAATTTGGCACAATAGTTTGTTGTTTGTTTTTGGAGTATTTTATGTTATTCTATTGAAATAAAAAATTAAAAAACAAATTGTTGCTTTTAGTTTTGCATTAGAAGTTGTTTACATTGGAGAATGTAAATTCAATTGAATTATTTTCTATTTATAAAACAGATGAGCTACTCTGTATTTTAATTTGGTGATTTTAAGAAGGATAAAAAATACATTATCTTTATCAATTTATTCATGAAATGATGTTAAATTATATATATGTAGAGAGAGAGAGAGAGAGAGAGAAATAATTTTCAATAATGAAGATACTTTCTAAATTCAGTTTCTATACAAATACCTTTATTCATCTCAAATTACAGAAAGAATCTGTATCAAGCAAATTTGAACATAATTATGTATATAATCAAAAGAACCTTTGCCTTTTATCAATCAATTTTTATAGACTTTCATTGTCAATTACAAATTACTTGTAATGGATTCTAACCAATTTCTATAAAAGTAGCTGTTTGAGCATTGCAAAACTTAATTGTCTGTTAGTGATTTACTAATTTTGCATTAATGATACTTTAGTCAAGTTATTACATTGTTTGGTTGTATTTAGTTAGTTACAATTTTTTGTTTTCCTAATTTGAATACATTGAAAGAATTCTGAAGAAATGATGATTGTATGTTGTGGCCTGTAAGCTTTCATCTAATTAAGATTTAGATATTGATATTCTGGCTTATTTTCAAGCAGCAAGAAGATTAATGTACAGTTTTTGAGATAGGAAGAAGTATTCTGTAGGTTTTGGCTAGGATCAAGAAAACCTACTCTAAGTCTTGGTCAATTAGCAGGAAGATGAGTTGATTGCAGTATGATATAAAGAAAGATTATGCCAAGATTTATGAATAAACCAGACAAAGCTAAGTGTTGCTTGAAGAATAAAACTGTGATATTAATAGAAAACAGTTGTTCGGCAATTTAACAGTTTGTGTAATTTCTCTAGAATTTCATAACTTGTATAAGATTGACAAGTTTTTTGGTTTTGTGATGAGGAGTTTCCAAAAGGTTATTTTTGGCTTTTATTTAAGACATTCGTAAAAATAATATCTTTAATTACACATCTTAAATTGTTTTCAGTTTAAAATGAGCTGCTCATATCTGGTTAAAAATTCCCCCATTTAATTATAAATAGATTTTTGCTGGGTTGTAGTTGTGACTTTGAATATCTTAATGCTGTTTATTTTTCTGTAATGTACATATATGCAAGCAGAAAGTTTGAAAATCTTGAGTCTGGTGTTTATAGAAGAGAATTGAATGTCAACTTTTTTCCAAAACATATTGACTCCTCAGTTCTTTTGATTCAAGATTTTTCTGATCACTTTAGATCTGTGTCCCCCGCACTTTTTAGATGGGCTTTTAATCTAGAGAGCATTACAAAACACTTATCATATACAATGCAATTCCTCTCAGAATGTAAGAAAAAGATATAACATCCACCAATGTTTTTTAAAACTATATATTTTAGTGTTTTTATTTTAAACAATTGAAAAAAAATTCCTTATTTCATGTTTTTGATATAAAAGCAAAGAATTTGCCGTAACTGGATTGTAACTTTATTCAAGTGCAAGTAAAATAATTTTTAATAATCTTTCTTCCATGTTACATTTACCAAACATAAAAACCTCTTTGATTTCCCTTTCTGTCTACATTCAATATTTGTAAGACAATTAATTACACTTGTATTCATCTTGTGTAATGAACAAAGTATGAAGCAACTCTATATTCTCTGGCTCAAGTCCGTCTTCTAAAGGAAGTAGAATGGTACATTCTGTTGAAAGGTTTTTCTAATGTCATTTTTATCTCTATTCATGATTTAGAGTTTTGAATTTTTATTTCAATCTTAAATGCAACTAGAAATTGTTGGCACCTCAAATGAGCTAATTAATTTTTTTTTTTTTAGATAATAAAATAAACAGATGTGTGGTGCATGATATTTAATTCTTTTTTTGTTTTTGTTTTGTTAATAATATATTGATAAAAAAAAGAATCAAAATTTAATGATAAGTAAAAAATGAAATTGTTTACATTTTATTTTTGCTTCTCAGAAAATCTTTGATAAGAAATGTCCTGGAAATCTCACTCTTAATGCTTAAAGTCAATTTGGATAATGTTTGAAAACAGCTGCAGCAATAATACAATGACTTTTGATTGCTGTAAAAAAATATGTCAGTGAAACTCTGCATGTTTCTAACAATCAATTAATCACTACAATTTTGTACACTTCATTATGCAAAGGATCAATTTAGGGTGACATTCAATACTGACTTCCGACAGCAGAAGAAATCAAAAGATGCCATATCTGATGTTATCTATTGTGAGTTGGGAGTCTGTAAGTTTATTTTGGAGGATTTTATATCTATTTATTTTTTTGTTCCAAGATTAAATACTAGCTGATGTAATTCCCCTTGAATTTTAGATAGGGACCTCGATAAGAAAGGTTCTAAAAATTTAAAGAACCAAATAATCACAAGATATAAAAATTAACTTTTTAGGTGGACCCTTTGGATATAAGAACAGTAAAATATCAGCCCATTTATATTGCAAGAGTTAATATTCTACAGCATATAAGTTTCTTTATCTTGTTAGTAAGATGGGAATATGGCTTGGATTTAAGGAAATTCTTATGTAATCAGCTTGTCATAAAAATACTATTACTGTTCCTGATCCTTTCATTGTCAGACATTTGCTATTTTGTTTATGTCTGCATTTGATATAATAAAAGTATTTGTTCCTAATTCTTGTTTGTTGTTATCTAATTGTTTCCTGATTAGCATAATGCAAAAGTGGTTATCATGCTTCAATGTCATATGAAAGCTTAAATAGCCTATTAGTAAAAATACTTTTGTTTCTGTTAAACAAATTCAAGTTGTTGATCAACCTAGTCATGCTTTTTTCTCTCATAATTATATTGCTTATGTTGAAAACTTTTGTCTTCTAAAGTAAACTTTAAACTTTGAAATTCTTTTTATTAGATTACCAAAGTACCACAAGGAAATATTGACATTTTTTATACGCAATTATATGGTTTAAAGTAACTTTTCCTATTTAATAATAATCATTTGTTTGCTCACAGATATATGGCTTCAAGTATTCTTACACTGATAATTTGCAAGTAGTTATATGGTTTAAAATAACTATTTGTAATAATCCTTTGTAAACAGTTATAACTTCAAGTAGCTATACTTGATATACCCAGGACACCCCTCTGTAAAGGATGCAGTTGTTATATTCTAAGTCCCACTAACAAAGCTGGAAGATGATATGTAACCAAAATTAAGAAACAGGAAAATAAACAGAAGTTATTTTATTATTATTATCATTATTATTATTATCTAAGATTATTTATTTACCAATTCCACTCATTCATTAAACAATCCCTTTAATAACCTCTTGGTATTATATATTTATATTTTCTACAAATAGTTTTCTTTTTCATATTTGTTGCCCACTTTATTATCAGGAATTGAGAAAAAAGCAAACACACAAATATCTCAGTAGTTTGTCCAGATGAACCTAATCAAGAAAATTTCCATTAATTTTGTAATAATTTATAAAATAATAGAAATGTAATACTTATATTCCACTGCCCTGTTGGTTGGGGTTGTAGAATACACTGTCTGCACCTCTGGGTGGGACACTAAACTGCATCTAAAATCCAGTCAGCTTGGGCTGTAGAATATACCAACTGTATCTCTGCAGAGGGGGCAAGACCCTCCCCACCACCATGAGTGTCCTGATATGACACTAAATAACCTGATGGTGAGGCTCCAGTTTGTGAGCTTTGTGGAATGTGGAGTACCCCTTCATTGCCATTGCTGTCAGGTCCACTCTGACCCATAGTGGTTGCACTTGATAGTGTCCTAACTTTGGCTCAAAGTTTGACATTTAAATTATGTGCAAACAAGTGACTTATGCTAAATTGAATTGTCTGAAATTGAACTGTTTGACCATTTGTGAGTTAACAAATGACTGTTTAATTGAATTGTTAGTGATACATTGCAATTCTTGGAACAATTTAACTGCTAATGATATTGAATCAAATTATTAGTGTTGATTAGCAATACTTGAAACTCTTTAACTGTGTTCCTAAATTGAATTGTTAGTGTTACATAGCAATGCTTGAAACCATTTAACTGAGTGCAAATAAAACTATTCATATTAGATAGCAATATTTGAAACCATGTGTGTGTATGTGTGCAAACAAATGATTGATACTAAATAGAACTATTCATATTTGAATATTTTTTAACCTTTTAACTATGTGCCAACAATAGTAATACTTGTGTGCAAACAAATTAGCTCTGATTCATTTCAAAATAAGATTACCAACAAACTATTGACTTACCAATCATATGTATAACCATTTAATTTTATGAAAACAAAAGATCTCTGGATCATTTAAAAATGTTATCTACAAAATATACATTTACAAATCATATAATATGTATGAAGAGAATTTAGCATTAAATATTTTGTACATTACCAGAGAATTAACTGAAATTTTTGTGATTGGGCTATTTCAGTCAAACACCCAAATTTTCCTCCTAATATTGCATCCTTAATCTACATGTTTTTTGCCCTTTATGTGAATGACATATATTTGCTTAATGCAGTAGTTGCCCCTTTGGCCAAAATCCATCCAACAACTGGACGTCCTTTCTCTCATATATATTTAAGATGGTACTTGAAAAATATGAAGCATTTTATAAAGGACAACTCATTGCTCAAATTTCAAATCTCTTTCCTCTTCAAAATAAAACTCACTATGTAGTTTCAATACACTTTACATCAAGCCCAGGTATTTAAACATCCAGCAGAAAGACAACATTAATTAGAATTGTATTCTGCATAGAATTTAACTCTTCTTTTCTACTATTATTCTCCATCACAACAAAATTCATATCTTTCTTTTTTTTTCTTTCTCTTTTTCAGAGTAATTGGTACTCTTTCCAACTCTTGGGATTTTGCCAAACAGTTTAAGTGTCCAGCTGGAAGTCGAATGAATCCGAAAAACAAATGTGAAGTTTGGTGAAACTTATTGCCTAAATGTCTGATCAAAACCGACATATGTTTTCTGCTGCAACCACTGCTGCTGCTGTCCCTCTCCCAGATGCTAACATGATCTAGCTTCCCCCCGCCCTCCACATCACCCATCTCACTAGCCACACGTGACACTTGTTTCTTTTCTCTTAGTTTGAGTTGAAAAAAAATTGAATTTGTATATTTTTTATGCTTGACAAAAATTGGAAGAAAAAAATCTTTTGCAGGTGCTTTTTGTGTGATTTTTTTTTTTTTTTTTTTTTTTTTAAGGTGCCACTTTTGGCTGTTTCATTATTTTTCCTTTTTGCTCATAAAAAAGATTGGCTCAACACATTATCCACTGCTTTTGTCTTCTCAGATAAGAAATGGCATCTTTTTCAAAAACATCACTAGTCATTCAGGATTTGTAGAACTTGGCATTTGTAAAACTATTTTATATCTCTTCCTTGATTGGCTGAGAAATTAGTTTTTTGTTGTTTTTTTTAGTTTGAAGAAACAAGTAGCAACTGTTTACATTATATCCAAATTGATTTAGTCATATATTATTTGATTTATCCTTTTTTTAGGATAAAAGATTTAACTCCCCACAAAAAAAAATCGCTCTCCTTTTTCAAATTTTTTCGCGCCACAAAAAAGGAAATTTACATCAATCTTAATCATTTTTGATTGTGGTTAGTTGTCCTTTTTTAAAGCTAGAAGTGAATTATTTTATTCAAGAAAACTTAGAAATATTTTGTACAGTTCGAATTGAAATTTCTTGGATGATGAATCAAAGTTTTAAATTAAGTGTTAAGTTATTCCTGGGGTGGGAGGTACACATTTATTTTTTTTCTTTTTGATAACTGAAGTTTTTATATGGCATTTTTTTCATAATCATCGAATTCATTATTAATGGCATTCATGAAGAAAAAAGAAAATACTTTCTTATTTTAAGAATTCCATTTTCAGTTCTACTGATTTCACTGAAGATGAACATTTACTCCTGAGACGTGAGTTGAAATCTGAAACTGCTGAAAGTTTTCATTTCAGGCCAATGCCATTTGTCATCATCATCTCATTGATTGATTGATTCTTATTATTCAGTTTCTATAAGTAAAAACTTTCTCCCCTCCTTGTTGTTTTCATCTTTAAAATGTTTTGGTATCAGGTGCACACACACACACACACACACACACACACACACACACACACACACACACACACACACACACACACACACACACACACACACATTAAATAAAAACAATATTTATATTAGAAAAAATATTGTAAAAATCAGAAAGTTATAAATCTATTTGCATAATAAACTCTATTTGAGCAAAAACCAAAAAAAAAAAAACACCTTAAGAATTTTTACCCCTTGAAAAACTTTTTGATCAATTTATATTTAAATAGAAAAATTTGGGGTTCTTAATTTCCACCATTTTCTTTACTTTTTTGCTCAAATCGCAGATGTTTTCTTCGTAAAAAAAATAAATTCTTGATTTAAAAAGATTTCTCAGAGAGAGAATCCATAGAGGTTGAAATTGGTCTTTGTTTTTTTTTTCCTAAGATTTTCTTTGTACATTTCTCTGCAATGGTGTCTTCCTTTCTTTCTCTCAATTCTCATTTAGACATTTTAACTGTAAATGGAAACAGGTTGACTCTTTGAGATCTAAACCAGCTTTTACTAACAAAAATGTTGCAGTTTAATTTTTTAAGACAAAAATCCTGCTGTACTTTTAAGGTTTATCCAATTGTTTTAAAGTTTCTCCACCTCCAAAAAATCTAACTCAAAAGAAATCTATTTTTTGAATATTTGATTGATGAAAAAAAAATGTAGAAAATTTCTTTATAAAAAAGATAAAACAAAACAAAAAGAACTTTTCTTTTTATCCTCATGTGATATGAAAAAAAAAATCTGAATGTTTAATGGGTTTATGTGAGCCTTTCGCCCTTATCCTACAAATTCTGAGGGGCATGGGTGGGGTTCAGGTAAATGATTTTGGTCACCTTTGCCAATCCAGAAATCGTATATTTTTCACCTGTATCCAAAGCAAATTACCTATTAGAAACTTCTTATTTAGCCACATAAGGAGGCACTTCCATCTTTGTCACATATTTTTACAACAACTTTATGTAGACAATAATTAATGTTGTTTTATCTGGGATAATCTATGGGATAGTGCTTGTATTAAAAATGATAATTTGAGTGATCATCAAAATGTTTGACAAGGAAAATAATAGAAATAACAATACGTTAGATTTTTCTTTTTTACAAATAAATTTCCCATGCAATTTTAGAATAAAATTCTCATAAAATAACTAGTTTTATTTGAAAGGTACTTTTTTCAAAATTTTCATCTTTAGAAACTCTTAAAACTGATTTACAATCTCAAAACTCAATCCTCCACTTTTAGAGTTTGGTAGTTGCCTTTTTGAGTCAAACTATCATTTTTTTTAATTGATGCCTGTTTGTTGTTTTTATGCTTTCTTGAGAAGAAATTAAATTTCATTTTTTAAAGCCAAATATTTCAATCTTTTATATTGTTTGGTACAAAATGGTAGATAAATTGTTGTAGAAAATCTGATAAAAATATGAAAATATTTCTTGCAATTCTTAATAGATTTAGACTTGCATTTTTAAGATTTTTTTTTTTCTTCAAAGTTTTTTATCAAAAAATTTTTTATTTTTTTTCTCCTATTCCTCATTATTTTCTTAGAAGTGAAACTTATATTTTTGACTATATTAATTTAGTAAACCAATTATGGTGATGCTATGTACAAAGAGTGATTAATAGTGATCAGTTGGGTCACAACTTGATTTGGTATGTTTGTACAAGTTGAAGGAGCAAAAGGTTACCAGCAGATAACAATTATATTTGGATATTTGTTTTCTTTTGAGGGGTGAAAGTAAAAGAAATTTTAAAAAATTATATACATATTGTCATCTTAGAAATAGTCCAGCTGTCAACTGATTTTTACTGTATAATTTTATCACCAACCTTTTTCTAAGAAATGTTGTTAGTTCATTTGTGTCACGTGTGATTAGATGCTAATTGTAAAGACAAAAATGAAGATGTTGAAATAGAAGGAAAACTCTTTAATCTTTCAGTAATATTTTTTGCAATCTTTAATCTATAAAATTTACATCCATTTTTAAACTTTTGTGACTGCAATTCTTGAAATTGATTTCTTTAGAAAGAAAAAAAAAAACATAAAACACCTCAAAAATTTTTTTGTCGTGAATCTTTCAGCACTTTTGTTTTTCTCTCCCCAACAAAAATGAATTGTTGAATTATTGCCAAACATTCCATGGATTTGTTGAAAGGTAAACCAATTTTGGTTTTTTTCCTACTAATAATAATGATGATAGCGGCTTTGTGATAATTCTCCTGTTGAACCATCGGTAGTTGCAATGAACAAAGGCCACAAAATCAGTTGATGAATGGCTATATGTTTTTATCACACTGACAAATGTGTGTTGGCTTCTACGCACACAAACACACATACATACATTACTATGTTGAATTATTATTGTTATATCTGCAGGGTTTTTTGTTTGTTTTGTTTTTTTTTTCAATTTTTGTTTGACTTACTATTTGACTGAATGCATCAAAAAATGATGATTTTAAAATTACCAACATCCCAGCTCTATAACTGTTTAAGCTTAATGGTAGTAAAACGAGTTGTTTCTTTTTTTATGTATATATACAAATTATATGTATTACACAAATGAAGTCCTTTTAAATGTGTATTTATTTTACTTTTAAAATAATTTTTTAGGTTGTTGGGGGGGTCCATAAATTGTTGTAAATTTTTTTAGTTAATTTTGTTCCAGCAAAAATAAATTTTTGGCCTGTTACAAATAGTTTGCTTCTTGCATTTTAAATGTTTGCAGCTTTTTTGCAGCTTGGTTCCTCTCCCCCAAAAAACTTGACTGATTGGGGAGGTGAGCTTTTTTTTTTCTTTTTTCTTTTTTTTTTTCCCCAATTTTCATGTGCTTAAGATTATGAAAAAAGAAAAATAGGGTCAAGTAAAACAAGAACCTTTGGAAAAGGAACAATCATTTCCTCTTGTTCCTTCCATTCCAGAAGCCTCTCCACTGATTTCTTGTGAAGCTTTTCTAAAATTGTTAAATCATGTAAAGCAACTGAAACAAATTTTGCTCAGTCATTTACCTCTCTGCCCTTTTGATAATTAGAGAAAATAACAGTCTCTTTTAACTTACATTTTTCTAGGATATAAGGAAGTCCTAAGTGTATGTATGTGTGTATGTATGTGTGTGTGCATGTGTGTGTATATATATATATATATGTGTGTGTGTGTCTACATGCATACAATCTTGGTCACAATTATTGGCACCCATGAAATTTCAGTTGATAATGTACAATATCCCCTGAAAAAAAAAAAAAATCTAGTGTCTATTGACAACTGAACAATTTTATGAAAATTTGTTTATTTTCCATTTATTTCTAAAAATATTGTAAAAAGATGAAAGGATGCCAGTTATGGTGACTAAGAATGAAAATATATATATATATATATATATATATATATATATATATATTACACATTTTAAAAAAATTATTTCTTTTAAATCCAACATGAAATAACAACTTTGTCCGTTTCCAATTTATATATTTAAATACAAATACTTTTCTAGTTGTAACCAATTAGTTTTTCTATTATCCAAAAAATATTTCTAAGATAAAAAGCAAATGAAAAGGTCAGAAAAAGTCTGGGAAGATTGTAGAAAGATTTTCTGGAAATGACAAAAATAAAAAAAGAATTATGATGGTTGCTGCTGTTGTATTTCTTTGAAATTATCTTCCACACATCAGTATTTGAGGGGAGGGGCTATCTTTCTTTCTGTTTTCTCTCCCTCCACCATTCTCCAAACTGTCCGTCCGTCCGTTTTGTATCATGTCCTTTTGTTATTTCTCAACATTGACAATCTCTAAGGACAACAATCCTTCATTTTTTTTGTGTGTGTTCTTGCTTGTTGCAATCAAATCCCCATATTTCTACAATAACCAAAATCATTAGTTCATGAAGAGGATTTTCTGCAGTCTCCCCTTCCCACCATTTTCTCTTGCTTTTTAAGTTTTAGGAGAAAATTAATCATTTTTGCACATAAACACATTCTCTGTTGACATCATCATAATCATTATCATCATCCAGTATTTCTAGAAAGATAAATTTCTAAAAAAAAAAAAATGAAATAAATAAATAAAATTAATATAAAGTTTTTTCTGTTTCCAGTATTTTTTTATACAAAACATCTGTCCCTTATCAACATGTGTTTTTCTTTTTCGTTTTTTTAATGAGCATTTATAATTGTTATTCTCAAATGTGGATTTTTATTTTTCAAAAAAGAAAAAAATAAAACCCATTCATGTCTATCAGGTTGTTAAAAATAATTTGTTAATGCCTTTTGACGGAAAATGAAATTCCTTGAAACATTATTCCAGTCTTGGCATTTGTTGGTCAGCAGTTCCAGTTTGGTCAAAAATCCCTATTGGACAGTTTGTCTCTTCCTTTGTATAACAACTAAATTTAAACAAGATTCCCCCACCCATCCACCCATAAAAAAAGAAACACACACCAAACAGTATTTTCAATTTTTTTTTCACCTGGAATTGCCTCAGCAAATGCCAATATCAGTTAAGATAAAAAGAACAGAAAATGCCAAGTAAATCAATTAACTCAATTCTGTCTTTTCACAATTTTGTCCTCCTTATTTTCTATCATCTTGAAAAATATTCTTTTGTTTTCAAGTTGCTTTAAAAAAAAGATTTTCACAATAGTATTTGTTTATTGTTCATCAGTTTTTACCAACATCAATAAAATTCACTTCTCAAATGAGAATTTATTTGCCGGTTGCAAGACAAATGTAATTATGAACAAGGAAAATTGAGATTTTGTTCAAATTTGCAGTTTTGAACAAGTTCCTTTTGGACTTTTTGTCCAAAGTTATTTTCCATTAGATATTTATACTGTGAGTGATCAACACCCCTTTCACAGCTGGATGCCCTTCCTAATGCTTAATTTTTACCTTTAAAAGATCCCAACCAAGTGGCATCTTACAATCCCCATCAACTCTTCTCCAGCAAATATATTGTCTATTAATTTTAAGACAGACCAGTTAAAAAGCTTGAAGCAAAATGATAAATAAATAATGTTGTTTTGTTTAAATGTTTAATGTGGGCTTGACTTTTCTGTCCTTAGAATCTGCTTTGCATTCCATTACAGGATTTCTTGTCGTCATTAGATACACTTGTGCTGAAACTTAACAGATTTTTTGTTTTTCTTTTCACTTAGAGAATTATTGAGTTTTTTTGCTTTTTAAACTTTATATTCTTGTGATAAAAGTTCTTTGAAAACTGTATAAAAATTATCTAAATAAAAACTAAATAACAAAAAATATCAAAATGTTACTTGTCATGTAATGGCGAAATTTGACTGCTACTGAAAACTTTTTGAAAATACATAAAGAAAAAATTAGATGTGTGTGTATATATATATATATATATATACACACACATATACTACACAGACCCAGAGGGTACTTATTAAATAACAAGATCAGGTTTTGGAAAGTTGAATATATATCTCATGTTATGTGATATACATTGACCCATGGACAAGTATGAATAACCTCTGAACTGAAGATGCCAGTAGATTGAAACTTTAAGTTGTTTATGCTTGTTCATTGGTTAATATTATATGATGTATGCCCACAGTAGTTCAACTTACATAAGCCCAGTCTTGTTATTTAATAGCAATGTTTTCTGTACTTCAGTTTTTTTCTGTTGTTTTTATATCAATACAAAAATATGTTTAACATTGGAAATCTGCATATACCCTGGCCTACCAAAGACAAACATTAAATTGCAGGTGGAGTTGATTTAAATAAGACAACACACAGTGCAAACCTCAGCATTTCTTGGTTGTTTTTGATTATTTGTTTAAAAATGTTATGATATTTCTCATTCTTAAAAAAAGAAAAATGTTTTATTTTTTGCTCACTGCTAAACTGATTGAAAAGAGTGGTTTTTCCAGATGTTGATGCAGTTGGCTGTTGTGCAGACCAAGGTGGAGAAATGTGCCTCTCCCAGACATATGCTATCAACATTCCAATTCAGTAAACAGCAGTTTCTAGTTTTGAAGAAGCATTCAGATATTTACATGCCACCCCAAATTTCTTCAAATTTATTTCATTTAGAAGAGATACTTGTCAAAACTGACAAAATGAAAATCTGCTGTGGTATAATCTGCACTCTTTGGGATTTTATTTGTTGCAATGTTTTTCATTAGGGAAATCTTTCATTGTAAACTGGGCATATCGTGACACATTTTACAGATGCTGAGCAAGTTTGGATAATGTTGATTTGACTTCCTTTCAACAAGAACTACTTCAACTGGCAATAGAAATCTTTCATGAGCTGCTCATTTTATATTTTAAATCTCAAATGCTCCAGTGTTTCAAAGACAAATTGGTGTGAGTATCTGTTAAGAATTTTGCAAAGATATTTTTCAAGGCCATTGACTTAGCCATGAGTAGAAAATTTGAACAAGTATATTGACCATGATACAGCACCATAATAGCTGCAAGAAAATTTATCAATTCAAACTTGATTTTGACTTAGGTAAAAAAAATTATGCAATTACTGATATTTTGTTGAAATTATAAAGTTCTAGAAAATTGATTGAGTGATTTTAACACCATGTCAAACTGTCTAAATTTATTTTATGCTTAGAGAAACACAATCATATTTACATTTTTTGTGCTGTTGTTTCATAAGGTTTTTGCATATGAATATGAATAATTTTTAAACAGATCTATTTGACCCATAGATGGGACCCTAGTAGGTACTACTTCTCCAGAATGGACCTGGAAGTAATGGCAATGTAGGGGTACTTCATACTAACTGGAACTGAAGCCTCACTATTAAATGCGATTTAGTGTCATACTCATGACTCCCCCCCCCCCCTTGAATAGGCAGGTCTTACCTCTCTGCAGCATATTCTAAGCCCTGTTGATAGGGTGAGTTCTAGAAAATGGATTAGAATTATTGAAGATGAGGAATTAAGGCTACAAAAGTTTTTAAATGTTTGACAAACATTAGATAAAGTTGGAATATTTTTCACTGTTGACATTTTGATTTAGCCTTTATCTAGATTCTTCATTGAAAGATTTCTTTTTCTTTTCTTCTTTAATCAATGGGTGAGGTGGTGGTGACAGTGGCAAGGAAATTGTCAAAATCAAACATCTATTTGCATTGATTTCATCTGTTTTGTTTTCAACACACTGTTGTCAATTTGCTTTTGAAATAATCTGATTGGCAACATTTTCCTTTAACCTTTGATTTCTAATTTTGAAATGTCACACTTCACTTGGAGAGCAAGTGATTTTTTGATTTTTTTTAGGCATTGTTCAGACTTAGTATATTTCTGTGTCTTTTCCATTTGAAGACTTAAAAACAGACTGTATATTCCAACAGCAGTCATTGTTAAGAATTTTATGTCAGTGTTGGTTTGTAGTTTTCAACTCTTATAGAATTTGTTAGCTTTTTGGTGCTCTTGATGCTATTTAACTTTTTCAAAATAAGTCATCTGCAACATTCCCTCTTGATGTTCTTGTGTATGTCTTGGGGAGGTCTGCATTCTTCAGCACCAATTCTGTTCAGCCTTGTTATTCAAAGAGTTTTGAAAATATTTATTATGAGGGATATGAAAGTGTGTTGTCAAGGTGTTTCCATTTGCAAGGTAAATTCCATAGCTATGTTGGTGGCCATTTTAGGAACCATCTCTACAATATGGAGGCACATGTGGCATAATATTTATTGTTGTCAGAAGTGAATTCTGCTACCAGAGGTCAAATCCTGAACAATACTGTTTGTATTTCACAGTGCTAATGCCCTAGTGAAAAGTATGAAATCAATTATCCTCTCTCTCCTGCTACAAATAAAATAATATGGCAGACTGGTCTCTTTAACTTGGGTATGGCAACCAGTCTAGAAGAAAAACTCTGAATTCAAACCAAACTATTATTGCTTAAGACATTACATGAGTAGTTCCCCATGACTAAACCAGATTATGGTATATGTCTTTTTTTCTAAAATTCATCAATAGATTCCTTCAACAGAACTTTCTGGGAAACAGAACTGAGAAAATTATTTTTCAGGTTATTGTGACTTGCTTTATTTCATATCGGATTCAGTTAGCAGATTAACCGTCATCAGACTACTGAGCAGGTACATTTATTTTCAACTGAATGTAATCATATCAATTATAGGTATAAGAAATGTTTTCCACTGAGCAAGGATATATTTTTAGAT